>LPNX010771965.1:203077-332902 GCA_001517045.1 Pseudotsuga menziesii | reverse complement strand
ACACACACACATATAGAATATTCTTCAAAGTAACAATATTTCAACACTTATATATTATGATGGTGAAGTTTTTAAATTACAATACAAATAGGGCCATTTTCTAGAATTATTGATCAAAGTAGCTATGAAATTGTATTCTAAAAGTTTTTAAGGAATTGGGTTTCATAAGGTTTAAAATCAACTGCAATGTGTATTTTAAATATTTAAAAGTAAGCCTTAAAGGATATTTAATGTATCTATGTTAGACATTGGAAAAGTTGGTTTAAATAAAATTTGAATTAGTTTTAAGCTTATATCCTAAGGTGTGGTAAGGTTAGTTAATAGACCATAAGGTTAGGGTTAACAATAGATATAAAATCTATACTAATGGCTACATTAATGAGAGTTATAGATATTGTTACATTAATTATTTTCGTTGGATATACATTGTTTTTTTTTGTCAATGAAATGATCCATCTATTAGTTTAATGAGATATCCTAGACATTGATGGTTGACTAGAGAGTCATGGTTGAGTAAAGACCTTCATTTATGTAGATTTTAAAATCTGACTTTTCAAAGAATTATTGAAGAGTTGAAAGATTGAAGACTCTTTTCTTCTTGAAACTTCTACGAGTTATGAAAGGGACAAAAAAATATGCTTTTTTAAAATAGAATATGGAGATAATCAATACAATGATCTGAACACAATGATGCTAACCACATGACATGGTGAAGCCAAAATTAAAACATGGCTAGTCCTCAAGATAGAACTTGATTAAACTATGCCTACATATAAGATGTGACTTGGAAAAGTCTATACAAAGGGTCATATGACAATAGAATGGGGAAATCAGAAATGGGAATTATGAGCTCCTTAATATGGACACGATGGTATGGAAAAAATCACTAGGAAATAAAAAATAATATGTTTGTATAATTCACTAAAAGACCCAATACTTTGGAATTATATCAATGATGAGGATAAAAATGATGACCATATTTAATGACATCAACATGTAATATAAATGAGTTAGATAATACTACATGAACATAAATATTATATGTAATTACCCTTATTTCCTGATTACTTGGTTGGTTCATCTTTCATGAACATCGGGTTAGGGTGTTCAATCAATTATGAAATTACATCATTCCATATATAAAAGAATAACCAATTGTTTGACCTAATTATTCTAGAGATATGATAAATAGGTCAAAAAACCCTAAATCCTACACGTTAAAACCTACTCTATCCTAACATACTCTAACCTATCCTAACCTATCCTACTTTAGCTTAGCCTACTCTATCCAATTCTATACTAGCCTAAAATACCCTACTCTAGGTTAGACTAGCCTGATCTAGCCTAGCCTATCCTAACCTACCCTACTTTATCCTAGCACAATCTAGCCTAGCCTACTCTATCCTAGATTACCCTACCCTACTCTAGCTTAGCCTACCCTACTCTAGCCTAGCATATACTACTCTAGAACAACCTAGCTTAGCCTACCCTAGATAACATATCCTACTCTATCATATCCTAGCCTATCCTAGCCTACTCAAGCATATCCTAGTCTAACCTATCCTACCCTATCCTACTCTATCCTAGTTACTCTAGCCTAGCTTATCCTACTCTATCCTAGCTTAATAAACTCTAGACTAACCTACTCTACTCTAGCCTACTCTATCCTACCCTACTTAAGCCTAACCTAGCATATCCTACTCTATCCTAACCTCCTCTATCATATCCTAACCTAGCCTACTTTAGCTTAGCCTAGCCTATCCTACTCTAGCCAAGCCTAGTCTAACCAACCTAGCCCACTCTAGCCTAACTCAACATACTTTACCTAGCATAAACTACTCAAGAGTAGCCTACCCTACCCTAGCCTACTCTATTCTATCCTAATCTATCCTATCCAACTCTAGCCTAGCATAGCCTAGCCTACTCAAGCCTAGACTATGCTAGACTAGACTATCCTATCCTATGCTAACCAACTCTAGCCTTCTCTAACTTAGCCTAACCTACTCTAGACTATCCTACCCTACACTAGCCTAGAATGCTCTATCCTATCCTACCCTATCCTAGCCTAATCTGGTATAGTCTGCCCTATCCTAGCCTACCCTAGCTTAGACTAGCCTACTTTAGCCTAGCTTAGCCTAACCCAACTTACTCTGTTCTAACATAACCTAGTCTACTCTATCTTAGTATAGCCTTATCTATCCTAGCCTATCCTAGTCTACTCTACCTTATCCTAGCCTACTCTAGCCGAGCTTAGACTACTCTAGCTTAGCCTAGTCTAACCTAACCTACCCTATCCTACTCTATCCTACCCTACTTTATCTTAGCTTAACCTATTCTGTCTTATCCTAACCTACTCTACTCTATCCTACCCTACTCAAACATAACCTATTCTAGCCTAGCCTGGCCTATCCTACTCTATCCTAGCTTACCCTATCCTAGCTTAACCTACTCTAGCCTACCCTAGAAAACTTTAAACTATCTTACTCTAGCATATCCTACTCTACTGTATCCTACTCTAGCATACCCTACTCTAGTGTAGCATAGCCTATCCTACTCTATCATAACCTACTTTAGCCTAGTGTAACCTAGCATACTCTAGCTTAGCCTAGCCTATTCTATCCTAGCCTAGATTACTCTAGCCTAGCCTATTATAACCTAGCCTACCCTTTCCTACTTTATCCTAGCCTACTCTAGCCTAGCTTAACCTACTACAGCCTATCCTAATCTAATCTAGACTAGCCTACTCTAGTCTATACTACTCCACTCTAGCCTACTCTAGCCTACCCAACTCTATCCTAGCCTAGTCTACCCTATCCTACTATAGCCTACCCTAACCCTACTCTATCCTAGCTTACTCTAGCCTAGCTAAATGTACTCTAGAAAAGCTTAACCTACTCTAGACTATCCTACCCTACTCTATCCTATCCTACTCTAGTGTAGCCTACCCTACCCTACTCTAGCATACTTTATCCTAGCCTAGAATACTCTAGCTTAGTCTAGCTTAGTCTAGCCTAGCCTAGCCTAGAGTACCCTACTCTATTCTAGCCTATTCTAGTCTATTGTAGCTTAACCTATCCTTCTCTAGCCTAGCCTAGCCTATCCTACTCTACCTTACCTTAAGCCTACTTTAGCTTAGCCTAGTCTAACCTAAACCCTAAATCCTAAGCCTTAAACCCTAAATCCTAAACCCTAAACCCTAAAACCCTAAAACCCTAATTTGTAAATGCTAAACCCTAAAACCTACTCTAGAATAGCCTACCCTACTCTATCCTAGCCTAGCCCAGCCTAACCTACTCTACCCTAGCCTAGCTTAGCTTAGCATACTCTAGCCTAGCTTAAACCCTACTCTAGCCTAAACCACTCTATCCAACTCTATCCTAGCCTATCCTAGCTTATTGTAGCTTAACCAAGCCTGCTATAGCCTAACATAGCTTAGTAGCCTACTCTAGCTTATCCTACCCTACTCTAGCCTACCCTACCCTACTAGCCTAGCCAATCCTACTCTAGCCTGTCCTAGTCTAACCTAGACTACCCTAGCTTGCTTTATCCTATCTTACTCTAGCCTAGCTTAACATACCATATCTTAGCTTAACGTAGTCTAGAATAACCTACCCTAATCTAGCCTATCCTACCCTACCCTACTCTAGCCTATTCTAGCCTAGCGTAGCTTAGCCTAGCCTACTATATTCTAGCTAGGCTAGTTTAGAGTAGGCTAGGCTAAGCTAGGGTAGTGTACACTACTTTACTCTAGCCTAGCTTAGCCTACTCTATCTTACCCTATAGCCTTCTCTGGCCTATCCCATTCTAGACTGATCTACCTTAGCCTATGATAGCCTACCCTCGCCTAACCTAGCCTAACCTAGCCTAGCCTAACCTATTCTAGCCTACTCTATCATGGCTTATCCTATCCTACCCTAGCCTACTCTATCCTAGTGTAACATACTCTACTCTAACGTACACTAGCCTACCCTACTCTAGCTTATCCTAGCCTACCCTACTCTATCCTATCCTATCCTATCCTACTTTAGATTAGCCTACTCTAGCATAGCCTAGTTTTCTCTAACCTATCCTACTCTAGCCTACTCTAGCCTAGTCTATCTTAGCCTAGCATAGCCTGCAACATCCTAGCCTATCCTAGCATACTATAGATAGCCAAGCCTATTCTACCCTATCCTATCCTATCCTAGCCTACTCAAGCCTAGCCTACTTAAGCCTAGCCTACCCTAGCCTACTCGAGCCTAGCCTACCCTAGCCTACTCTATCCTAGCTTACTCTAGCCTAACTTTACCCATTCTAGCCTATCATAGGAGATTCTAGACTAACCTACTCTACTTTTTCCTACTCTAGCCTACCCTACTTTACCCTAGGCTATCCCAGCCTACTATAGCCTAACCTACACTATCCTAGCCTAACCTAACATATACTAGACTAGCATAGAATACTCTAGCCCAACCTAGTATAACCTAGCCACCCCTATCCTACTATATCCTAGCCTACTCTAGCCTATATTAACTTACTCTAGCCTAGCCTAAACTACTCTAGACTAGCCTATTATAGCCTATCCATCTCTAGCCTAGCCTAGACCAACCTACTCTAGCCTATCCAAATCTATCCCATCATATCCTATCCTACTATAGCATATCCTTGCGTACCCTACTCTAGCTTAGCGCACCCTGGAATAGCCTAGCCTAGCCTAGCATAGCCTAGCTTAGCCTACTCCACTCTAGCCTTCTCTAGATTAGCCTAACCTACTTTAAACTAGCCTACCCTACTCTAGCCTAGTTTTCTCTAGCCTATCCTATCCTAGCCTAATATAGCCTAGCCTACTCTAGCCTACTCTAGCCTAGCCTAGCCTACTATAGCTTATCCTAGCCTACTTTAGCCTAGCCTAGCCTAACCTAGCCTACTCTATTCTAGCCTATCTTAGTCCACTCTAGCTTAGCCTAGCCTTATCTATCCTAGCCTACTCTCTCCAATCCTAGCCTACTTTATCTTAGCTAGTCTAACCTAGCCTACCCTATCCTACTCTATCCTAACCTACTCGAGCCTAGCTTAACATACTCTAGCCTATCCTAACCTACTCTACTCTAGCCTACCCTACTCTAGAATAGCCTACTTTAGCCTATCCTATCCTATCTTACTCTAGGCTAACCTAACCTACTCTAGCTTAGCCTATCTTACTCTATCTTAGATTAAACTACTCTATCGTAGCCTAGGAAACTTTAAACTAGCGTACTCTAGCCTAGCCTAGCGTAGCTTACTCTAACCCAACCTACTCTAGCGTAGCCTAACCTGGCATACTCTAGCTTAGTATAACCTATTATAGACTAGGCTATCCTACTCTAGCCTAGCCTAGTCTAACCTATCCTAACCTAGCCTACTCTAGCTTAGCCTAGCTTACTCTAGTCTAGCTTAAACTACTCTAGCCTAGCCCAGGAAACTTTAGACTAGCCTACTCTAGCTTGGCCTACTCTGGTATAGCCTACTCTAGAATAGCTTAGCATAGCCTACTCTAGCCTAACCTAGCATACTCTAGCTTAGTCTAACCTATTGTATCCTAGCCTAGCCTACTCTAGCCTAGCCTATTCTAACCTAGCCTACCCTAGTCTACTCTATTCTATCCTACTCTATTCTAGGTTAACCTACTCCCTATCCTAACCTACTCTATACTAGCCTGCTCTAGCCTATCCTACTCTATTAGCTTACTCTAGCCTACCCACCTCCATCCTCGCCTTGCCTAGCCTACTCTAACGTATCCTATCCTATCCTACTCTAGCCTAGCCTACTCTACCCTATTCTAGCCTACTATATCCTAGCTTACTCTAGCCTATCTTAACCTACTCTTGACTACGATAACCTACACTAGACTAACCTACTATAGACTATGCTACCGTACTCTATCCTATCCCACTCTAGCCCAGCCCACTCTAGCGTAGCCTAGCCTACCCTACTCTAGGATAACCTACTCTGACCTACTCTAGCCTAGCCTAACCTACTCTAGCTTAGCCTAGCTCACTCTAGCCTAGCCTAGCCTAGCACACCCTACTCTATTCTAGCATATCCTAGTATGCTCTAGCTTAGCCTAGCCTTTTCTATCCTATCCTAGCCTAGCCTACTCTACCTTACCCTAGCCTACTCAAGCCAAGGATAACCTACTCTAGCTTAGCTTAGTCTAACCTAAACACTAAACCCTAAAAACCCTAAACCCTAGTCTACTTTAGACTACTCTACTCTAGCCTATCCTAGCCTAGTCTAACTTACTCTACCCTAGCCTACTGTATCCTAACCTACCGTAGCCCACTCTAGCCAACTCTTGCATAGCCTAGCCTACTCTAGCCTAGCTTAGCCTAGCCTAGTCTAGCCTAGCCTATCCTACTCTAGCCTGGCCTATTGAGAGTACAACTTCGGGAGTCATTCCCATGATACTTGTGCTGTATCAAGTCCAGTATCTATGTTGTATTAGGTTCAAATATTCTCCATTGAACTTATGTTGCATTAAGTTCACTAACTTATGTCATATTAAGTTAAATAGCTTATGTTGTATTAAGCTAGGACTTTGTGTTGTATCAAGTCCATTCAGGAGAGATGTTTGTACTGGGATCTTATGTTGTATTAAGATCATGAACTTATTTTGTATTAAGGTCAGAGAATTGTGTTGTATCAAGTCCGGAACTTATGTTGTTTTAAATTTTAGGGTCTTGTGTTGTATCAAGGCCACATGACTAATGTTGTATTAAGTCTTGAAGATATGCTATGTGATGTATGGTTAGTCATGGTCAACAACTGCTACAAGTCTCCTTTAGGGATTAACTACCCCTAGATTGATTTACTTTAGCACATGACTATACGAACAGGGGTAATACATATGATCATAGGTTAAGAACAATTATTATGAGCATGTATGATAAAAATGATTAATTAATTAAACAAATATGGACCATGCAGAATTAGTTAAATAAAGATGAGCACCGAGATAGATAGAGAGTTCAAATTTCCCATGTATGCCTCCAAGTGAGTCGAATTAATAAGACATTAGTTGAGCCTTAGTGGTGATAAATAAGTTTTAGTTAATTAAGGAATTAACTCAATTTATGCAAAGTGGTTGTTAAAGATGACATTAATGGTGAAGCATGAGTTACATTGAATTATGTTCAATTTAGTTATGTTTAGTTCAGTTCAGTTACATTCAATTCAGTTCAGTTCAGTTCTGTTACATTCAGTTCATTTCATTTCAGTTTAGTTACATTGAGTTCTGTTCTGTTAAGTTTAGTGACATTCAATTACATTTAGTTCCATTTAGTTCAGTTCAATTCAATCAGTTAACAACTCGGTTAAAGGTAGTTAACATCGGTGAATTGATGGAGGGAATTTATCTTTAGTATAAGAGATAATTATGGGGTGACAACTTGACACCAAGTAAGAAAGGGCACAAGGTTGAAAGTGAAATAGTGTTCATTGTTAACAATGTTACTTGTGGACAAAATCATGCAAGAATTCTCTACATTCTTTGTATGAATGAATTTGACTTGTTATTAAAGTGCTATGCACTTGGAAAGGCCGATATAGTTTTCCATATGATCTCTATTCTCTTGTTCTCTGTTATCAAGTAATCTATTATTGTGTTGTAATCATTCTTTACTCATTATCTACCATACTCAAATATTTTTTTTTCTAGATTTTTTATCCTCCGGATCAATGGAGGGTTTTCCCAGGATACATCATATGTCTTATGAATTGAAGTTTTAAAGTTCAAGAATATGGATTTATTGCTCAAACACTAACATATCCTAATCTAACCTATCCTACCCTATCCTACTTTATCCTATGTTAGTGTACCCTAGCTTAGACTAATCTACTCTATACTAGCCTACCCTAATCTAGCCTATCCTGCTCTAGCCTATCCTATCCTATCCTATCCTACTCTATCCTACTCTAACGGTAGGCTAGGATAAGCTAGGATATCATACACTACTTTATTCTAGCCTAGCCTAGCCTACTCTAGCTTAGACTAACCTTATCTATCCTATCCCAAACTAGACTACTCTACCTTATCCTAGTCTACCCTAGTCTACCTTAGCCTAGAATAACCTACTCTAAATTAACCTATCCTACTCTATCATATCATACTCTAGCCTATCCCACCCTAGCCTACCCTAGCCTACCCTAGCCTACTCTATCCTAGTGTAACCTACTCTATTCTAGCCTATTATACTCTAGCCTACCCTACTCTAGCTTAGCCTGTGCTATCCTACTTTAGCTTATCCTACTCTAGCCAAGTCTAGACTAGCATAAACTATCCTCTAGCATAGCCTAGCTCGCTCTAGCCTATCCTATATTACCTTACACTAATCTATCCTATCATACTCTAGCCTAGCCTGCTCTAGCCTACTTTATCCTAGCCTAGCTTATCCTACTCTAGTTTAGCCTAGCCTATGATAGCCTATCCTAGCCTAATCTATCCTATCCTAACATATCCTACTCTATATAGCCTATCCTACTCTATCTAATCCTAGCCTAACCTAGCCTACTCAAGCCTATCCTAGTCTAACCTAGCCTACTCTAGCCTAACCTAGCCTAGCTTACTCTACTCTAGCCTAACCTAGCCTATCTTAGCGTAGCCTACTCTAGCCAAGTATATCCTATCATAAACTACCCTACTCTAGCTTATCCTAGCCTACTCTAGCCTATCCTATCATATCCTACCCTACTCTAGCATAGCGTTCTCTAGCCTAGCCTACTTTAGCATACTCTAACCTAGCCTAGCCTATCTTAGTCTATTTTAGCCTAGCCTACTCCAGCCTACCCTAGCCTAATCTACTATGGATAACCTAGCCTACTCTATCCTGACCTAGCCTAGCCTTTCCTACTTGAGCCTAGCCTACTCTAGCCTAGCCAAGCCTAGCCTAGCCTAGCCTAGCCTAGCCTAGTCAATCATTTCCTACTATATCCTATCCTACTCTAGCCTTATACAACATACTCTAGCCTAGACTAACCTACTCTAGACTAGCGAGCTCTAGCATTGACTACTCTACTCTAGCCTAGTCTATCCTATCCAACTCTATCCTAGGCTAGAATATCCTAGTATAGCCTATCGTGGCATACCTACTCTAGCCTATCATACAATATACTAGCCTAGCCTATCCTATCCAACTCTAGCCTTCTCTAGCTTAGCCTAACCTACTCTAGACTAGCCTACACTAGGATAGACTACTCTAGCTTAGACTAGCCTACCCTAGCCTAACCTATCCTATTCTATTTGATCCTATCTTAGTATACTCTAGCGTAACTTAGCCTTCTCTAGCCTAGCCTAACCTAACCTTCTCTACCTCAGTCTAACATAGTATACTCTAGCCTATCCCAGCCTATCCCACTCTAGACTAGCCTAGCCTACTCTTGCTTAGCTTAGCTTACTCTAGCCTAGCTCAACCTACTCTAGCCTAACCTAGGAAACTTGAGACTGACCTACTCTAGCCTATCCTACTGTACTCTATCCTACTCTAGCCTACCCTGCTCTAGCCTAGTATAGCCTAGCCTACAAAATCCTAACCTACTCTAGCCTAGCCCAACCTAACATACTCTAGCTTAGCTTAGCATATTCTTTCCTACCCTAACCTACTCTATCCTATCCTAGTCTAACCTAGCTAATCCTAGCCTAGTTTATCCCATCCTACTCTAGCCTATCTTAACCTACTCTAGCCTAACATAACCTACTATAGCCTATCCTAACCTACTCTAGCCTATCTTACTCTAGCCTACCTAACTCTTGCCTAACCTAGCCTAGCCTACTCTAGGCCAGCCTAATCTAGTCTACCATACATGTAGTAGGGATTTCTCCCTTGCTACAGAGCAGGAATGGCTACCTTCTGTCTATAGGACAGAAGGGTAGGGTTCCTAGTGGTGGATGCAAAGAAAACAGAAAGGAAATAGACTAAAATAGAAATGGAAGTAGAAATAAACAAAACCCCTCTGCACACAAGGTTATGGGTTACGCTCCAAGACCCTGCATACAACTGTTAGGAAAGCAAAAAAACCCTGCAAGTAAACAATGGAAACCTGCAAGAAGATGTTAAGCAATGAACCCGCAAACCAATATTGTTAGAAAACAACTATCTATCAAAGAATAAACAAAAGCAGAAAAACAATTATACCTTCTGGTTGAAATGGGCCACCATGCCCTAGCTTAGGGGAGCACTTCTCTTGAAAGGGGGAGCTATGGCTCAATGGAAGGATGGAGGAGAGGGAGAGTGAATGGCTTGAGAGACAAATGGTCTCAAGGCACTCACTCCGGTAGCATAACAATATGGAAAGAAGGAATCCATTGAGAGTGACCCCCACCCCTCTATTTATACTCTTGCTTGGTATTTTTAGGGTTTTAAGCCCCTGGTTGGGGCTTTAGCCCCTTTTTTTGGGATTTTAGCCCTTTTCACTCAATCTTTAGCTCTTTTGGGGGTCTTAATCTCCTTTGAGGGGTTTTAGCCCCTTTTTGGAGGTTTTAGCCCCTGTGGGAGCTATTTTGGCTCTTTTTAGGGGGTTTTAAGCCCTTTTTCATTCTTTTTAGCCTTTTTGAGGGTGTGGGGGTCAAATGGGGTCAAATGAGGGTTGTGTATGGGTGTCCTTGGGTGGTATAGGCCATGTAGAGCCGAGTGAGGGATTTTTTGGGTTAACACTACCCTACTATATCCTAACTTACTCTAGCCTAGCTTAACCTACTCTAGCTTATCTTAACATAGTCTAGACTAACCTACTCTAGACTAGCCTACCCTACTCTAGCCTCGTATACTCTAGTGAAGCCTATCCTAGCCTACTCTAGCCTATTCTAGCCTAGCCTAGAAACTCTAGCTTACTCTAGCTTAGTGTATCCTAGTGTACCCTACTCTATTTTAGGCTATACTAGTTTACTCTAGCTTAGCCTATTCTTCGCTAGAATATCCTAGCCTAGGCTACTCTACCTTACCCTAACTTACTCTATCCAAGCCTAGCCTACTCTATCTTATCCTAGTCTAACATAACCTACCCTAGCTTACTTTATCCTAGCCTACTCTATCCTACCTAAACATACTCTATCCTATCCTAACCTAGTCTACTCTAGCCTACCCTACTCTAGCATAGCCTACTCTATTGTAGCCTACTCTACCCTAACATAACCTATCCTTCTCTATCCTAGCCTAGCCTACTCTAGCTTATCCTAGCCTACTCTAGACTAGCCTAGCCTAGCCTAGCCTACTCTAACTTAGCCTAGCCTACTCTAGACTAGCCTAGCCTATCCTACCCTACTCGAGCTTAGCACACTCTAGCCTATCCATTAGAGGAATTTTGAGGTCTAAAATGGGCCTCCTAAGGAAAAAAATAAAATATAGTTAAAATATTAAAATAATATTTATTAATTTTGGAGGGAAAAAAAAACTATTTTTTGTGTTCGTATTTTTGACATAGCTCCTTGTCTTTTTACTCAAATTTCGATTGGGAGAGATTATTGGATGTGGAATTTGATTCTGCATCCAATGAGTACCCACACTGCATACTTTTGATGGACCCCGCTACCCCAAAAACTAGAAATACCTAAAAAAATGTGATGATGACATATCGAAATTTGAGTAAAAACACAGGGAGATCTGTCAAAAATACGAACACAAAAAGTAGTTTTTTTTATGACAAATATGTCAATTCAACCATTATGGTTGACTCATTTTATTGGAATTCTATTTGTTCTTGAATTCCAACTCACAAGAACTTATTGTTGGCGCGTTTTCTTATAAGGCCCATTTTAGACCCCAAATTTCCTTTAATGCTACACCTACTTTAACATAGCATAGTATAACCTAGCCAACCCTATCCTACTCTATCCTAGTTTATCTTAGCCTATCCTAACCTACTCTATCCTAGTTTACCTTAGCCTAGCCTAACCTACTCTACCCTAGCCTAACCTGTTCTAGACTAGCATACTTTAGCCTAACCTATTGTAGCCTATCCTACTTTACTCTACCCTACTCTAGCCTAGATTAGCTTAGCCTACTCTACCCTACCCTCCTCTAGCCTAACCTAACCTAGCCTACTTTAGCTTAGCCTAGCCTACTCTAGCCTAGGCTACTCTACTCTAGCCTAACGTAGTCTAACCTAGCCCACCCTAGCCTACTCTAGCCTAGGTTAGAGTAGTATAGCCTAGCCTAACCTCCTCTAGACCAGCCTATTCTAGCCTAGCCTACTCTACTCTATCTTAATATAGCGTACCCTACTCTACCTTACCCTAGCTTTCTCTAGCCTGGCCTACTCTACCTTAGCCTAACCTACACTATCCAAGCATAATGAACTCTAGCTTAGCCCAGTCTAACATAACCTACCCTAGCCTAGCCTAACCTAGGCTATTCTAGCCTACCCTAACCTACTCTAGACTAATCTAGCCTCACCTAGCCTACTCTAGCTTATCCTAGCCTACTTTAGCATATCCTAAACTACTCTAATCTAGCCTACCCTACTCTAGTATAACCTACTCTAGCCTAGCCTAGCCTAGCCTTTCCTACTGTAGCCTAATATAGCCTACTCTAGCTTAGCCTAGCCTACACTAGACTAGCCTAGCCTAACCTATGCTACCATACTCTAGATTAGCCTACTCTAGACTAGCCTAGTCTAACCTAGCTTAACCTCGCATACTCTATCCTAGCTTACCCTATCCTAGCTTTGTTAACCCAAAAATCCCCCACTTAGCTCTCAATGGTCTACACCACCTAAGGACACCATCTCACAACTCTCATATCACTCCATTAGACCTTCCATTAGACCCCCACACCTCCAAAATAGCCTAAGGATGAAGAAAAAGGGCTAAAAACCCCAAAAAGGAGCCCAAAATATCCCCCTAGGAGCTAAATCCCTAAAAAGGGGCTAAAGTTAGGGCAGAAGGGGCTAAAAGCCAAAAAAAGGGGCTAAAGTCCTCACCAAGGGCTTAAAACCCTAAAACCCCTTGGAAAAGCTATAAAAGGAGGGTGGGGGGTCACTCTCAAGACACTTCTCCCATTGCCTATTGTTATGCTGCCCATGGATGCTTTGAGACCTTTGCCTCTCAAACCACCCACACTCCCTCTCCTCCATTTCCATTCCCATTGAGCCATTGCTCCTAAACCAAGAAAGGTGCTCCCATGAGCTAGGGCATGGTGGCCCATTCCCACTAGAGAAGGTATATTTGTGATTTTAAGTTTATTTCTTGGCTTTCTAACCCTTGTCTCCACTTGTAGGTTTTGTCATTAACATTGTTTTACAGGTTTTCCATTGTAGCCTAGGTTTATTTGTAGGTTTTAAGGAGGTGAAACCCTAACCCATTTACTGTAGAGGGGTTCACCAATGCTTCATCTCCTTCTTTCTATTCGGTTCTTAGCTTATTATTTAGCTTAGCTTTAGTTTTATGTTCTTAGCCTTAGTGTTGGTTTACTGTTTTGCTTCTATTATTTTCGTTTCATTTTTCTACATTTTCACCATTAGCAGGAACCTACCCTTGTGCCCTATAGGCATAAGGGAGCCATTCCTGCCCCTGTAGCAGGGAGAAATCCTTGCTATAGAATTGGGGACCATACCAGGTCAATCCCACATGATCCTTGGGCCAAACTTTTTATTTTCAACTTTAAAAAAAAAATTTGCCCTAGTTTTTCAGAAATTTCATGTTAAATCTGTCTTAAATCATATTTATTTCCTGTTTTAGTTACTGCCAAAGCCTATGCTAGGCAGAACCAAGTCAGATTGACCCCAGTACCAGTTATTGTCGGCCAAATCTGACTCTGTCTCACCAAAAAACCCCATTCCGGAGCAGGGCGTGTAGTGAGGATTTCTCCTCACTGCAGGAGTAGGAATGACTCCCTTGTGCCTATAGGGCACAAGGGTAGGTTCCTACTGTTGGAAAATAGGAAAAATGAAATGGAAATGCAAGTAAACAGAACAATAAATTAAACTAAGCTAATCTAGTGACAGAAACCATAACTAAACTAAATCATAAGCAAGAGCAGAAAGAAGAAGTGGAAGCTTTGTGAACCCTTCTGCAGAAAACGGGTTAGGGTTCCGCCTCGTTAAACCCTGAAAAAACAAACCTAAGGTACAATGGAGAAACCTGGAAACAATGTTAAACAAAACCTGTAAGAAACAATGGTTAGAAGTCAAAGCAATCTAAATAGCTAAGAAGCAAACACAAAAAACACAGTGGGAAATGGGCCACCATGCCCTAGCTCCTAGAAGCCTCTCTCTCTTGGTTGGGGGAGCAATGGATCAAATGGGAATGGATATGGAGGAGAGGGAATGTGGGTGGTTTGAGAGGAAAAGGTCTCAAAGAATCCATGGGTAGCACAACAATAGGCAAGGGAGAAGTGTTTTGAGAGTGACCCCCCACCCTCATTTTATAGTTTTTCCAAGGGATTTTAGTGTTTTCAGCCCTTGGTGAGGGATTTAGCCCCTTTTTGCCCTAACTTTAGCCCCTTTTAGGGTTTTAGCCCCCTTTTGAGGGCTTTAGCTCCTAGGGGGCTATTTTGGGCTCTTTTTTGGGGTTTTTAGCCCTTTTCTTCATCCTTGGGCTCTTTTGGCGGTGTGGGGGTTTAATGGAAGGTCTAATGGAGTGATATGGGGATTGTGAGATGGTGTCCTTGGGTGGTGTAGGCCATAGAGAGCTATGCGGGGGATTTTTGGGTTAATATATTGCCCCTAATGTGTGAGGGAAAGAGATCAACGTATGGATGATGGACATCATAGGATTTACTGTATAGAGGTGGTGCTTCTGGGGATGTGGCATGATGGTTTTTGGTTTTTGTATTAATTTGGTTCCCATCAATGGGTGAGATACAATAAATGTGTGACATGTATATGGACAAGGTGGGCATTCCCATGCTTGTGACAATGTCAAAATAATCATTTGATCTATGCTCTAAAATACAAGAGACCATCATATAAACTGATGTTACAATGCTGGTTGCCTCTATGTGAGGCTAAATACAATACTTGATCTAGTACATTGGACCTATGGAATTCTCATGGAATGCTATATCTTCATGAATGACGGTCTGCTGGATCTGGTACATAGCTGTGTGGACTTGCTGATTGAGAGTCAGAGTCTCTGTAGTACAAGTATGTTGTATCAATCATAAAGGTATATCGAAACACTGTTGGGGCTTCTGAACACTGTCTCCAATGCAACCAGGAAATCACAAGGGACATAACCTGTTTAGGTCCCTCGAGTGGACTCACCAATGTGCTAGAGTTAGGTGACATCTGAGGTCTTCGACCAAGTATTGTGCAGAACAAACCCTATACGAATCTCAATGGTGCGATGATGGATTTGAAGTCGAGCATGTGAGAAACAACCATCCCAAGAGGCACTAAGGACTCCTCTCAAGTGGTCCAAGGAACTCATCAATGATGTTAATGAAACCAAGGTATAGGGACCTCTAGGTCTATCATCTGGAATATGTGTGTTGGCATTGACAGAGGGAGACCTGCCCCTAGTCAAGGAAATGTTGTTTCCTTGACCAGGAGCGCGAGGTGGATAACCAAAAGGTGTGAAGCAATCTATGGACTGACTCACTGAATTGGGGGGGGAGGGGAGGGAAGGGAAGGAACTGAACAGGGGTAGGGGGGGAGTGGGAAACTCAAACTTCCTTTGTTCAGAGTATGACGATAGGGTGGATTAGGTAGCAAATGAAACTGACTCATGGGAATGGGATCATAGTTGTAATACCGGGAATGTCACTGAAGATGGTAAATACTTGGAGGAGGTGGACACTTTTGATACTGATGGGATCCAAGGAAGACACATTACAGAGTACTCTAAATAAAGGAAACCCAATGTGGTAATGCTGCCAAAATTTTTGTTGTTGGGAGGGGGGGGGGTGTCTATGGACATGTAACGTCCCCAACCCTCCGACCGGCGAAGAGGACGCTACCATGGTGTTAACCATTCGGGCTACTAGCCACATGAACATGTGAATTCATAAAAATGCTGAAAACATAATGCATTGAAGTAGAACATACTTAGATGCAACTATTTCTCATACACAGTGGAAGCAACAGACATTTATACAAGCATTCATTCAACATGTTCATCACATTCATTAACAGAAAATATGATTGCAGAAGTAAAAAGGACAAGATCACTTATCTTATGAAGAACTCGTTCTGCAACCAGCTACATCACTACAACGTTCCACCCAACCATAGGCTAGCGTGCTCCTTAATCTCTCAGCAACACTGCCACCCCCGAGCTGGGCATGATTCTCCAAGGAATAAGGGAACAAGCAGGCTTACGCATAGCCAAGGATACACAAAACATAGCCAAGCCAACATAGTTGGGTTTATCAGGCCATCAAGGAGTTGGGAAAGGCTAAATGCTAAGCTGGTGAGCTTGTTATAGAGCCAAGAACACCTACACCAGAACTAGCCTGGCTTCTAAGACACCAACACACACCCAACACAAGGAATTAGTCCCTTCTCTTCTACATAGTCCCTCAGGCCCTGCATTCCCTTCCAGTGCTATTCAGGGGTTGTGAAGAAGAAAGCCAGCCCTCTAGCTCTGTCTGTGTGGTTTCTAGCCACCAGGTTTATCAAGCAAACCAAGTCCCCATCCCTGCTCCCAACATAGTCCGAAGACCAACCATTGCACATATGCAATTAATCAGCTATTACAGCTTAAATAGGGAAGACGACTCCAAACAATTCGCAGTAGCCTCAAAGTGTAACAGCAAACATGGCTCACAGCATGGGGAAAACAACAGTTTGAAATGTATCAGTGAGCACAGCTCACAACATGGGGAAAATGGCTCCAAATAATCTGTGTGTGAGGGAAACTTGCACCAGACCCCAAAGCACAGAGGAAAACATGTGCACGGGCCACAAATCAGTAAGGAAAACTTACACACAGTCCTTGAGCATAAAAATAATGGCTCTCCACAGGAACAATCATGGGCGATAGTGGCCAAACAGCTCCCAGCTTGTTGTGGGAGTAACAACAACACAGAACCCACAAATCAGCTCGTGAGGAAAGGATACAGCCACACCATCCACAAATCCGTAGAGGAAAAATGATGTGGGTGAAAGAGCATGTCTCCCAGCTCACTGTGTGAGCCCAAAACTAGGAGAAATCCTGTGTGTGAGAATGAACAAGACTTCCACTCCTGCGTGAGGATGAACAACTCCGCTTATGCGCATGGATGAACAGACAACTGAAAGTGTGTGAATGTCTCAGCATTGTCATGAAGAGAGTAGCATGTCTGTGGGCGTGATGGCAGTGGTTTTTTTTACCATTGTGAAGTCAACCGCGGGTGGAGTGTGTGTGTGGGAAAGGATTGACAGTCCTGCCACACTCCACTCCCAACCATAACTTCTCCAACTAATAGCAGCAGTTCTTAATGGAGGTGGTTGGGTAAAACAATGAAAGATGACACATGGCCTTTTCCCCCATTGCCCAAGGTTTGACATTCCCCCACCCTTATCCTTGTGACAATCATGCCCCTTCTCAATTTAGTTTCCGTGAACGTAGCTGGTCGGGTTCATTTAATTAAATATGCATATTTACATGATAACAAAACTTAATATGTATACCGCATGCCCCGATATACCATCGGTGACAAGTTCAACCTGAAACATATCATAACCAATCGATGGTGGGGCCTTGTCCTTTAGCTCTGCACCATGATTAATACAATATATATATCATGTACATTTAATGCAACGGGGTCAAAACCGGGGTGTTACATTCCCCTCCCCCTTCAATAGCACTGTCCTCAGTGCTTTACAAAATTGAACAAAATGATACACTGGTACCGCCTTAGTGTTTCACAGAATTGAACAAAAATGGATGTACCAATCGCATGGCATCCTCCAGCTCCCATGTAGCCTCTTCAGGTCTGTAGTTCTCCCATTACACCTTTACCTGACCTATGGCCTGGTTTCGGAGCATTGTGACCTTCCTGTCGAGGATGCACATTGGCTCAATTCGGAACTCTCCCTCGGGTTCCACCTGAATCACATCCCAATTTATCACATGGTTAGGATCATGTACATATCTCTTAAGCAAAGAAACATGAAAAACATTATGAGCTCTAGTGCTAGCAGGAAATGCAAGTCTATATGCAACTGGCCCTATTCTTTCAAGCACTTCAAACGGTCCACAATATCTTGGTGACATCTTGGCACAATTTCCAAGCTTCAAGGAACTCTTCCTTGCCCTCACTCTGAGGTAAACATGATCCCCAACACTGAACTCCATGTTCACCCTATGCTTATCTGCATAGATTTTTTATCTGTCCTTTGCTACTTTCAGATTTTTCCTGATCTTTACAACCTCTTGCTCCATTTCCCTGAGCAAGTTTGGTCCAAGCACAATCCTATTCACTGGATTATCCCAAGTCACAGGTGTCCTACACCTTCTTCCATACAAAGCTTCATACAGACTCATCCCCAAGGATGCTTGCTGTCCATTGTTATAAGCAAACTCTACCAAGTGCAAGTAATTTTCCCACTTGGTTGGTTTGTCCATCACGTACATGCGAAGCATATCTTCAAGAACCTGATTAAATCTCTCTGTCTGACCATCTGTCTAAGGATGGTATGCAGTGCTGAAGTTTAGCTTTGTACCCAAATCTGCAAACAACCCCTTCCAAAAGTTGGAAGTGAACTTGACATCTCTGTCAGAGACTATTTCCTTAGGCAATCCATGCAATTTGAATATCTCCTTCATGAATATCTTTACAATGTCATCAGTCTTATACATAGACTTAACCGATATAAAATGCGCTACCTTAGTCAACTTGTCCACCACAACCATGATGGAATCATGTTGTCTCCAAGTCATCGGCAATCCTGTAATAAAATCCATGGAAATAAATTCCCATTTCCATTTTGGAACTGGCAAAGGCTGCAACAAACTTGAAAGGTGTTGATGCTCAACGTTTACCTGTTGACATTTTATACACCTTGAAATGTACTCATCCATATCCCTTTTCATTCCTGGCCAAAAGTACTGCTTTCTAGCTATAGCAATTGTCTTTTGATATCTTGGGTGACCAGAATATGGAGCTTGATGGATTTCATCCATAACAACTCTCCTAAAATATGCTACATCTGGAATATAAATTCTACCTTTATAAGCAAGAAGTCCATCTTCTTCCAATTTATATCCCTCATACCTCTTCTCAAGACCTTGCCGTTGCAATTTGTCTTTTACCTGTTCATACAACTCATCTCCAGCAATATGACTAACAATCTGCTACCTCAAATCTGATTGGAAAATACTAAGAGATGACACATGCATTTCCTGCACCTTCCTGCTGAGTGCATCAGCTACCTTGTTCTCCCTTCCCTTTATGTGCTTGATTTCAAAATCAAACTCACATAAAAATTCCAGCCATCTTGCTTGCCTAGCAATCAGAGTAGGCTGATCAAATAGATACTTCAGACCACAATGATCTGTTCTGAGCTCAAATCTCCTACCCATCAAGTAATGTCTCCACATCTTGAGAGCATGTACTACGGCTGCAAGCTCTAGATCATGAGTGGCATAGTTCTTCTCATGCTCCTTCAACTTTCTCGACTCATAACATATCATGTGGTAGTCCTGCATAAGGACTCCTCCAAGCCATTGTCTACATGCATCGGTACACACCACAAAATATTTCTCTGGATCTGCAACCTTCAATACTGGTGCACTAGTGAGAAGATTCTTCAACCTCTGGAATCTTTCTTCACACCTCGATGTCCATTCGAACTTCATCCCCTTCTTTTGCAAAGAAGTGATGGCATGTGCAACTCTGGAGAATCCCTCAATGAATCTCCTGTAGTATCCTGCAAGTCCCATAGAAGATCTTACATCTGTTACATTTCTTGGAGTAGGCCAATTCACAATGGCTTCAATATTTTCAGGGTCCACAGATATACCCTCCTCCAAGATAATGTGACCCAAATACTGAATTCTATCTCTATAGAAGTCACACTTGCTCAGTTTTGCATACAGCTGATGCTCCTTGAGCAATTTCAATGTCAATCTCAAATGCTCTTCATGCTCTTCCTCATTCTTAGAATAAACAAGAATGCCATCAAGGAAAACAAGAACAAACTTGTCCAAATACCTGCTGAAGACACTATTCATAAGGCACATAAATGTAGCTGGTGCATTTGTGAGACCAAATGGTACCACTACAAACTCATAATGCCCATACCTTGTCCTAAAGGCTGTCTTATGAATGTCTTCATCCTTGATTCTCACCTGATGGTGACCAGACCTCAAGTCAATCTTGGAAAATACCTTTGCTCCTCTCATTTGATCAAAGAGGTCATCAATCCTAGGCAAAGGATATTTATTCTTCACCGTAACCTTGTTCAATTGTCTATAATCAATACAAAACCTGAGTGTACCATCTTTCTTCTTTACAAACAGAACAGGTGCTCCCTAAGGAGACACACTCGGTCGGATATACTTCTTTTCCAACAAATTTTGTAGTTGCATCTTCAACTCTAGCATCTCTGGTGTACTCATCCTGTAGGGTGCCTTGGACACTGGTGATACTCCTAGCACAAGTTCAATAGTGAAATCAATGCCCCTCTTTGGAGGAAGCCCTGGAATCTCATCAGGAAACACATCCCTAAATTCCTGTAACACCTAATAGTCCTCCAACCTATGAGTTTCATCTCCTGATGTCTCAAAAATATGAGCTGCATACAACTGGCAACCCTTCCTACAGAACATATTTAACTACATTGCTGAAACCTGCCGTACTGAAATTACCTTCAGAATACCCCTCACAACTACTAGGTTCCCTTATTCATCCATGCATTCGAAAGTCTTATTGTAACAGTCAAGCTTTACCATGTGAGCTTCTAACCAATCCATTCCAATGAGGACATCATAGGAACCAAGTAGTAGAACATTCAGATCTACACAAGTGACCAATCCATCCATAACCAATGGAGATTTCTCTACCACTTCACTAACCTTTCTCTTAGTTCTAGTGGCTAGCTGAACTAACCAAGACTTCCTATGCTTTACCTTCTTAAAAGCACAAATCTCCACTACTCTAGGAGTAATGTAACTGTGAGTAGAAATAGGGTCAATTAAAATATAAATAGATTTCTCAACAATATTACCTGCTACTTCAACCATAGTTGACTTGTGATTTGCTTGGCGGTCCTCCAGTGATGCATAAATCCTAGGGACTGCCCTTGCTACTTGACCCACTGTTTCTGCTTCTTGAATGTTATAAGCTGGCCTTGCACTCTCATTCTCGAGTCGACAATTTCTGCGCATGTGGGGTCCTCCACATTTCCAACATTGAAGTGGCCCTCTATTCTGTTGTGGATCTTTAGGATTTTCTCCTATCATTCCAACTGGCTTACTTGTAGCTTGAGATGGATACTTCTGCTGATTCCTGAAGTTAGAAGGTTTGAAACCTTTCTTTCTTTGGTCAAACTTCTCATTCTTCTTGTCCTTCCATGCCTTATGGTAATTTGGCTTACCTTTTCTTTGCTCATAGCAATACTTAGCTTTCCTTATTGCTTCTTCAAGAGTTCTAGGTTCATAAAACTCAATTCTATCTTTGTAAGACTAAGGAAATCCACTCAGAAAATGCTGGACCTTCACTTTTTCATCTCTGATGTACCAGACATACCTCAACAGCTCTAGGAATTTATTTGCATATTCTTCCATGGTCTGTTGTCCCAATCTCAGCTCATGGAACTCCTTAATCTTGTCACCATAATACCTATCAGAGAGGTATTTCTACTTAAAATACTTCTTGTACTGTTTCCACTTAAGTCTCCGTTCACTAATCCTCTTTACTTGCTTGAAGTGTTCCCACCAAATGGATGCTCTTCCATTCAGATTGAATATGGCAACTCTTGCCTTCATGTTTCCTAAATAGTCATGCACTTGAAAGTACTTCTTTATCCCAAGAAGCCAAGCTTCAGCCTCTTGTCCAGTCTTTACCTCACCATTAAATGCAGGGGGTTTAGCTTTCTTAAATTAATCTTGAGAGCGATCCCTATGGTGTCTCTTTCTTTTCCTTTCATGAGAAGAAGAGCTTGAATCCTCGTTGGATTCTTTAGAATCAGATGATTCACTAGAAGTCCTTCTCCTTCTCCTAGTACTGATCTTACTACCTTTTGGTCTTGCTATACCTCGTCTAGAGTCTATCTTTCTCTGTAAGTTTGTCAAACTCTGCAACATAGTAGCATTCAACTGATGCTGCTCTTCTTGGGCTTTAATCAAGCTTCTCATGGTGGCTGCAACATCTGACGGTGTCTCTTGGAATCTCCTTCCATTAGACTCTATGTCATCATTTATGTTACAGACATTTTCTCCCATGGCATCTTCTGCTCGCTCATAAGAATCCCGAGCATCATACCCATCATGGGATCTCATGACTGAACCACCACTTACTTACCAAAATGCACTACTTGGAATACTGCTCTTGAAGGTGACTATGATTCTGCAAACATGTTAGTAACACAAGTTTTAGATGCATAACATTGATATAAACTAGTAGTACTTACCTTCTCCTGGAAAAATTATAAAATTACAAATTTTCCTAAAACATAGAATTTTCTTCATCAAAGAATGTCTATCTGAGGGGGACAATGGGGGTCAAGGGGGCTTGCCCCCTTGTGGCTTCCGCTACTGCAGGGTGGGTCGAGGGCAGCGCCCTCATTTTTTTTTTTTTTTGTAAATCTATGCTTTTCGCACAATCTAGCGCATAAGATAGCTGCCACTTTCTCCTTTTCGACCTCGAAAATCCTCTGAAAAACTGCTGAAAATCTTGCTGGAAAATAGTCAAAATACGCTGGAAAATCCCACCGAAAAACACAAAATTTCCTTGTACAGGATTGGTTCTCATTTCGACTATCAATCCAACGTTTCGACAGTCCAAACAACTAAATTTCACCGCTGTTCATCGGCGATCGGATCCACTAAGCACTACCATGTCGGCAATTGAATCCTCTAACCTTCGGAAGGATAGTCCATTAGACAGTCGCAACGGTGGGTGGTGATCCCACTGTGAGTTCCATGGACCATAACTCATTGGCTGTTGGAAGCTCTATCCACTAACCATCGCCGATGGCTGATGATTCCCGGACTTAGAGAAATTTTTGAAATTTTCCTTTTTGTCTTTCCTTTCGCTGCTTGATCTTCTTTTCATCAGTGAAATAGTTCCATCAGTAGCCGCAATGGTGGAACACAATCTTTGATATTCTCCTGATTGGCAGCCCAGTCTTCTGAGGCATAACCTGATCGGCATCGACAGTCTTTTCTCGTCGGAAGGCTAGTGCTCTAGGCTTCCACAACGATGGGCACACGCAACACTATCTTCTTTCAATAGCCGACAATTTTCGGCCTTAGAAAAATTTTGAACTTTCTTTACAGCGTTGGCAGTTGGAGGCCTTACCCGTCGGATGTGTAGTTGTCTAGCCATCCGCAATGGTGGGCGCTCGATCAACTATTTTCCGCCGATGGACGTTGAACACTTAGAAAATTTTTACGCAATTTTCCTTCCAACTGTTCTCCATCGAGTATGCTTTTTCCTAGCTCTCCTCTACATTGGAAGTCTGTTCCACTAAGTGTTCTGATGAACCGACAGTTCAAACACTTAGAAAAATTTGTGGAATTTTTCTGTCATCAACTTCCGATCTCTGCTAGGTAGAAAGAAATCCTGCTTCTGTCACTGCATCTTTGTGGTCCATTCAGTCCCATGCTGCAACATGAGCTCTGATACCACGTTGTAACGTCCCCAACCCTCTGACCAATGAAGAGGACGTTACCATGGCGTTAACCATTCGGGTTACCAGCCCCATGAACATGTGAATTCATAAAAATGCTGAAAATAGAATGCATTGAAGTAGAACATACACAGATGCAACTATTTCTCATACACAGTGGAAGCAACAGACATTTATACAAGCATTCATTCAACATGTTCATCACATTCATTAACAGAAAATATGATTGCAGAAGTAAAAAGGATAAGATCACTTATCTTAGGAAGAACTCGTTTCACAACCAGCTACGTCGCTGCAACGTTCCACCCAACCATAGGCCAGTGTGCTCCTTAATCTCTCAGCAACGCTACCACCCATGAGCTGGGCATGATTCTCCAAGGAATAAGGGAACAAGCAGGTGTACACATAGCCAAGGATACACAAAACATAGACAAGCCAACATAGTTGGGTTTATCAGGCCATCAAGGAGTTGGGAAAGGCTAAATGCTACGCTGGTGAGCTCGTTACAGAGCCAAGAACACCTACACTAGAACTAGCCTGGCTTCTAAGACACCCACACACACCCAACACAAGCAATCAGTCCCTTCTCTGCTACATAGTCCCTTAGGCCCTGCATTCCCTTCCAGTGCTATTCAGGGGTTGTGGAGAAGAAAGCCATCCCTCTAACTCTATCTGTGTGGTTTCCAGCCACCAGGTTTATCAAGCAAACCAAGCCCCCATCCCTACTCCCAACATAGTTTGAAGACCAAACCATTGCACACATGCAATTAATCAGCTATTACAGCTTAAACAGGGAAGATGGCTCCAAACAATCTACAGCAGCCTCAAAGTGTAATAGCAAACATGGCTCACGGCATGGGGAAAACAACAGTCCGACATGTATCAGTGAGCACATCTCACAACATGGGGAAAATGGCTCCAAATAGTCAGTGTGTGAGGGAAACTTGCACCAGACCCCAAAGCACAGAGGAAAACATATGCACGGGCCACAAATCAATAAGGAAAACTTACACATAGTCCTTGAGCGTAAAAATAATGGCTCTCCATAGGAACAATCGTGGGTGATATTGGCCAAACAGCTCCCAGGTTGCTACGGGAGTAACACCAATGCAAAACCCACAAATCAGCCCATGAGGAAAGGATACAGCCACACCATCCGCAAATCCATAGAGGAAAAACGACGTGGGTGAAAGAGCACGGCTCCCAGCTCGCTGTGTGAGCCCAAAACCAGGAGAAATCCTGTGTGTGAGAATGAAAAATACTTCTGCTCCTATGTGAGGATGAACAGCTTCGCTTATGCACACAGATGAATAGACAACTGGAAGTGCGTGAATGTCTTAGCACTATCATGAAGAGAGTAGCATGTCTGCGGGTGTGATGGTAGTGGTTTCTTTTGTCATTGTGAAGTTAACCACGGGTGGAGTGTGTGTGTGGGAAAGGAATAATAGTCCTACCACACTCCACTCCCAGCCATAACTGATCCAACTAACAGCAACAGTTCTTAATGGAGGTGGTTGGGTAAAACAATGAAAGATGACACATGGCTTTTTCCCCCATTGCCCAAGGTTTGACATTCCCCCACCCTTATCCTTGTGAAAATCATGCCCCTTCTCAATTTAGTTACCGTAAACATAGCTGGTTGGGTTCATTTAATTAAATATGCATATTTACATGATAGAAAAACTTAATATGTATGCCGCATGCCCCGATATACCATCGGTGACAAGTTCAACCCGAAACATAGCATAACCAATCGATGGCGGGGCCTTGGCCTTTAGCTCCGTACCATGATTAATACAATATATATATCATGTACATTTAATGCAACGGGGTCAAAACTGGGGTGTTACAGGACACCATTGTGGTATGAGCTCATGGATTTTTGACGAGCCCAAGAAAGTAAATGCTCGGTCGTGCTTTCAATTTTAGAGATTCTGAAAGCAAAAAGAAGACTCCAGTGGGGGCTCTTTTTTGTTGGTAGTCTCCTGTGCCAAAAAAAGGATAAAAGTATACATAGGAGAGCTTTCCCATCCTAGAGGGGATGAGAGGCTTCTTTACCATTGGTAGTCCAATCAGGCCGGAAAAGGTTAAACCTATACTGACTGGACAATCATTCAAATACTTTTACAAGCATGAACGAAACCAATTTTACTCGGTGATCTTTTCTTGTTGAGATGGCTGGAAAAGAGCTTAAAGACAACCAGTGGTGTGATTTTTCATAAATTGTAGCCCCTCTGCCTGAGAAAGCACAGAAGTATGCAGAGGGGAATGGTCTTGGCTTGAGTGTGCCAAGGAGGTCCTTTTCATGAGATGGTCTACATGGTCCACAAAAGGAGATAAACGAGACGATGTAGACATCCTTTCCTATACTTTAGCGAGCGGGAAAGGAAGCATTTGCGCTCGACGATCTTTTCATTGTTTTAAGGAGTCAGAAAAGAGCTTAAACAGAACTCCAATGTGGTCAACCGACTGTGGTGGCACGAGCAGTGCCCCATGTCAGGACGGTGGATAGAGGTCCAAAGGTCATCCATGTAGTATGGACGGAGCAGAAGGCTCTCAAACATACCAATACCTACGTGGGATATATCGTGGTAGAGGCTCGCAAGACGGTGTGACAGAGGCATGCAAAATGAGGTGGCTCTTAGACAGAGGTCAGGAGAGTGTGTGTGCGGTGGATGGACTTGACCACATGCGATGTGAGTGCAAGTACAGGGGAATTTATATGCCGAATGCATGCAAGAAAAAGGAATTGTTTTGTGGATAGTGGTCCAGAGGTCCGCGTAAGGTGCAGTGGATGGAAAAGATAACTATGTGTTAAAAATACAAAAATAAAAGCTAAAATTATAGTCCTTAATGGGAAGTGGCCTGAAAACTTGCATGAGTTGTGACCAGGAGGTGTGATACAAGTACAGGTCCGTAGACACTCGCATCGTCATGTCATGGCTCGTAAATCAAGGTGACTTGTGGGAAATGGTCCTGAAATTAAATTATTACACGTGAGATGATCGTCTCATAACTAGATAGAGGGAAATTTGAGCTCGGAGGTGTGAGAGGTGTCTCGAATAGGTTCTGGGTGACTTTTGACTAGCAGCTGATGGTGCTGCCTTTGATTTTTGTTGAAAAATAGGAAAAAAGAAAATGAAGTGACTCATTGGTGATGTTTAAGTGTAAAATTTATTGAGGTAGATCCCATTGCGGGGGTTCTCCAAGAGTTGCCCATCAGAGTCAATGAGGGTGTATGCCCCTTTTTCAAGGCAACGATGGATGACATATGGGCCATACCACATTGATTTGAACTTGCCTTTGCCCAATTTATCATTGGGTTGGTCATAGGCTAGAACCATATCGCCTTTGCTGAAGGTGCGAGGGTGGACATGGGAGTCATATTGGATATTTGATCATGTTTTTGCTACTTCGATGGCTTGGAGGGTAGCTCGATGGTATTCTATGGTTTTCTCGAGTTGGAGGAGCTGTTCTTCTAAAGGTGAAGTATCAGGAAGGAGTTCCACTGCGAGGCAGAGAGATGGGATTTGACACTCTATAGGGAGCATTGATTTGACACCATGTACTAGGAAGAAAGGTGTGAAACTGGTTGCGGTTTTTGTGGATGTGCGATAAGCCCATAGGGCAGAGAATAACATGTGATGCTAGTTGGTTTTGTGATTTCCTACCATTTGTTGGAGCATTGTTTTGATGATTTTGTTGACCGCTTCAACTTGGCCATTGCCTTGGGGATAGTAGGATGATGAGCACTGGTGTTTGAACTTCAACATGGTTGACAATTCAGCCCACACGACATCTTGGAAGTGTGCCCCATGGTTTGATACTAACTATTTAGGGATACCAAACCATGTAATAACATGGTTGAAGAAGAAACATGCGCGGCAGTTTTGGCTTTGCAATCAAATGTGGGCATGGCTTCAGCCCACTTAGTGAAGTAATCGACTGCCATGATAATGTACTTGTGGCCATTAGCTGAAATGGGGTTGATGGTCATGAAGTTGATTGCCCATTTGCAGAAGGGCCCGACTGTGACTACGGGGTGTAATGGTGCAGGGGGGGGTTCTTGCCTTTGGGGCAAAAAGTTGACAGCTGCGGCAATGTTTGACTGCCTCTATGCAATCAGCAAATATGGAGGACCAGAAATAGCCGGTGCATAGAATCTTTTGGGCAGTTGCTAGGCCTGAAAGGTGACCACCATAGGATCCACTATGACTGTCGTTGAGGATGGTCTTGGACTCGTTATGGGTGAGGTGATGATGTAGGATGGTATCAATGCCTCGATGATACAGAACATCTCCAATCAGCAAGTGGCAAATGGCTTGATGTCAGATGCATCGCCTATCCTCACGGTTGAAGTGCACTGGGAAATTTTGCGTTAATAGATAGAGAAGGATGTCCCCATACCATGGGTCGTTTGTAGATATGATGAATAGGAAATCATCAGGGAGATCATCCTTGGGGGGTGATGATGCAGTTAATGGGGGTAGATCGGTCATGAGTGTGGCTAGTGTGAGTGCCTTTGTGCTTTTTGGAGACACAAAATCTAGGTCAAACTCTTGGAGGACGACTACCCACTTGGCTGCTCGACCTTGTAGAAGGCGGCGACTTAAGAGGTACCAAATTGGGTTTGAATCAGCCACTACACGAGTATGGTTGGCAATGATGTAGAGGCGCAATTTTTGAGCTGAGAAGATGATGGTGAGGGCTAATTTCTTCTCAGGTGAATATCGTAATGGGGGTCCTGTTAGCTTTTGACTGATGTAGTAAATCACGTGCTCATGGCGAGCATCGTCTTCTTGGACCAGGACTCTATAAATGGAATTTTTTGAGGATGACACATAAAGGATGAAGTCTCGGGTGAAATCTAGTGGTGAGAGTAGTGGTGCAGAATCCAGGGCTTGTTTGAGTGCCTCGAACAATTCTTGTGCTTATTGATCCCAAACAAAGGGGATTTTTGTGTGGAGTAGGTGGATGAATCCATAAGATTTTGTTGCATACTCTGGTACAAATCGGCGAAGGAATTTGGCCTTGCCTTGTAGGATTTATAGTTGGTGTCAGGTCCTTGGGGAAGAAAGATCAAGGATGGCCTCAACTTTGAGGGGATCTACTATTATCCCTTTGTGGGAGACAATGAACTCGAGTAGATGACCTACTAGGACACAAAAAATGAACTTGAGGGGGTTCAGGTGGATGTTGTACTTGCAACAACATAAAAAGACTTGTCACAAGTCATCTATATGCTGTGCTTGTTTTGGTGATCAAGTGGTAAGATCATCTAGGTAGACCAAGATGATGTGGACTAGGTCGTGGAAATAATAAGTCATGGCACACTGGAAGGTGACTCCAGCATTTTTGAGGCCAAAGGGCATGACTCGGTAGGTGAATGTGCCCCATGGGGTTGTGAATGCTGTCTTGTAATGGTCTTCTTTCCAGATTTGGATTTGGTTGTAGCAGGAAAATCCGTCCATGAAGGAGAAGGCCTTATGTCCGGTGCATGCGTCGATGATTTGGTCAATGAATGGTGTGGGGAAGTTGTCTTTGGGATATGCCCCATTGAGATCGCATAAGTCTATGAAAACGTGAATGATACCCTGTTTTTCATTCATGGGAACAGGATTAGAAACCC
The DNA here is from genome assembly GCA_001517045.1 of Pseudotsuga menziesii. NCBI lineage: Eukaryota > Viridiplantae > Streptophyta > Pinopsida > Pinales > Pinaceae > Pseudotsuga > Pseudotsuga menziesii. The sequence continues at coordinate 303,546 of LPNX010771965.1, read as the reverse complement.
AAGTTGTGTATGCAATGGGATAAATCAAGTCGGCTGTGTGCAACTTCTGTATCTCAACTTTCATTGCAACCACTTTGGATGGATGGATGGGCCGTTGATTTTGGCGTATAGGTGCCAAATCAGGCCATGTGTCGATGTGGTGCTACACAATGGATGGATATAAGCATGGAATTTCAATGTATGACCAAGTGAAGATATCACAAAATTCTTGGAAGAGAGCTGTGTAGGCATCGACCTCTTCTAGGGAGCAAGATGCCCCCAACATTATTTCTTCAACGATCTTAGAGTTGGTTGAGATTCCAATTTTAATGGTTGGTGAAATGTTCACCATGTTCCATTCTTCAAAGGAATCAGGTGCTGGGATTGGGTTCTTAAACCAGTCAACCTTCCCATGGATGAAATCTTTGGTCTCCATGAAAGGCTGGTCAGACTACGACACAAGTTCTTCCAGGAGGAAGAATGAGCGATGGTGCATGTCATCCCATGGGTATTCCAGGGTAGTCAGAGCTTCAAGTATCTCCTCATCATTGCTGAAGCAACGAAGAGATAGGTCTGATGGACCATCGTTGGATATGGGGATGAGCTGGTCGGGGGAACTGGACATCATGGAAATGGACATAGTGTCTGATTAAGGAGGTGGTGGGTGAATTTATTCCATCAAGGTGATCTCAGACTCAAGGGAATGGTGACAGAGGTTAGTGAGAGCCATTTGAAATTCAGGTAGGTCTTGGCAATGGTGGGAGTAATGTCCATATAAGCTGCAAAGGGCACAAGCATGGTTTGTCCTCAATTCCTTGTTCCTGACTAGTGGCATGGTTGGGAGTTCAACCAGGGGGATGTTTTCATTTGTATCCATGGCATCCAGATGCGCACGGATCACTAGGATTTTAGGGCAAATCTGAGTTGGATGGCCCTATTTTTTGTAGACGACACAAGGTGGGACTTTTCGTGGTTCTACATTGGATTTGGTGTTCTTCCCCCTAGCCTTTTTGGGTTGGGGTGGTGCAGGTGCTAGTGCGGCAGTTGGATTATGTGGACCTAGTGGGAGGTGAGGCTCAACCACAATAGGTTGCACTGAGGTTAAAACAACCAGGGGCATTGCTAGTTGAGCTGGTGGATCGAGATACCACACGGGGATCCCCAACGTAAATTTGGGTAGGCTTAAGGTGGCCATGACCGGCTTTCTTATGACACCAGGTGGGGGAAAGAGGAAAGGATTTGTATGGACTAGAGATGAGCCCACATAACTCCCAGCTGGTTACATGTGGGGGTGTGGTTGTGGTTGCGTCTGCACGTAATGCTGCTGCTGTGGGTGATGTTGCGGTTGCTGTTGGTGTTGTGGTTGTGGACGATGTTGTGGTTGTGGTTGGGGCTGTGGCTGTGGTTGTTGTTTGGGTGCAGTGATGCTTGATGAGACCATGCACAAGTCCACAGTTTTCTTTTGTGTCAGTGGTGGTGACACCAACGGGAAAGGAGCCATCACGGTGGGATCAGTAAACAACCCAAGACCCACATTCAATGGTGGGGAGGCTAGTGTGTTTTCAACCACAGTGTTGGTTGTAGGGGTGACATTAGTGGTTGCCCCTTGCAGCTCAATGGTGGTGATGGTAGGGATAATGTTGGCAGGCGCTGTTAACCCTTGCAGATCATGGTAGGTGAGTTGGTCAACCATCACAATATTCCCTTCATGGGGTAACATCATGAGCCAGCAGATAGTTGACGCGATGGCTCACATGGCATACATGTGTTGATGAAATTGTCATTGATGCCGACATGGTATTGATGTCTTTGATGCCACCATTTTGCTGAAGATATTGAAGACCCAGCTAAACCCAGCTAATGATGCAGAAGACCCTAGAGATGGTCTTGAAGCCTTGGAGCATAAGGCAATATCAGGCTCTTTTGTAGTGAGAGGTTTGGTTGCTGTGGGTTTACTTGTCTTCAAGGGTATATACAATACAGGGAAGGAAGTTTCATGCGATATAAGAAAGGTTTTGGAGATTTTAGTTACAAAAATCAAAACAAAGATTTAGAATGGAAAAGATAAAAATTGGTATTTATCTTTTCCATTCTGAATCTTTGTTTTGATTTTTGTAACTAAAATCTCCAAAACCTTTCTTATATCACATGAAACTTCCTTCCCTGTATTGTATATACCCTTGAAGACAAGTAAACCCACAGCAACCAAACCTCTCACTACAGAAGAGCCTGATATTGCCTTATGCTCCAAGGCTTCAAGACCATCTCTAGGGTCTTCTGCATCATTAGCTGGGTTTAACTGGGTCTTCAATATCTTCAGCAAAATGGTGGCATCAAAGACATCAATACCATGTTGGCATCAATGACAATTTCATCAACAATCTCCCCCTTTGTCATTGATGACAACAACTCATGCTCCCCCTATGAGCATGCTCCCCTTTTGTCTTCATCTCTCCCCCTTTGGCATCAATGGCAAAGGGTGTCCACATACCTATGCCTAGAATCTCTGAACACTGCTCACTGGTATTTTCTCCCCTTGTCAATATGCACGATCCTAGGACCTTTCTGTATGCCTGGAGTAACCATCTTTTCTCCTTTGAGTTCATTCTCCAGCCTCATGAACTCAAGGTGTGTCAAGGTCTTTGAGAGACCTTACACTTGGCTTGCTGTATGGCAGCCATCCTCCTTACTCTGATCAGTTTCTCCTTTCTACAACTGCTCAGTCTTCTTTATCCATACTTGCTTCTTGGCATCTATCCTTTGAGCATCTGTTCCTTCATATTCCTTGCTGGTTTTCTTGGCTGAGCTATATGTTAGTCTTCTCATATCATTCCAAGAGTTTTGTGCTTTGTGCCCAAATTTGTTGCATGACCAGCACCTAACTGAGCTGTTGGAACTTCCAATACTTCTTTGATCCACTTCATTTCTCCATGCCTGAGCATATCCCTGACTGTAGGAATTTGTCTTCTGATCTTCAAATCTTCTTGCTGATATGTATGAAGTACTTCTTCTTGGTTGACTTCATTGACTGGCACATTCATGGGCTTTGTGTCCAAACCCACTGCAGGAGTAGCATCTCACTGTGCGACATGTGGCAACAACATGTCCAACTTGATTGCATGTCCAACATCTAACTGTGACATTGGGGCTTCCAGCCCTTCTTCTTCCATGGAATCTACAATCCATAGCCTTATGACCAAAGTTAGAACAAGAATAACAATAACTATTGAAACCACTTTCATACCTGGGTCTTGGAGTTGTTTCCTTTATGAAGTTGCTTTGATAAATAGACCTAACTCCTTGTTGCATCTTTGAACTTCCAAGCTCCTTGTTGTCATGCACAGGGGCCTTGGGACATTGCCAAAAGCCCTGTAGAGTGTTCAAGTAATCCTAAGTGGGTCGAAAAAGTTGCTAGTGTCCAAATAACCTCTTCAGTGGTCTTTTGTGTGCTATTAAGTTCTTGGTTCCCTAGGAGTCCCTAAACCCATAATCTTTTAAACACTTTAAAATATTTTAAAGACTTACACTTGAATACTTAATAATTTCAAAAAGGTTTAATAAATAAAATTAAAATGGTTTAATAAATAATTATTTTTAACCAATTAAATATTTTTTATTATTAAAATGTTTAAAAATAATAATAATAACTCATTTAAACATGGAAAGATGACATTTTTAAACAAGAAAACTTTAAATTCAAATATTAAAAAGTTTTAAATCAATAAAATATTTTAATAAATAATTTTTTAATATTAATAACTCTTTATAACTCCTTAACTCTAGGAAAAGTTTCATTCAAAATAAAATTTTGGCAAACATATTCATTTATTTAAGGAAACCAATCATCTTAAATTTCATATAAATATTTGAACATTTGACAACTTAAAAAAAATGAGATTGAATTCACGGGCTGTATAATCAATTGGAATTCACGGGCTGTATAATCAATTGGAAATCCACGGGCTACATTTACGCTTGGAAATTCACGGGCTGTACATACCTTGATAATTCACGGGCTGAACAGAGATTTGAAAATTCACGGGCTAGTGAAATTTTCAGGTATAAACCAGCAGAGGACAGAGGTCACGATGGAATAAATTTGCTGAGGACAATCTCATGTATCAATCAGTAGAGAACAGAGAAATTGCTGAGTATGGAGATCACCGATGGTCAATTCTTAAACGCCGGTCAATAGCAGTTCATTGTTTCCAGCGATTTTACTCAGTGTGTGTTCCACCGATTGAATTGATTGAAGACAGGGTAGCTTTAGCTTGAAGAAAACAGGACTGAGGAGAAAGCTTTGGCTACGGCTATGGTTGTTGTTTGGGTGCAGCGGTGCTTGATGAGACCATGCACAAGTCCACAGTTTGCTTTTGTGTCAGTGGTGGTGACACCAACGGGAAAGGAGCCATCACGGTGGGATCGGTAAACAACCCAAGACCCACATTCAATGGTGGGGAGGCTAGTGTGTTTTCAACCACAGTGTTGGTTGTAGGGGTGACGTTAGTGGTTGCCCCTTGCGGCTCAATGATGGTGATGGTAGGGATAACGTTGGCAGGCACTGTTAACCCTTGAAGATCATGGTAGGTGAGTTGGTCAACCATCACAATATTCCCTTCATGGGGTAACATCATGAGCCAGAAGATAGTTGACGCGATGGCTCACATGGCATACAGGTAACTCCTCCCAAGGAGGAGGTTGAAGTCCAGTTGAGCATTGATGAATTCAATGTCGATCAGGACTGTCTTCCCAGCTAAAGTAATGGGGACATGGTGGAGGATTCTTTGGGATTTAGTGGGGTTTCCATCATAAGCCCGTAGAGTCATGGAGGATGATTGAAAAATTGGTGAGCCAAGCTTCTACCAAAACAAGATAGACATGACGCACGTGGATGCCCCCTCATCCACTATGCATTGGTGCACAACCAAGTTCCAGATGGACACCAGGATTTGGAAGGAAATAGTGGAGGGCATGCATGACTCTCTGTTCTTTGTGTCAAATGTAATTAACTTGGATTCAGAGGGGTCTATTGCCCTTAGAGTGGCTAGTAAGGCTTTCCACTGCATTGGGCATGTTTTAAGTACCTCAAGAGCGGACATGGTGGTTGACATTTGGGGAAAATCATCCACAATACTATGGCTGACTGCAGCTCTAGCTGTGGAATTATTGGTGATTCTGCATATGGGGGGCATGGAAACAGGGGTAGCTGAAGAGGTAAGTTGAGTGTTTTAGACGTGGATGCTGCTGATGAGTCAACAAGTTCGGTGGTGGTACCGTACTGATTTCGTCTGGTTTGCAAGTTGACCTCTTTAGTCGTCATGGCTAGCAGGTGGTGAACACCTGTTTCGACTATGGGTGGTGCCCCCAAAGCATTGGGATTGGCTTGGGGAGGGGGTACATTTGCCACCAATCCTTGGACTGGCAGTGGGTTTTGAAGCACCATAGGAGGAGGCCCTTGAGGTGCTGGGTTGGGTGGTGCTTGGTTTGCAGTGTTGGTAGACTATTGAGCCTTGTTTCAAATGACCTACTTCGCATGACCCATGAAGGGACACTCAAATGTGTAGTTCCCATAGACCTCACAGAGTGTGCATGGTTGGTTTGTGTGTAACGAAGCATTATGTCCTGGTGCATTTGGTTGTGGGGGGTTCTGGGCTGGCCAGTTTTTTGCGGCATTATTGGGAGGATTTGGTAGTTGACCGCCTCCTTTTAGTTGGTTATTACCTTAGTTGTGGGGCTGGTTATTCCTAGCTTTCCCTTGTTGATTGTTGGGGGTAGGCTGGTTGGGACAATTTTGCTGTGTAAACATCTATCCCAATGGAGTGGGTGGAGTGGGGGCAGGGGCTTGAACTGGTTGCACTAACAGTGCATAGTATATTTGTGGGGGTGGTGGTGCCATGAATGTGGGAATTTTCCCCACATACTATTGTGTTGGCCAAGTCATGGCTTGAGCCTACTGCGGTGGCATAGGTTGTGCATAGGAAGTTGTCGCTCTGGACTAAGACATCATTCTAGCATAGTCCGGAGCTTGGTTTTGGTAAGAAACATTTTCGGTGTTGCTTGGTTGTGGTGTAACAGTAGGTGGTGTCGGTCGACGCTATGGTTGTTGGGAGACTAACCCTATGATGCCATCTGTAGCATGGGATACCCCCGGTGTGTTGCAATACGAGGTACTTGGACGAGGAACATCTAGAATGACGGTGTATAGGTATCCAAACTGGGCATAAATGAGATCAAATTGTTGGGCCTTTAGTATGGCCTCTTCTTTAGATTAGGGATGTTCAGATGCGATGTCCTTTGCAATGGGTGGGAGCAAAGTCTTAAGGAACCAATCTAAGAAGATCCTGTCATCTAGTTGGATTTTGCATAAGCTATGACGTCACTGCCACTCATGGATATGGTCAATTATGTGAGTGGCGGTGCTTTGGGGATAGGAAAATAGGATCTCTACCCCCTCATCATATCTGACAGGGAGTTGGAAATACTATAGGAACATGAAGGCTAGGGAGTTTAAGTCTGGATACTTGGCTTGTGGCAGCTCAATGTACCATTTCGCTGTAGCACCTGTAAGGGTGCGTTGGAACAGCCTCAGCTTGATGGAGTCATCTACAATGTTATTGGATGAGCACCATAGATGGAATGTCATTATGTGGTTTTGGGGACATTCCCTAGCTTTTCCTTCAAACATGGGGATGTCTAATGGTAGCTTAGTTGGTATAGGTGGCCAAAAAGCTTGGTGGTAGATGGGGTCATTTATTAATCTAGCCAAATCAAGCAAGTTCAGATGAGCCATGAAGGGTAGATTTGATCCCAAGTTAATGTGGGATGGGGCTGTAATGGGGGTGGGGTTTGCAGGTGCATAGTGCATTTGGACAGCTGGGGGGGCTTGTGGTGGCCCCATTGCGGATGGGAAAATTCCCCCAAGTGTTGTGTGGAGGGTGGTATGGGTGGTGGGGGCATTGCCCCCATGTATGACAATAGGGGAAATGTAGGTGGCTGGTGCATTGCCCCCGTGTGTGGCAGGAGGGGCAGTGTGTGTGGAGGGGCCACTACCCCTGTGTGTTACCATTGGGCCAGCTTGGATGGTCACTATGGGTGGTGGCAGTTTACTAATGATAGTCTCCATGACTGTGCTTGTTCCACTTGCCAAGTTATGGGTGACAGGTTGTGATGTGGACATGGGTCCACTTGCTAAGGTTAGGCTGAAAAATGGATTCGGGTTTGCACTAGCCATGGGGCTTGATGGTGCAGTGTGGAGGTCTGGTTCAGACTGATACAGGTATGAATCAGAATCAGAGGCAATGTGGCCCTCTGATGGTGTGGGAGATCGCTGAGAATGTCTTCGACGATGCCGATCAAGTGTTCCAAATGGTGGTGGTTCACCTCTTAGGCATGAGGAAGATCATGGAGGATCAATTGTGTTCGCTTTTGTGTATGAAATTGGTGGGTATGAGATTTGGACCCTGGTTTCAATAGCTTCCTATTGGTTGAAGGTGTTGATTTAATTGTAACTTCAGAATGTGTTCACTTGTATTTCTTATCTATTGTAACCCGATGTTCATTCCGGTTTATATTGTAATGTATTTGAGTCATGTCATACCCCGATGTTTATTCCGGGAAGTTTCTATAATGAGAAAGTCATGTCAAGTCATTGTGGGTAACCCTCCTATTGGTCAAGGGTTAAAGTCCCCACAGTTGTGGGGCCCTTGGGTTATTAGACTATCTTAGTGAAGTCAACCCTAGGTGAGTCATTGTAATTTGGGGCAATAGTCCCCACCATTGTGTTACCCTCCTATTGGTTAGAGGAGGAAAAGTTCCCACAAGAGGTGGGGCACTAGATTTATTAGACATTCCTAGAGATGTCGGCTCTAGTAAGTAATTGTTAAGTGAGGCCGACATGTTGGAGTACACTTCAAGTGAACAGAAGAATATAAATAGAGAGTGAGAGCCTCTCTATTTATCACTTGCAACACACATCACTCACTCACTCAAGTGTGGCACATTAGTGAGGAAGGAAATACACTGGGACTAGACAAGAAGAAGACTACTGCTGTCGGAAGTGCATCTTACTGTTTTGGGGATTTTACTATTTTGGTGCTGATTCTATCTCTGAGGAAGTTGCGGGGTTTTCTCCTTTATGGTTTCCCCAAGAAAAACTCTTTGTGTATCTCGTCTCTTTTGATGTGCTTATGTTTTATTACTGTGCTTGTTATTCTCTCAGTTAAAAGATCCTAAGATCATAATGCTAGCTTATATGATGAAAAACTAACATGGTACCAGAGCTAACCTGAGAAGAAGACATTGTGCAGCTACAGAAGCTAGGGATTCTTACTTTTTGGGTCTTTCTCCACAATCCATCAGCAAAAGTATGCTAGGATGACTCTCCATTGAAGGGTGCATCTTTTTGTCGAAGCGAAATTCGATTCCAAGCATTTTCAGTTTTCGATGCGGAAATTAGGGCTTTCTATAGAAGAGGAATTTTTGAGTGAGACCAGAATAGGATTTTTATCCTCATCAAAACCGAAGTTTAGCGACCTGGATCAAGAAATTTGGTTGGGTGAAACTTCAGGAAAGTCAAACCCTAGTTTGACCCCGAGCTAGGAAAAACCCTAAATACTAAAAATGATAAGTTTTGGTACATTCACTATATTTTGAGTTTGGTGTAGTCTCAAAAGCTGAAAATTTCAAATACCAAATATAAAATATTGATGAACACTTCTTCCAAACATCAGTCCCAGATTCACTGTATTCCAGGAGATATGATCTCTCCAAGTTAGGGTTCCAGCCTCTTCCAGAATTCATCCCTAAACAAGACATCTGCGGAGATCTGCAATATCTTGGGCTATAGAGGTCCAAATGGAATTCCTGAAGATGTTCCAAAAAGGTAAGATACTTTAATTTCAGTATTCCTAATATCAGACTTAGAAGATGAACCAGTGACACATGGAATGCCATACAACTTTGTTGTTCTAAACAGTCCTGTAATAGGTCACCTTGGGAAAAGGATCATAAATCCCAAATGGTGAAACCAATTCTAATGAAACCTATGGTGTTGGATCAGGGAATGTGAGGTTACATCAATCCAAAATTTCAGACACAGGGGAGTAGTAATTTCAGAGATATCACAGAAACAGTAACAGACATTTCTGCAGAAGAAATTTGAAAACTAGGGCTTCCTGTTCCGGGAGCTTCCCTCCACTTTTTTCAGAAAAGGAGTCCATTGGATAGCTCCATTTGAAGAGATATATCTGTCTATCCAATTAGATCTGAAATATTCCAAGTTTTGAAAATTAGGGTTTCTGTGACAAACCCTAGATCAGCCAGCTCCAGAACCAGGACAGACACCTCAAATCGGTAAGATCTAATCCTTTGCTATTTTCATTTGAGGTTATCATTTCAAAGTGATCTATCACATCAGCTTGATGATAAGATTGTTTAAGTTAACAAATTCCAAGAATGGAAGTATATGATATCTCTAAAGAAAATGAATTGGACACCTACATGAGTAGAAAGGTTCCAGTTCCAGAGGGAGATGAGACTCAAAGCCTTACTCAAGAAGAAATTGGTCAAGGCCAAGAAGATCATTGCTGATTCAATCATGAATAACCTTGTATTACAAGTGTCTCCCCAATGATACCAAATATATTTGATTCCTTGGCCAAGCTATTTTAAGGGAAGAACATAAATCAGAATATGACTTTGAGAAAATAGTTGAAGGAAGTGAAGATCCAGAATGTAGAGACCATGCAGTCATAAGAGTCTCTCAAATCAAGAATAACTTGAAGCGGTAAAAGAAGAAGTGAAGAATGCATAAGTGGTAATGGCCACCTTGAATAGCCTCCCAGGATCATGGGATTCATTCATGCAAGGAATGTGTGCCAGAAGGAAGTGATTACTTTCAGCAGACTTTGGGAAGAAGAAGAAGCTTGACTCATAAGAAGAGAAGAGAAGATGGGAGCAATTGAAGATCAAGATCTCACCATCGAAAGAAGATCCCTCAAGCGATGAGGAATGTGAAGAACTAAACTCTTGAATCACCTCTTATCCTCCTTAGAATTTGGATAATAAATGATGCTATCATGAATGAAGAAGATGATGAAGCTAAAGGCTCAAGAAGCAGTCTACCCACGAAACAAATAAAGATAAGTATTTAATTGTCATTTCATTGTTTTGTTATGCATTTGTTTATATTCAGTTATTGTATTATGCATGATAGGATGATTGCATTAATGACAGAATACTACTAATATGCATGTGATGGGTAAGTAGCTCATGGTGCTATAGAAATATCCATTGCTACTTATCTAGAATGAAACCTCTTTGCTGACATATTGGATTAGTGCACAATCTCAATGTTGTCCTGGTAGAGATGGAAGGCATCTAGAAAGTTTCAGTGAGATATGGATGAATGTTGTATTAGCTAAAGTAGTTGCATGATCACATATTTATGCATAATAACTTGCCAGTATGAATATTCCTTATGAAATGTTTCTAACCATACAAATGCATTTGACTTGTAGGAAAGACCGCATACATAATCGCCTACAAGCAAAGAAGAATGAAGACTTGTTCCGAAGAGCAAGTGACGATAGTTCAAGATGAAGAATAATATGATGAATGCAATGACATCATTGATGCAGAATATTCAAACTATGAAGAAGTAACCAAGAAGACCAGTTCAAGAAGAATGATGTCTAGGATGCAGTATCAATACGTGAAGGGAAGTTCGTAGCTCCATCATGTAGTAGATGGAAACATCGGGGGATACAAAGCAAGATTCGTAGCACGAGGCTTCTCATGAAAAGAAGGCATAGAATATGAAGAAACATTTAAAACTATTAGAAGTAAAGTCACATGACATGCATAATCATGTGTGCAAATGAAGGAAGGACTTGTACGAGTTCAGAAGACACCCATGGGATAACACATACATGATGAGTTTGATGAATATCGTAACCTTTGCTACAAGGTTGATAAAGGACGACAAGCTCACAGATGGATGTGAGAAGAACTTTTGAAAAATTTCAAAATATAGGATCTTGGTATCCAATGATCCTAGATGGATACTACTTGTCACTCCAGTACAAAATGGTTCAATGCATAGAGTATGGAAGATAGAGGGAGTATGATGCTCCGCTTCAGAGGGAGTGACTGCAGAATATCCTGAGATTCGACATGGTGGATAGATTATTGATGACTCTAGGCTTTACTGAGATTCCAACCTTTGCTTCAAGGTTGAAGGTGGAAGACCAGTGATGCTCATGTTATGTGTCAATGCACTATTTTCTAGGCATGGAGGTGTGGAAAAGGGAAGCATGTAGTAGAGATCTTGAATAGGTTCAGGATGACAGACTGCATGACCACACCTATGGCATCAAACATGAAGCTATTGAGTGATGCTTCATCAGAGACAGTTGATGCTACGATGTATCATCAGATGATTGGGTCCTTGATGTACCTGACAAACAAAAGACCAGATATTTTCTTTGTTGTGAACACCTTGAGCCAGTTCCTGACAGATCTGAGAAATGTTCACTTGATTGCTGCAAAGCATATTCTGAGGTACCTAAAGGGTACAGTTGATTATGGGCTCAAGTATGATGCAAATCAAAAGATTAACTTGGAGGGTTATCTTGAATCAGATTGGGCAGGCAGTGCCATCGATAGGAAGAATAATTCAGAGTATTTCTTCAGAATGGGATCAAGTGTGATCTCTTGGTTTAGCAGGAAGCAATCCTGTGTGGCACTGAGTACAGCTGAAGCAGAGTATGTTGCAGTTTGTTCAGCTAGTTGTGAGGAAGTATGGCTGTGGAAGCTACTGTCTGAGTTATTTGATCTCCAGATAAATGCTACTTGTATACATTGTGACAACCAAGTTGTCAGAGAATCCAGTGTTCCATGACAAGTCAAAGCATATCGAGACCAAGTATCACTATATCAGGGATATGGTGCAGAGAGGAGCAGTGAAGCTCTAGTATGTTGCGACGAAGGAACATATAGATGATGTGTTGATGAAGCCATTAGCCAGACTGAAGTTCGAGTACTTTAGGGAGAAGCTTGGTGTTCTACAGATCAAGGTTTCCTCCAAGGGAAAGTGATGAGTCCCAAAGCCATTCTGACGAGCAGGTCAGATATAAGGGCTGAGCCATTCTGTCATGGTGAGAGGATTGGTTCCTTCCATGTCAGATATGAGTGCGAAGATCCATAGCCATTCTGACAAGTAGGTCAGATGTAAGGGCTGAGCCATTCTGTCATGGTGAGAGGATTGCTTCCTTCCATGCCAGATATGAGTGCTGGCCATTCTGTCGAGTAGGACAGATGTAAGGGAAATTACCATTCTTTTAATGGAGCTACCTGGTGAGGTACTAGGAACACTCAGTCTAGAACTGAGTAGCCATTTTGATGTGATAGAGGGATGTGTTCCCACTTGATCAGATGTAAGGGCTGAACCATTTTGTCATGGCTAAAGGATTAGGTTCCTTCCATGTCAAGACGTGAGTGTTGGCCATTCCAACAAGTAGGTCAGATGTAAGGGCAACTGCCATTCTCTAGGAGAATGGAGGCACCTGGTCAGTTACCAGGTAGCTCAGTCGAGGAGGACTGGGGGCCATTCTGATATGACTCTAGGATTGGTTCCTACAAGATCAGATGTGAGTGCAGAGCCCTTCCATCATTGTGAGCAAGATGTGTTCCCGTCTGGGTGGATGTAAGTGCAGGCCCTTTCATCATTGTGGTAGGATGTGTTCCGGCTTGGGTGAATGTGTGGAAATATTTCATCATTGTGGTAGGATGTGTTCCAGCCTGGGTGAGAGTCATTCATCATTGTGGTAGGATGTGTTCTAGCCTAGGTGAGAGTCATTCATCATTGTGGTAGGATGTGTTTTGGCCTGGGTGAGAGTCATTCATCACTATGGTAAGATGTGTTCCCTCCTGGATGGATGTGCCTTTCTGATGAGTAGGTTAGATATAAGTACTGAATCCTTTTCAGAGATGATAGTGATGTCCTATCATGCTGGTGAATGTGAGTGTTGGGCCTTTCTGATGTAATTATAGGATTGATTCCTATATGATCAGATGTGAGTGTTGGGTGTGCCTTTCTGACAAGTAGGTCAGATGTAAGTGCTGGGCGTGCCTTTCTGATGAGTAGGTCAGATATAAGTGCTGGGCGAAGACCTACATGGAGGGTAGGCCTACAACCAGCATGAAAAAGGGCTGGCTCTGTAGAAATTCCTATGATGAGAAGAATCATGAGATAGCACCAGGGATGATCTAGATCGAGTGATGATCTAGATCTAGTGATGATAGCCAGTGATGATCCAGATCGAGTGATGATCTAGATCCAGTGATGACAGCTAGTGATGATCCAAATCCAATTCAGTGAAGATGATCCAGATCGAGTGATGATCTAGATCGAGTGATGATCCAGATCCAAAGATGATGCTCTAGAGATGATCCAGATCGAGTGATGATCCAGATCCGATGATGATGTCTAGTGATAATCCAGATCGAGTGATGATCCAGATCCAGTGACGATATTCAGTGATGATCTAGATCAAGTGATGATCCAGATCCAAATGAATATGACTTACATATGAAGATGACTTGAAGATGAATATGACTTTGAAGATGACAATGACCTAGATGATATAGAGAAGAAGACTTGTGCTGATAAATTGTGTCGAGAGAATACCTTTCTAGTTAAGAGGGAGTGTTGATGTAATTGTAACTTCAGAATGTATTCACTTGTATTTCTTATCTATTGTAACCTGATGTTCATTCCGAGATGTATTGTAATGTATTTGAGTCATGTCATACCCCGATGTTTATTCTGGGAAGTTTCTATAATGATAAAGTCATGTCAAGTCATTGTGGGTAACCCTCCTATTAGTCAAGGGTTAAAGTCCCCATAGTTGTGGGGCCCTTGGGTTATTAGACTATCCTAGTGAAGTTGACCCTAGGTGAGTCATTGTAAGTTGGGGCAATAGTCCCCACCATTGTGTTACCCTCCTATTGGTTAGAGGAGGAAAAGTTCCCACAAGAGGTGGGGCACTAGGGTTATTAGACATTCCTAGAGATGTCGACTCTAGTAAGTAATTGTTAAGTGAGGCCGACATGTTGTAGTGCACTTCAAGTGAACGGAAGAATATAAATAGAGAGTGAGAGCCTCTCTATTTATCACTTGCAACACACATCACTCACTCACTCAAGTGTGGCGCATTAGTGAGGAAGGAAATACACCAGGACTAGACAAGAAGAAGACTACTGCTGTCGGAAGTGCATCTTACTGTTTTGGGGATTTTACTATTTTGGTGCTGATTCTATCTCTGAGGAAGTTGCAGGGTTTTCTCCTTTATGGTTTCCTCGAGAAAAACTCTTTGTGTCTCTTGTCTCTTATGATGTTCTTATGTTTTATTGCTGTTCTTGTTATTCTCTCAGTTAAAATATCCTAAGATCATAATGTTAGCTTATATGATGAAAAACTAACAGAAGGTGGTCTCTTGGCCACCAAGACTGCCAGAAGACAACGCTTGGCTTGTTCCTCACAGGTGCTTCTACTCAATCAGAAGGGGTCGTTTCCCGTTTCTATTGGCAATTCCTCTTAGTGGCTAGCTACTTTGGGGTTCCTGTGGTACTCCTCACAATGAGTTTCTGGGCAAAGCCCAAGTACTTCCCACAGTTGAAGCAGTCAGGCACTTATGTCCTCAAAGAGTGCAGAATTGATTGAACGTAGTGTAAATTTGGTAAATTTTAAGGCTTACTCAGCATCATGAACTGAGTTGGGTTAATTATTCGGTATGGTGTGTTGGTTTTCTTATTTTTTATGGTATTTGGTTGCTGCAATATGGTTTGTGAATTCATCATGGTAGATTTCATGTCATGGTTTTGTATGCAAGCATAAACAAAAATTTGTAAGCAAGTACAGTGATTAACCCTGAATGTTTGTTGGACTAACTAGATGTCTACCTCACAGTAATATTCTTCTTGAAACAAGAGAAGGTGTTGGGCTCTCAACACAATGGGACTAAGACCATCTGTAGATCCTTAGGTCACCTCCTAGATGCTAGGCTGGTCAACAAGGAGGATGCTTAGTGTCATGAGAAGCCCTCCTTCTCTACCCCCTCTACCTTCCAGGTAACCCGGTTTTAGTGGTTTGGGAAAGATATCATGGAGTGCCTAGATCTATACGAGCTTGCCCTTCGTCGTATCCCAGAATACCCCGAAGGGTGATGACTGGGTAGAGGAGGAAGGGGGAAGAAAGATGGTTATTTTTAAGTTATTTTTAGTTAGACTAGTTCATTTTATTAAGCCTTAATGGTTCATTTAACATTTACGCATTGTTCATGAAATTATTTGCAGAAAATACAAACTAAAACTGAAAATGACCTGCAATGGTGGACAGAGGCGGCAAGGCCGTACTAACAGTCCTCTAAAACTGAAAATTACTGTCTATTAATCTTAAATTCAACTTCTATGTGACAGGTCGCACATTTCTGACCAAATCTAGCGAGGGGGACATGAGATTTTTCAAAAATGAGTGAGGGGGTCACACAGAATGCAAAAATATCCGCAACCTGAGTTTCTTGGCTGAAGTCATGCTTATTAGGGGATTAAGTGCACCCTAGGCACACCTGTTTGCTCATTAAGAGCACCCCAGTCTCACCTTTTTCCCCGATAAGAGCGCCCTACTCTGGAATGGGGTTTCTTGGTGAGACAGAGTCATATCTGGCTGACAGTAATTGGTACTAGGGTCAGTCTGACTCGGTTTGGCCTAGAAGAGGCTTCGACAGTGGTTAAAATAGGAAATAAATAGGATTTAAGACAGATTTAACATAAGATTCCTGAAAAACTAGGGCAAAAATTTTAAAAACTTAAAAATGAAAATTTTGGACCAGGAATCCCGTGGGATCGACCTGGTATGGTTGCCAAAGCTATAGTGAGGATTTCTCCTCACTGCAGGAGCAGGAATGAATCCCTTGTGCCTATAGGGCACAAGGGTAGGTTCCTACTATTGGAAAACATGAAAAATGAAATGGAAATGCAAGTAAATAGAACAATAAATTAAACTAAGCTAATCTAGTGACAAAAACTAGAACTAAACTAAATCATAAGCAAGAGTAGAAAGAAGAGGTGGAAGCTTTGTGAACCCCTCTGCAGAAAATGGGTTAGGGTTCTACCTCCCTAAACCTTGCAAAACAAACCTAAGCTACAATGGAGAAACCTGCAAACAATGTTAAACAAAACCTACAAGAAACAATGGTTATAATTCAAAGCAATCTAAATAGCTAAGAAGCAAACACAAAAAACACAAATATACCTTCTCTTAGTGGGTAATGGGCCACCATGCCTTAGCTCCTAGAAGCCTCTCTCTCTTAGTTGGGGGAGCAATGGCTCAAATGGGAATGGATGTGGAGGAGAGGGAATGTGGGTGGTTTGAGAGGTAAAGGTCTCAAAGCATCCATGGGCAACATAACAATAGGCAAGGGAGAAGTGTTTTGAGAGTGACCCCCCACCTTCCTTTTATAGTTTTTCCAAGGGATTTTAGGGTTTTAAGCCCCTGGTCAGGGATTTAGCCCCCTTTTTTGGGCCTTTATCCCCTTCCACCCTAACTTTATCCCCTTTTAGGGTTTTAGCCCCTTTTTGAGGGCTTTAGCTCCTAAGGGGCTATTTTGGGCTCTTTTTTGGGGTTTTTAGCCCTTTTCTTCATCCTTGGGCTCTTTTGGAGGTGTGGGGGTTTAATGGAAGGTCTGATGGAGTGATATGGGGGTTGTGAGATGGTGTCTTTGGGTGGTGTAGGCCATAGAGAGCTATGCGGGGGATTTTTGGGTTAACAGGGTGCTCATATCAGGGCAAAAGGTAAGACTGGGGTAGACTTAATGGGAAAATAGGTGCACCCAAGGCACACTTAATTCCCAGATAAGTGTGACTTCAGCACATAAACTCAGGTTGCAGCTGTGTCTGCATTCTGTGCGACCCCCTCACTCATTTTTGAAAAAATATCGTGCCCCCTCGCTAGATTTGGCCAGAAACGTGCGGCCTTTCAAACATATCTTTAATTTAAGATTTATAGACAGTAATTTTCAGTTTTAGATGACTGTTAATGTGTCCTAGCCGCCTCTATCCACCATTGTAGGTCATTTTCAGTTTCTGCTTTTATTTTCTATAAATTATTTCATGAACAATGTATAAATGTTAAGTAAACCATTATGGCTTAATAAAATGAACCTAGTATAACTAAAAGCAACTTAAAAGTAACCATCTTGCTTCTCCCTTCCTCCTCTACCCAGTCATCACCCTCTGGGTGGGATACGATGAAGGGCAAGCTTGTATAGATCTAGGCACTCCATGATATTGTTCCAAACCACTAAAACCGGGTGACCTGGAAGGTAGAGGGGGTAGAGAAGGAGGGCTTCTCACGATGCTAAGTGTCCTCCCTATTGACCAACCTAGCATCTGGGAGGTGACCTGAGGATATATGGGTGGGATTAGTCCCATTGTGTTGAGAGCCCAGCACCTTCTCTTGGTTGAAGAGGAATATCACTGTGAGGTAGACATCTAGTTAGGAAGCAAAGGTTCAGGGTTAATCACTATACTTGTTTACAATTTCTATTTATGCTTGCATACACAACCAAAATGATATGAAATCTACCATGATGAATTCATAAACCATATTACAACAACCAAATACCAGAAAAACAAGCAAACAACTACACCATACCAAATAATTAACCCAACTCAGTTCATGACACTAAGTAAGCCTTAAAATTTACTAATTTACACTAAGTCAAAACAAATCCATAGTCTTTGAGGACATAAGTCCTTGACTGCTTCAACTGTGGGAAGTACTTAGGCTTTTCCCAGAAAATCATTGTGAGGAGTACCACAGAAACCCCAAAGTAGCTAACCACTGAGAGGAATTTCCAAGCAAAACGAGTAATGACCCCTTCCGATTGAGTAGAGACACCTATGAGGAACAAGCCAAGCGCTGTATTTTGGAAGTATTGGTGGCCAAGTGACCACCTATAGCCAATAGGAAGCCATTGAAACTGGGGTCCAAATCTCATTACTACTAGTTTCACACATAAAATCAAGCACAATTGGTCCTCCATGCTCTTCCTCACGCCTAAGAGGTGAACCACCACCATTCGAAACAATTGATTGGAACCATTGAAGCCATTCTCAGTGATCTCCCACACCATCAGAGGGCCACACAGCCTTTGATTCTGATTTAGACCCATATCAGTCTGAACCAGACCTCCACACTGCACCATCAAGCCCCATGGCTAGTGCGAACCCGAATCCATTTTTCGGCTTAACCTTAGCAAGTGGACCCATGTCCACATCACAACCTGTCACCCACAACCTAGAAAGTGGCCCAAGCATGGTCATACATACTGTCATCAGTCAGTTTCCACCACCTATAGTGACCAGCCAAGCTGTCCCACTTGCAACACATGGGGGCAGTGGCCCCTCCACACACACTGTCCCTCCTGCCACATAGGGGGGCAGTGGACCATCCACGTACATTGCCCCTACTATCATACATGGGGGCAATGTCCCAACCACTCATACTATCCCACCCAAAACACTTGGGGGCACTGGCCCATCTGCAATGGTGCCACCGCAAGCACCCCCAACTGTGCAGATGCACTATGCACCTGTGAACCCCACAACAATTGCAGCCCCATCCCACATTAAATTGGGGTCAAATTTTCCCGTCATGGCTCATCTCAACTTACCTGAATTGGCTAGATTAACAAACGACCCCATCCAACACCAATATTTTTGGCCACCGATGCCAACTTCCATCAGACATCCCCAAGTTTGAAGTCAAAGCCGGGGAATGTCACCAAAACCACATAATGACATTCCATCTATGGTGCTCATCCAATAGCATCGTAGATGAATTTTTCAAGCTAAGGCTGTTCCAATGCACCCTTATAGGTGCCGCAGCCAAATGGTACATTGAGCTGCCACAACCCAAGTACCCCGACTTCAACTCCCTAGCCTTCATATTCGTATAGTATTTTCAACTCCCTGTCAGATATGATGAGGGGTTGGAGATACTGGTATCTTGCTGTCAAAGCACTGCCACTCACATAACTGACCACATCCATGAGTGGTGGCGATGTCGTAGCTTATGCAAAATCCAACTAGACGACATGATATTCTTGGATTAGTTCCTTAAGACTTTTCTCCCACCCATCACAAAGGACATTGCATCCAAACATCCCCAATCTAAAGAAGAGGCCATATTGAAGGCCCAACAATTTGACCTCATCTATGCCCAGTCTAGATACCTATATACCATCATTCCAGATGCTCCCCATCCGAGTACCTCCTACCACAACACACCAGGGGCATCCCATGCTACGGACAACATCATAGGGTTAGTCTCCCAACAACCACAGCCTCGATCAACACCACCTACTGTTACACCACAACCAAGAAACATTGCTAGTGTTTCTTACCAGAACTAAGCTCCAGACTATGCTAGAATGATTTCCCAGTTCGAAGCAACAACTTCCTATGCACAACCTATGCCACCGTAGCAAGCTTAGGCCATGGCTTGGCCAACACAATAGTATGTGGGGAAAATTCCCATATTTGTGCCACCACCACCCCCACAAATATGCTATGCACCACTAGTACAACCTGTGCAAGCCCCCGCCCCCGCTCCATTGGGACAAGTGTTTTCACAACAAAACCGTCCCAACCTGCCTACCCCCAACAATCAACAAGGGAAAGCTAGAAACAACTGGCCCTGTAACCAAGGCATTAACCAACCACAAGGAGGCAGTCAACAACTGAACCCTCCCAACAATGTCGTGGCAAACCAGTCAGCCCAGAACCCCCCACAACCAAATGCACCAAGATGCAATGCCCCATTGTGCAAAAACTAACCATGTACACTCTATGAATTCTATGGGCACTATACATTCAAGTGTCCCTTCATGGGTCACGTGAAGCATGCCATTCGAAACGAGGGCCAATAGGCTTCTAACGCTACAAAACAAGCACAACCCAACCCGGCACCTTAAGGACCTCTCCCCATGGTGATTCAAAATGAATTTCCAGTCCAAGGATTGGTGGCACTTGCTCCCCCTCCCCAACCCAAGCCCAATGCTTCAGGGGAACCTCCCACAGCCGAAACAGGTGTTTACCAACTGCTAGCCATGACAACTGAAGAGGTCAACTTGCAAACTCGGTGGAATAAGTACAGTACCACCACCAAACCTGTTGACTCATCAACAACATCCACATTTAAGACAGTCAACCTTTCTCTTCAGTTACCCCCATTCCCATGCCCCCCCATACCCAGAGTTTCCAATAATACCACAGCTAGAGCTCCAGTCAGCTATAGCATTGTGGATGATTTGGCCCAAACGCCAACCACCATGTCCGCTCTTGAGGTACTTAAAACATGCCCAATGCAGCGAAAATCCTTACTAGCCACTCTAGGGGTAGTGGACCCCTCTAAATACAAATTGATCACTTTTGACATAGAGAACAGGGAACCATGTATGCCCTCCACTATTGCCTTTCAAATCCCGGTGTCCATCCAGAATTTGGTTGTGCACCGATGCATAGTGGATGAGGGGGAATCCACATGTGTCATCTCTACCTTGGTTTGGAAAAAGCTTGGATCACCAATTCTACAACCATCCTCCATGACTCTACGGGCTTATGATGGACATCCCACTAGAGCCCAAGGAATCCTCCCTCATGTCCCCATCATGTTAGCTGAGAAGATAGTCCTGATTGACATCGAATTTATCAATGATCAAATGGAATACAACCTCCTCCTTGGGAGGATTTACATGTATTCCATGCGAGCCATCGTGTCAACTTTATTTCATCTCATGATGTTCCCCCACGAAGGGAAGATTGTGACGGTTGACTAGCTCACCTATCATGATCCGCAAGGGTTAACAATTTCTGCCAATGTTATCCCTACCATCACCACCATTGAGCCACAAGTGGCGACCACACATGCTAATGTCATCCCTGCAACCAACATTGTGGTTGAAAACAAACCATCCTCCCCACCATTGAATGTAGGCCCTGGGTTGTTTACCGATCCCACCATGATGGGCTCCTTTCCCATTGGTGTCACCACCACCAACACAAAAGCAAACTACAGACTTGTGCATGGTCTCGTCAAGCACTGCTGCACCCAAACAACAACCGCAGCCGCAGCCCCAACCACAACCACAACACCAATAGCAGCCACAATGTCACCTGCAGCAGCAGCATTATGTGCAGCCGCAATCACAACCCCGCCCCCACATGTAACCAGCAGGGAGTTATCTAGGCTCATCTCTAGTCCATATGATTCCCTTCCTCTTTCGCCCACTTGGTGTCATGAGCAAGCTGGTCATGGCCACCTTAAGCTTTCCCAACTTTACATTGGGCATCCTGGTGTGGTATCTCTATCCACCAGCTCAACCAGCAATGCCCCAGGTTGTTTTAACCCTGGTGCAACCTATCGCGGTCGAGTCTCACCCTCCACCTAGTCCGCACAAGCAAACTGCCACACCTACACCCGGACCGCCCCAACCCAAAAGGGCTAGGGGAAAGAACACTAAAGCCATCGCAGAACCACAATAAGTCCCACCTTGTGCTGTCTATGAACAACAGAGCCATCCAACTCAGAATTGCCCTAAAATCCCAGTGATTCGTGCGCATCTGGATTCCATGGATATGAATGAAAACATCCCCATGGTTGAAATCCCAACCGCGCTAGTAGTTAGGAACAAGGCATTGAGGAAAAACCATGCTTACACCCTTTACAGCTTGTATGGACATTACTCCCACCATTGCCAAGACCTTCCTGAGTTTCGAATGGCTCTCATTGACCTCCGTCACCATTCCCTTGAGTCTGAGATCACCTTGATCGAAGAAGTTCATCCCCCACCACCCTCTTCAGACACCATGTCCATCTACATGATGTCCAGTTCTACCGATCCTCTTATCTCCACCATCACTGAGCGTTGATCACACCTGTCTCTATCGTTGTTTCCCTAGCCACCGCTGCAACCTCAGTTACCAGGGAAACATTGGGGTTCATTCTCGATCAACATGATCCTTTTCCTTTTCCCTTTCCTTTTTCTACCATCCAGGATCGTGAGTAAGTCTGCCTTGGAAACCCTCAATCTACAGGATTTCACACCAGGAGGTCTTGTGTGGTACCTTGAACCACCTACCCTACCTCTAAGGCCCCAAGATGTGTTGATTCATGTCTAGCCAATTGAGATGATGTTGCACCTACCTCTAGGTCCATCAAAGACTCCTCCTCTCTCTAGGCCTGCCCCTCTTCCTCCAATAGAGATTGGGGGAAAGGCCACCAAAGCCACAACTAGTACCATTTGCATGATCTCTAGCAGCAGTATCCCTTTTGTCTCATCAACCATGGAAGATCCACGTGATCTACCCCAGCACCACTTACGCAATGACAGAGAGATCTGTAAGACCACCTCTGGCCTTACCCCATTCCCTTTGAACCATAGTGTGGAATCAGTTCTTCCCATAAAAGACCAGATTCTGTCATCCCACCTTGCCAATGACCTTCGTCTTGGCAAGGGGGCATACCTCTTCGTTGACTCAGATGGTCGACTCTTGAAGAAGCCGTGCAATGGCCTCCACCTCAAGAGATCCTATGTCTAATACCACCACTATGAGTCCCTTATAGCGTAGTTTTTTCCCTTTATTGTTTTTCAAACATTTTTTAGCACAAGTCAGGGGTAGCACCATTAACTTCCAATCAAATGTCACCTGGAATCAGTTCGAGACACCTCTCACATCTCCAAGCTCAAACTTCTATCTCCTTATGAGACCATTGTCTCATGTTTAATAAATTAATTTTGGGACAATTTCCCACAAGTCACCTCAGTTTACCAGCCATGACATGATGATGCGAGTGTCTATGGACCAGTACTTGCATCACACTTCTTGATCACAACTCATGCGATTTTTTGGGCTGCCGCCCATTAAGGACTGTAATTTTAGCTTTTATTTTTGCATTTTTAACACATAGTTGTCTTTTCCATTCACTGCACCCGATGCTGATGGCCTCCTATTTTTGCTTGTTCAACACCTTATTTCTAGTTCAAAGTTCCATGAGATCAAGTATATTCAACTTTATCTAATTGTGTTTTGTGCTTGAATATGCCTTTTCAAGGGCAACATTACAAGGTGCTCTAACAGGTGAATTTTTGATATTTTTCATTATTTTATTTATCATTTTGTTGGGTTTTAATTTATAAAATGAAACTTTAAGTTTTTACTTAAAGATTGGTCAATTGACAAGCCTTTATTTTTCATGCAGTGGTCCTTTTTGGTTGTTCGATTCAACGCTTGTCCTGGCACTTAAGGAGTGTATGTTGAATGATGCAGAGATTTGGGAGATTTTGTTGCCAGAGATAATGTCTTGTTTGGTTTCAAATCGTTTCCAGGATGCATGTGAAGTTACCCGGTGTTGTTTTGTAGCTGTCATTTGCTCAAGAAATCATTGCCCTCAATCTTCAGCAATGTATGGATTCCAGGAAATCCGAATCCAATATTTTGATTTATGTTATGCATTATTGATCGAGATAGGTGTAGATATGTTGGGATGGGGTCGATCCTTGCTCAATGGTCGATTCATTTTGTGGTTCAAGTATAAATATGACTTTGAAACCCTAAGGGCGGACATAGAGAAAAAAATGTAAAACTATGACTTTTTATTAATTGATCAACAGTTGCATTTACTTTTTTAAAGCTTTAGTTTCAGATTCATAGGTGTTGAAGGAAGGGCCCACCTTCAACTTTGGTTATCTGTGTATAGCGTTTTTTTTACTACTGTAAGTAAAGTTACACTGTATATTTTGATTCTGTCTTTTATGGATGTATGCTAATGGTTTTTAACAACTTGTGATTTGGGAATGAAATACATGCTTACATTAAGCTGATCGATGTCATTGAAATGTGTGTGATAAGCTTGATTGCATTACTCAACACCTTTGGATAAACTAGTTACTTTCAGCTTTGTCTATAGGTTCGATTTAGTAGAGTAGAGATTTGAAGAGCAGTGAGAGTTGGATTTAGATTTCCAGATTTCTTTTATTTCCATAAGTGATAATGATTATTGAATGGTTAAAATTCTTGTCCAGAATTCTTTTAGGTCACAGATTTTACAAGGTTGTGGAGTGTTTCAAATATTTGTATTGCTTTAAAGAATTTAAAGAACTTGTAGCATTTATCGAATTCACAGACGTTTTAGAAGTATATAGAATTTACAAATATTTTTTATAGGGATTTTTAGGATAGCATTTCAAACTGGTTATATAGAGGATTGGAGTTATGCTTTGCTTATTTTAGAATCTTGAATGAAATTAAAGAGAAAAAGCACAGTTCATTAATATTTGACAGTGTTTGTTTCTTGTGGTTCGAAGATAAGTCTCATAGACAAATGAGAGTGAAATATGTTTTATTTGAATAGTTCCAAGATATTTTTGTGAGCATAGAATGCAAGTGGAGGTGTGCTTGTAGTTAGCAAAAATGCAAATTTATTTCTAATAATTATTTGTGAATGATAAGTGCTTGTATGAATTAGGGTTAAGAAGAGCCATCATGTTTAGTATACGATTCTTTATGAGTGATGAGTGCAGTCTTAGAGGTGATGTTAAAAAGGTATAAGACCATTAGGATTGGTTAAAAAAGTATTCATTGTGTAGGTAGGTTTGAAAGTAGGGTTTCCTTTAATGAACTAGTTACTTGCTTGGTTGCTTGTTTTAAAGAATATATCAATAATTAGCATAGTTTGAGATTGCTGTAGATTTTATTGGATTTGACAAATTTGTGGATTGAAAAATAGTGCTCAGCAAGCTAATTCCCTTTCCTTAGGTTAGACTTAACAACTTTTGGTATTGATTATTCAATAGAGTAGTTAGTTCCATAGACTACATTCTACTTCTTTGTCTATGAGAAAATAAAAATTACCCTAGGTATGAGCTTGAAACCATTTTTCCCTGCACATATGGTGTAGTGAATCAAGTTTACGTGTCCTAGTTGATAATTAAATTGAAGGTAAATTAAGTAGCAATAATTTTACCCAAAAGATGTGGACATCTGGACCATCATCCATAAAACAATTTATTTTTCTCACACATACTTGGCATATAAATTCCTCTAGACTTGTACTCACATTGCATGTGGTTAAGTCTATCCACCGCAACACACACACATGCTTTCCTAACCTTTGTCTGAGAGCCACTTCGGTTTGCAGGGCCTTTGCCGCATTGACTCACGAGCCTCTATCGTGATCTATCCCACACATGTATTGGTATGTTTGAGAGCCTCCTACTTTATCCATACTGTGTGGATGACCTGTGGACCTCTGTCCACCATCCTGACATGGGGCACCGCATGTGCCACCATCGGTTGACCACTTTGGAGTTTCGTTTAAGCGCTTTTCTGACTCCTTAAAACAATGAAAATATTACTGAGCATAGCTACTTCCTTTCTTGCTCACTAAAGTATAGGAAAGGGCGTCTACATCATCTTGTTTATCTCCTTTTGCGGACCATGTAGACCATTTCATGAAAAGCACCTCCTTGGCACACCCAAGTCAAGAGCATTCCCCTCTACATACTTTTATGCTTTCTTGGGTAGAAGGGCTGCACTTTATGAAAAATCTCACCACTGGTTGTCATTAAAGCTCTTTTCCAGCCGTCTCAACAAGAAAATATTGCCGAGTAAACTTGGTTTCGTTCATGCTCATAAAATTATTTGAATGACCGTTCAGCTAGTATAGGTTTAACCTTTTTCGGCCTGA
The DNA here is from genome assembly GCA_001517045.1 of Pseudotsuga menziesii. Classification (NCBI taxonomy): domain Eukaryota; kingdom Viridiplantae; phylum Streptophyta; class Pinopsida; order Pinales; family Pinaceae; genus Pseudotsuga; species Pseudotsuga menziesii. The sequence goes on along the minus strand of LPNX010771965.1, from coordinate 277,757 downwards.
TTAGACTAGAAACAGTAAAGAAGTCTCTCATCCCCTATAGGATGGGCGAGCTCTCCTATGTATAATTTTATCCTTTTTTGGGCACAGGAGACTACCAACGAAAAGAGCCCCACTGGAGTCTTCTTCGTGATTTCAGACTCTCTAAAAGTGAAAGCACCATCGAGCATTTACCTTCTTGGGCTCGCCAAAAATACACGAGATCGTACCATAACGGTGTCCCTAGACACCACCCCAGAGAAAATAGTTTGGCAGCATCCCCACATTGGGTCACCTTTCTTCATAGTACTCTGCAATGTGTCTTCCTTGGATCCCATCAGTATCAAAAGTACCCACCTCCTCCAAGTATTTCCCGCATACAACGACATTCTCGGTATTACAGCTATGATCCCATTCCCTTGAGTCAGTTTCATTTGTTTCCTAGTATTCCCTACCATCATACTCTAAATAAAGGAATTTTGAGTCTCCCACTCCCCCTACCCCTATTCAGTTCTTTCCCTTACCTCCCCTCCCCCCTCAATTCAATGAGTCAGTTCGTAGATTGCTTCACACCTTTTGGTTTTCTCCCTCGTGCTCTTGGTCAAGGAAACATCATTTCCTTAGCTAGGGGTAGGTCTCCCTCTATCGATGCCAACACACATATTCCAGAGGATAGGCCCAGAGGTCCCTTTACCTTGGTTTCATTGACGTTATTGATGAGTTCCTTGGACCACTTGAGAGGAGTCCTTAGTGCCTCTCAGGATGGTTGTTTCTCACATGCTCGACTTCAACTCCATCATCGCACCATTGAGATTCATGTAGGGTTTGTTCCACACAATACTTGGTTGAAGACCCCAGATGTCACCCGACTCTAGCACATTGGTGAGTCCACTCGAGGGACCTAAACAGGTTATGTCCCTTGTGATTTTTGGGTTTCATTGGAGACAGTGATCTGAAGCCCCAACAGTGCTTCGATATACCTTTATGATTGATGCAACATACTTGTACCACAGAGACTCTGATTCTCAATTAGCGAGTCAACACAGCTATGAACCAGATCCAACAGACTATCAGTCATGAAGATATAGCATTCCATGAGAATGCCATGGGTCCAATGTACTAGATCAGTATTGTATTCATCCTCACACGGAGGCAACCATTATTGTAACATCAGTTGTATATGATCGACTCTTGTATTTTAGAGCATAGATCAAATTATTTTTTTGACATTGTCATGAGAATGGGGATTCCTACCTCATCCATATACATTTCACACATTTATTGTATCTCACCCATTGATGGGAATCAAATTAATACAAAAACCAAAAGCCACCATGCCCCAGCCCTGGAAGCACCACGTCTACACAACAAATCCTATGATGTCCATCGGCCATACGTTGAGCTCCTACCCTCACACATCAAGGGGCAATATGTTAACCCAAAAATCCCCCACTTAGCTCTCAATGGCCTACACCACCCAAGGACACCATCTCACAGCTCTCATATCACTCCATTAGACCTTCCATTGGACCCCCACACCTCCAAAATAGCCTAAGGATGAAGAAAAAGGGCTAAAAACCCCAAAAAGGAGCCCAAACTAGCCCCCTAGGAGCTAAAGCCCTAAAAAAGGTGCTAAAACCCTAAAAGGGGCTAAATTTAGGGCGAAAGGGGCTAAAGTCCTGACCAAGGGCTTAAAACCCTAAAACCCCTTGGAAAATCTATAAAAGGAGGGTGGGGGGTCACTCTCAAGACACTTCTCCCATTGCCTATTGTTATGTTGCCCGTGGATGGTTTGAGACCTTTGCCTCTCAAACCACCCACACTCCCTCTCCTCCATTTCCATTTCCATTGAGCCATTGCTCCCAAACCAAGAGAGGTGCTCCCATGAGCTAGGGCATGGTGGCCCATTCCCACTAGAGAAGGTATATTTGTGATCTTATGTTTATTTCTTTGCTTCTTAATATGCTTTGATTTCTAACCCTTGTCTCCACTTGCAGGTTTTTTCATTAACATTGTTTTATAGGTTTTCCATTGTAGCTTAGGTTTATTTGCAGGTTTTAAGGAGGCGGAACCCTAACCCATTTTCTGCAGAGGAGTTCACCAGTGCTTCATCTCCTTCTTTCTGTTATGTTCTTAGCCTATATTTTAGTTTATCTTTAGTTTTCTGTTCTTAGCCTTAGTGTTGGTTTACTATTCTGCTTCTGTTATTTCCATTTCATTTTTTTGCATTTTCACCATTAGTAGGAACCTACCCTTATGCCCTATAGGCATAAGGGAGCCATTCCTACTCCTGTAGCAGGGATAAATCCTTGCTACAAGCTTAACCTACGCTACCCTAGACTAACCAACTCTAGACTAGATTATTCTAGCCTAACCTACTCTACTCTTTCCTAGTCTATCCTACCCTACCCTACCCTAGCCTAGCTTAGCCTATCCCACTCTATCATAGCCTACTCTAGCCTAGCCTAACCTAGTCTACTCTAACTTATCATATCCTACTCTATCCTAGCCTAACCGACTTTAGTGTATCCTAGTCTAACCTATCCTACCCTATCCTACTCTATCCAAACTTACTCTATCCTATCTTAATCTACTCTTACCTAGCCTAACCTACTTTAACCTAGCCTAACCTACTCTAGACTAGCCTACTCTATCCTAACCTACTCTACTCTAGCCTAATATACTCTAACCTATTCTAGCCTAGCCAAGGCTAACCTACTATATCCTATCCTACTTTAGAATAGTCTTGTAATGTCCCAATTCTGGTGAGAAGACCTAAACACTATCTAATTCTGTAATTTAAATTTAAATTTTTGAATTTTGAATTAAACCACTCAGAGCATCTTCGAACTGAGAAAATCAGGGGTTTTTCCTAGGAAATTTTGCAAGAAAGAGGAGTGAGTAGGGGGAAGCAACCAAAGATATTTCAGAAATATAAATTCCTCTTCCTTAACACATTTAGATATGGTGCCATTTAGGTTTCAGAATCCGCTATGCGGAAACCTACTTCCACGCTTCTAGGTAGCCAAACCGTGAAACTAGGAAGATTAGTTTATCCTTTTTCAACTAGGGGATTTTGGAAAATTGAAGAGGGTTGTTCTATCATTCATATAAAATAAAAAATGGGTTTGGACAATTTTCAGCATTTCTATAAAGTTATGAGGAGTTTTGGATGAACTTGGGGTTTTTTGGCAGTTTTGGCCTAGTGAAATCCTATGCAGTGGAGGATCCCAAAAGGAGGTAAATCCCCCCAAAAAAATGGTTTTGGGGATATGTATGTTTAGGTGGGTTTTTTAGTGACCTACAGGAACTTACATGGCTCATTTTGAGTTAACATATCTCATTTTAGATAAAACAACTGCAAGACTAGTCATTTAAAGCTAGCAATCTAGTTAGGGTCTAAAATAAAGCAATTAATTCAAGGCAGATTGATTTATGAATTACATATGAAGTATAACAGAGATAAATATCACTTCAATGAACATATAAAATCTCTCTAATCATTCCCACAACCTTTCTTATTTCTTATTGCACTCAGATTCATCAATTTTACCCCATACAGTGATAAGCCAAGCTTTTTTGGTGAAACTAAAGACAATTTTTTTATTTACTGATATATTTCAACATGATAAATATAAATTATAGATTTATATGGTGCTACACATCATAAATCATATAATAGTATGATATTTACAAAGGATACTCCCAAAGGGTGGGAAGGAGGCCCGGAACATGACCAACAACGGGCTGAGAGCATAGGTGAAGCATGTGATTCACTGGAGATTCACCTAAACATGATGGAGGATGCAAATATATATGAAAATAATTCAATGGCTGCAATATATCACTCCATACCTACAATAGAAGAGAATACGATGGAAGGAGAGGTAAAGGGAAGGTTGGGGCTCATCTCGTAATCGTCCGAGGCACATCACTCAGAGGGAATGCTCACATAAGAATAGCTCGACATAAAAAAAAAAAAAAACTGAAGCAATGGGATCAAATTCTCCTTTAATAGCATTCTAGATGACCTGTTTAGCAAGTTACTTGGCTTGGTGACCTGTGAGAATAGGTCACCCATGAGTGGACATGCTTTCCTTGCTTTACTTTGCTTTGGCTTTCTTTATTTTTCCTCTTTCCTTGTTTTCTAAACTTTCCTGCTTTTCATACTTTTCTTCTTTTCCTATTTTATCCTGCTTTCTAAATTTATGCTACTTTTCTTGAAATATTCCTCTTTTCTCATTTTTGGTGTCATTTTTGGACTCTAGTGCTTACTTGAATTCTACTCTAAGTAATTCCTTCAACCGTATCCACTAATTTGAATTGGTGGGCCAATTTCTCCATTTATTCAGCATAACAAATACAAATATTAATTGTACCAATAATATTAAATGCTCCACAATTATTTATTCTAAGTGGGTAGAAACTATGGATAAATTTAAATGCACACTCCTAATTAATTAATTGCCTCATCTTAACCCCTAATTAATTATTTAATTCAATCTCTCACTAGGATCCATGGGGTTCGATCTGCTTCATGGTGTTGTCAAAATGGGAACATGATAGTCCTCCCTTCCCAAGATTTCTTGTCCTCAATAAAAGTATCCCAAGAGGTCCATTATGCTTTTGTTTCACTACTCTGATCATAATCCTCCCGCCAAGAAAATATTCACTACATATGTAACTGAATATTCCTACTTCTATCCACGTGAGGAAACTTGAATTTTTTCCAAGATCCCATAAGAATATCAAAAATGCAAATATACCACTACTATGTAAACTATAAGTCCATCCAAGGAGGTGTTCCCTATGTGGGAAATTGAAATGAAGTGCAACATAGATGAACTGGTGCAAAAGAGGGTTGGCTTGCTCCATCATGCCAACATGCAAACAACTTCTCCAAGGACAAACAATGCCAGGATCCTTTTGCTTGTATGGAACCCACATGAATCAGAATACCATCCAACAAAATCTGTTAAGCAAAAGAGTGACTGGATCCCACTGTTCATGCTGCATCTCCCCAAACATTAGTAACATGAAAAAATCAGCATCATATGAAATGTTGGGAAATATGAAAACATCATACCATCATATTGGAAAATCATCCTTTCCAATGCAAACCTAAAGCTTTGAGGGACCCTCAATACATATATGCAACTCTCCAATGTAGGGATGAATCAAAGAAAGACTATACATCCCCAAATATTCCTCCAAAAAGTGAGGCCACAATTCCACTAGTCTTTCCATTCCAATTGAAAAGTTCTCATGTGACCAATGCACATAAGGAACAAGTGTGTTATCCATGAAACTCAAGTGACAAGGGTGAGGATCCCATATCCTAAAATGTCATTCCAAAAGAGAGTAAGTTGTATCAAAATCAGTCATGTTCATGTTTCCATCAAATAACGAGGTATCATGGTCTCTATGGAACTCAACAGGTGCTCCCCTCTTCATCCAATGGCTCAACTCTCTGCCATTGATCCAAGGGTGCAAAAATTGATCAATTGACCCACACATTGAAGGTAAGTGTAGATCTGATGCATTCTTATCAAAAGTGGCTGTACACACATGCCTTTTCTGCTACTTGTAAATCATAGAAAAATCAGCAATATTAAAAACAATTTTCTTGCAAGAAGACATACAACTTTTACCTTCCAGATTTTCCTCTTCAGTGATTCCTCTATCCATTGATCTAGTGGATGAATCAGAGATATTTCTTGCTGATTTATATGATATATAATCAGCCATGTCTTCTGCAATAGGATATATCTCCCATGGGGAAAAATCATGATCCCCCTATTTTACATGTGACAGAAACCATAAAATTTTCTTCACCCATTGTTCATTCCCCATTGGTGTTGTTGAATCTAGGACACGTGGGAAACAACTGTGAACGTTCTTTGCATCTCTTGAAAATTTAGTAATAAGAAATATGGCTGAAAATTTTTCATTATTGGCTAGCCCAAATTGGGTGCTTTCATCTCACTCTTCCATGGGAGAGTGACTGTCTTCAAGGAACAACTCAAATTTCATTGGAAAGAAATCAAGTGCTTGGTTCTCATCAAACTGTTCTGCACACTCTTCAAGTACATACCGAATAGAATGATCCTCATGGTCCACCCACTGATGAGGTTCCTCCATGGAATTTTTTAAGAAATTTACCCAAAAGGGAATGACTCTCAGGAAAGATTGAGGATTCAGTCAATTCTTTCCACTCTTGTTGGAATTGTTCTATGTTCATTTGTGATTCTAAGAGGGCACTTTTAGTGTATCTTAAAGAATCTTGGGTGGCCAACAAATAACCTTTGAGTTTGTAGTTTTCTTCTTCATATATGAAAATAATTTCTTCATCATTAAGTGATGCTTCCCACAATAACTCAACAAGCTCAAACATGCCATTTTTATCTGAAAGCAATTGTGAGAAATTACCTTTGATTGTGGACATTGCTTTTTGGATATTCTCCATGGCTTCAAAGGAAGATTTTTCTTCCATTAAAGTATATTCCCAAAACATCTTTTAAACTGAAGCATGAGTGTCATGGAGAATTTTTCAGGGCCTCTTGGATATTCTGTTCATCCATCTTCAATGACCCTACAAGAAGATGAGGTTCTTTTAGATGTTCCTCCTCTTCATTTTCCATCACCAGATCAATTTCATGCAGTGCACTCGAGGTTTTTAAATTTTATCCATATGTTGTTTCTACAATATATTCATATGTTAAGTCCTAAACAATATAATTTGGGCTGCAACTTAAGTTCTCATTCATCCTTGGTGTACGAGAAAGATGTTCTCTCAAAGTTTCATCCTTCATACTGCATTCATTTTTGACACCAGAATTTTGAACCTCATCACTAGGGGGCTCAACCATTTTGAAATTTTCACTGGAAGTGGCTTCCATATTATATTTACACAATGAAACATAAAAATAAGAATTTACCAACTCACCATGTGTCATGTTCTCCTCCTTATGTGGTGGAATTATGATGTCTTGTTCACCCACCCATTTCTCTGCTTCACACCCTACTAAGATGTGCTCAATTTCTACTTCCTTGTGAGGCTCAATGGGTGACTATAAATATGAATTGTGTATCTCTTTTGGATCAGATCCAGAATATGTCTCACTATGATCAATCTTCCCCATCTCTTCTGCACTTATCTTGAAATCAACCACAAATAAATTTGGAGTCATTTCACCTTCCACGTTACCAACAACTAGATGTTGGACTGTTGGATCTTTAGCTGTGCATGCATATTCTTCATCTCCTTCTGACAAAGGATTTGGTGACTCATCATCCTCATGGATTCTACAAATAGGATAAAATTTCTTTGGGGAAAACCTAAATAATTTCTCAAAGAAACCATGTGCAGATGACTCTAATGAATCTTCACTTTTGGTCCTCTTTTCTTCCCCTTTACTTTGAGAAGTGGAACAAATTAGTTCCTTTATTTATGGATTCTTGGTATTCAAATATCCTACATGTGTTAATGTTTTTGAAAACATTGACTCTCTAACTTTATTTCCTTCATGCTGAGAGACACTACTACTTGCTTGCTTTGAGACACATATTTCAGCCCTTTCAACGTTCTTTGCATATAAATCCTTAAATCTTCTCGATCATCCATTTTTTAATGCTATTCTTCATAAGTAGGTTGATATTTGATTGTGGAACATGCAAAGTTTCCATCCATATGGCTATATGAATAACCATAGTCTCTCCTTTCAACTATGATCTCATGGGAGATACTTGTAGACGGTACTTGTTGGAAATTTTCTTCTTCATATTTTCTGAAATAATATTCATATTTATCATAATAATATTCATCATACTTCTCATAAGAATAATATTCTTCCTCATGCAAATCAAATTCTAAATCTTCCATGACTGGAACTAATTCCACAACTGCAACATGAAGATATTGCTAAGCTACTTTTCCATTGAGAATTACTTTCCACAGGTTGAGCTAAGGAAAGTGCTCTGATACCAATGTAATGTACCAAGTATGGTGTATAGACCTTAACACTATCTAATTCTGTAATTTAAATTTAAATTTTTGAATTTTTAATTAAACTACTCACAGCCTCTTCGGACTGGGAAAATCAGGGGATTTTCCTGGGACATTTTGTAGGCAAGAGGAGTAAGCAGGGGGAAGAAACCAAATATATTTAATACATAAAATTTTATATTACCTAACACATTTATATTTGGTTCCATTTAGGTTTCAAAATCCTCTATGCGTAAACCTGCTTCAACGCTTCTAGGTAGCCAAACCGTGAAACTAGGAAGAGTAGTTCAACCTTTTTAAACTATGGGATTTTGGAAACTTTTAGAGGGTTGTTATAGAATTAATATAACATAAAAAATGTGTTTGGACAATTTTCAGCAGTTCTACAAAGTTATGAGGAGTTTTAGAGGAACTTGGGTTTTTTTGGCAGTTTTGGCCTAGTGAAACCCTTCGCAGTGGAGGATCCCAAAAGGAATTACATCCCCCCAAAAAAATGGTTTTGTGGATATTTATGGAAATTTGGTTATATCAGTGACCCAAAGGAACTTACAGGGCTCAATTTTAGTGAACAAAACTCATTTTACATCAAAAACTACAAGACTAGTCATTTAAAGCTAGCAATCTATCTAGGGTCTAAAATAAAGTAGTTAATTCGTGGTAGATTGATTTATAAATTAAATATGAAGTATTAAATAGATAAATATGACTTCAATGAAAATTTAAACTCTCTCCAATCATTCCCACAACCTTTATTATTTCTTATTGCACTCAAATTAATCAATTTTCCTCCATACAATGGTGAAACTGGAGACAAAATTTTTATCGAATGAGATATTTCGACCTGATAAATATAAATCATAGAGTTATATCCTGATACACATTATAAATCATATAATATACTAACCATTACAAAGGAGACTCCAAAAGGGTGGGCAAGAGGCCCGAAACATGACCATCAAAGGGATGGGAGAATAGGTGAAGCATGGGATTCAATGGAGCTCGACCTGAACGTGATGGAGGATGAAAATATATTTGAGAATACTTCAATGGATGAAATATAGTGCTCCATACCTGCAATATAAGCATAGGATGGAAGGAGAGGGGAAGTAAATCTTGGGGCTCATCTCCCAATAGTCTGAGGCACATCACTCAGAAGGAATGCTCACATAAAAGCATAGCTCAACATACACAACAACCAAACTGAAGCAATGGGCTCAAATTCTCTTTTAATAGCATTATGGATTACCTTTTTAGCAATTTACTTGTCTTGGTGACTTGTGAGAATAGGTCACCCATGAGTGGACATAATTTCCTTGCTTTGCTTTGCTTTGTATTTCCTTATTTTTTTCTCTTTTTCCTGACTTTCATTCTTTTCTGAGCTTTCCTTCTTTTCATACTTTCCTGCTTTTCTTGTTTTATCTTGCTTTCTAGATTTAATCTGCTTTTCTTGAAATATTCCTCTTTTCTCATTTTTGGCATCATTTTTGGAATCTAGTACTTTTTCTTGACTTCTACTCCAAGTAATTCCTTCAACCTTAACCACTAATTTGAATTTGTGGGCCAATTTCTCCATTTATTCAACATAACAAATACAAATATTAATTGCACCAATAATATTAAATGCTCCATAATTATTTATTCCAAGTGGGTAGCAACTATGGATAAATTTAAATGCACACTCCTAATTAATTAATTTCCTCATATTAACCCCTCATTAATTATTTAATTCAATTTGTCACTAGGATCCATGGGGTTCGATACGCTTCATGGTGCTTGTAGAAGGGATTTCTCCTTGCTACAGGGGCAGGAATGGCTCCCTTCTATCTATAGGACAGAAGGGTAGGTTCATGCTAGTGGTAAATGCTGAAAATAAAAACATAATGTAAATGGACAGAAATTAAACTAAGAACAGAAAGAAGAGAATGACGAAATGATGGTGAACCCATCTGCACACAAAGGTTAGGGTTCCACTTCCAAAGACTTGTAAACAAATTCTAAGCAATAATAAACTGAAATACCTGTAAAACAATGTTAATAAATAAACCTGCAAATGAAATCATGGGTTAGCAAGCAAAGAAAGCTAATGAACAAAACAAGAATGACAAGCTATACCTTCTCTGGTGGAAATGGGCCACCACGCCCAAGCTTGTGGAAGCACCTCTCTTGGATGGGGGAGCTATGGATCAATGGAGATGGAGGAGAGGGAGTGTGGGTGGCTTGAGAGGCAAAGGTGTCTCAAGGCATCCACATGCAGCATGACAGTAGGCAAGAGAGAAGTGTTTTGAGAGTGACCCCCCACCCTCCTTTTATAGCTTTTTTGGGGTTTTAGGGTTTTAAGCCCTTAGTCCGGGATTTAGCCCATTTTTTGGGATTTTAGCCCCTTTCACCCTAATTTTAGCTCTTTTTAGGGTTTTAGCCCCTTTTTGGGGGCTTTAGATCCCAGGAGAGTATTTTGGGCTCCTTTTTGGGGTTTTTAATCCCTTTTCTTCATCCTTAGGCTATTTTGAGGGTGTGGGGGTCTAATGGAGGGTCGTGAAGTGGTGTGCTTGGGTGGTGTAGGTCATAGAAAGATTAGTGAGAGATTTTTTGGGTTAATATATTGCCCCCTGATGTGTGAGGGTAGGATCTCATCGTATGGCCAGTGAACATCATAGGATTTGCTGCAGTGAGGTGGTGCTTTCGGGGCTGGGGCATGGTGGCTTTTGTTTTTTTTGTATTAATACGGTTCCCATCAATGGGTGAGATACAAATAATGTGTGACATGTATATGGATGAGGTGGGCATCCCCATGCTCGTGAAAATGTCAAAATAATAATTTGATCTATGCTCTAAAATACAAAAGCTGATCTTATACAATTGATGTTACAATAATGGTTGCCTCCATGTGAGGCTAAATACAATGCTGATCTGGTACATTGGACCCATGGAATTCTCATGGAATGTTATATCTTCAAGATTGATGGTATGCTATATTTGTAATAGTAGATATCTGTATGGACTCACTGATTGAGAACTAGAGTCTCCGTGGTACAAGTATGCTGCATTAATCATAAAGGTATATCGAAGCACTGCTGGGGTTTCTGAATACTGTCTCCAACGCAACATAGAAATCAAAAGGGACATAACCTATTTAGGTCCCTTGAATGGACTCACCAATGTGCTAGAGTCAGGTGACATCCAGGGTCTTCGACCAAATACTACATGGACCAAACCCTGTACGAATCTCAATGGTACGATGACGTAGTTGAAGTCAAGAACGTGAGAAACAACCATCCTAAGAGGCACTAAGGGCTCCTCTCAAGTGGTCCAAGGAACTCATCAATGATGTTAATGAAACCAAGATACAGGGACCTCTGGGTCTATCCTCTGGAATATGTGTGTTGGTGTTGACAGAGGGAGACCTGCCCCTAGTCAAAGCAATGATGTTTCCTTGACCAGGAGCACGAGGGAGATAACCAAAAGGTATGAGACAATCTGCGGACTGACCCACTGAATTGGGGGAGGGGGGGAAGGGAAAGAATTGAGCAAGGGTAGGGGGAGTGTGGTAGACTCAAAATTCCTTTGTTTAGAGTATGATGGCAAAGCATACTAGGCAGCAAATGAAACTGACTCATGGGAATGGGATCATAGCTGTAATACTGGGAATGCCATTGTAGATGGGAAATGCTTGGAGGAGGTAGACACTTTTGAAATTGATGGGATCCAAGGAAGACACATTGCGGAGTACTCTGAATAAAGGTGACCCAAAGGGGGAAAGCTACCAAACTGGTTTCTGTGGGGTGGTGTCTAGGGACACTATTATGGTACAATCTCGTGGATTTTTGGTGAGCCCGAGAAGGTAAATGCTTGATGGTTTCAATTTTAGAGAGTTCGAAAGCATGAAGAAGACTCCATTGGGGGATATTTTTCATTGGTAGTCTCCTGTGCCTGAGAAAGGATAAAAGTATACATAGGAGAGATCGCCCATCCTGTAGGGGATGAGAGGCTTCTTTACCATTGGTAGTCCAATCAGGCCAAAAAAGGTTAAACCTATACTGACTAGACGGTCATTCATATACTTTTACGAGCATGAATGAAACCAAGTTTTCTCAGCAATCTTTTCTTGATGAGAAGGCTGGAAAAGAGCTTAATGACAAGCCATGGTGAGATTTTTCGTAAAGTGCAGCCCCTCTGCCTAAGAAAACATAAAAGTATGTAGAGGGGAACGGTCTTGGCTTGAGTGTGCCAAGGAGGTCCTTTTCAATTGATGGTCTACATGGTCCACAAAAGGAGGTAAATGAGATGATGTAGACGCCCTTTCCTATACTTTAGCGAGTGGGAAAGGAAGCAGCTGTGATTGGCTATCTTTTCATTGTTTTAAGGAGTCAGAAAAGAGCTTAAACGAAACTCCAGTGTGGTCAACTGATTGCTGTGGCATAGGCGGTGCCCCCTATTGGGATGGTGGACAGAGGTCCAAAGGTCATCCCTGCAATATGGATAGAGTATAATGCTCTAAAACATACCAATACATGTGTGGGATAGATCACGGCAGAGGCTTGCGAGTCAGTGCGATAGAGGCACGTAAACTGAGTTGGCTATCAGACAGAGGTTAGGAGAGTGTGTGTGTGTGTTGCGGTGGATGAACTTGACTACATGCGATGTGAGTACAAGTTTGGGGGCACTTACATGCCAAATACATACAAGAAAAAGAAGTCATTTTGTGGACAGTGGTCCAGAGGTCCGCGTAAGGTGTGGTGAATAGAAAAGACAACTATGTGCTAAAAATACAAAACAAAACTAAAAATTACATTCCTTAATGGGCGGTGGCCTGAAAACTTGCATGAGTAGTGATCGGGAAGTGTGATACAAATACAGGTCTGTAGACAATTGCATAGTCATGTCATGGCTCATAAATCGAGGTGGCTTATGGGAAATGGTCTCGAAATTGACTTATTAAACATGAGACGATGGTCTCATAAGGAAATGGAAATTTGGGCCTAGAAGTGTAAGAGGTGTGTCGAACCGGTTCCAGGTGACTTTGAATTAGCAGCTGATGGTGCTGCCCCTAGTGCGTTGGTGCACTTAGGAGTTTTTGTGTTGCTATGTATATCCTGCTGAGAAAGCATATGTGGCTTCTCATTTTGTATTGGACATGTATGCGACTTATCTATTTATCTATATATATTTTTGACACATGTGGATGCACTTTTATTATGTGAGTGTTTTTATGATGCTGTGGAATGCAAATGTCTATGTGATGTGTTATTACACTTGTGTGTGCATTTTTGGACATAGTTATGCATGATGTTATGGTTGTATGTTTCCTATATGCGGTTGTGGATGTGCCAATTTAAAATATCATTAGCCATTTGATCTATGACACTATTGAGGTTTCTAGGAACATGTGTGAATGTGATGGATTCAAATGTTCTAACCATCTGTTTAGTGTGCAGGTACTTTCTAAAGAGGCAGGGATCATGTACCCGATAGTAGTTGTTCAACTAAGAAACAAGCAGCTCAGATTCTAAGAAGACATCGAGATGATGAATTCCTAACTGGAGAGCGGTGGCTAAGAGGCCATTGACACCATCATATTCAGCCTGGTTGTTGGTCACAGTTCCCACACATATTTCATCGATGTGGATCAACTCATGCGATGAGGAGTAGATGACCCATATAGTCGAGGTGAGGTTCCGAGACCATCTGCTTGCTCCATCAGCAGATCCCATATACCGGTTTGAGGTGTGCTCCATCTAAAGTAATGAGAGGAAATGATACATAAGACTTAATTTTGAAAAATGTGTAAAACAAAAAATGGAAAGATTATAATACAAGTTGTAACGTTGTCACTCAAAGGGGTGACGTTAGAGGGAAAGTCATTTAGACTTTCCAAGGATCAGTGGTCATTCCTTTGTGTGACACAATGAATCCTTGTAGACAGCCTGAGGGGACACAGAAGACACACTTTAACGGGTTCTATCGGATTCCACATTGGAAACATCGTATGAAGATTTGTCACAAGTCATCTATGTGTTTTTTTTTCTTCTGCGACCGCGCGATGAGGTTGTTGAAACAAACCAACATGATGTGAATGAGGTCACATAAGCAGTGTGTCATGGCGCGCTGGAAGGTGGTTCCAGTATTTTTGAGGCCAAAGGGCATGGCCCAGTATGTGAATGTGCCCCATGGGGTTTTGAATGTTGTCTTGTAACGGTCTTCTTTCCATATTTGTATTTGGTTGTATCTGAAAAAACTGTCCATGAAGGAAAAGGCTTCATGTCTGGTGCATGCATCGATGATCTGGTCGATGAAAGGTGTGGGGAAGTTGTCTTTGGGACATGCCCCATTAAGTTCATGAAAGTCTGTGCAAACATGAATGGTACCCTATTTTTTATTCATGGGAACAGGATTAGAAACCCAAGTGGTGTATGCAATGGGGTAGATGAAGCCAACATTGCGTAGCTTCTTTATCTCGGCTTTCACCATAGCCACTTTGGAAGGGTGGATGGGCCATTGCTTTTGGCATATGGGAGCCACATCAGGCCATGTGTTAATGTGGTGTTCCATGATGGATGGATCTAGGCTGGGCATTTTGGTGTAAGACCAAGGGAAGATGCCATGGAATTCTTGGAAGAGAGCTTTGTAGGCATCGACCTCTTCCAGGGAGCAAGATGCCCCCAACATGATTTCTTCAAAAATATCATAATTTGTTGAGATGTTGATTTTAATGGCTAAAAAAATGTTCACCATATTCCATTCTTCAAAGGCATCAAGTGCTAGGATGGGGTTCTTGAACCAGTTGACCTTCCCATGGATGAAATCTTTGGTCTCCACGGAAAACTAGTCAGACTATGACACAAGTTCTTCAGGGAGGAAGAATGAGCGATGGTGCATGTTGGGCCATGGGTATTCCTATGTATTCAGAGCTTCAAGTATCTCCTCATCGTTGCTGAAGAAATGAAGAGACATGTCTGATGGACCATCAGTGGAGGAGGATATGAGCGGGTCGGTAGAACTGGACATCATGTAAATGGACATGGTGTCTGACGAAGGAGGTGGTGGGTGAACTTCTTCGATTAAGGTGATCTCAGACTCAAGGAAATGTTGCTGGAGGTTAGTGAGAACCATTTGAAATTTGGGCAAGTCTTGGAAATGGTGGGAGTAATGTTCATAGAAGCCACAAAGGGTGCAAGCATGGTTTGTCCTCAATTCCTTGTTCCTAACTATGGGTATGGTTGGGAGTTCAACCATGAGCATGTTTTCGTTTGTGTCCATGACATCTATATGTGCATGGATCACTGGGATTTTAGGGTAATTCTGAGTTGGATGTCCTGTTGTTCACAGACGACACAAGGTGGGACTTGTCACAATTCTATAGTGGCTTTGGAATTCTTTCCCCTGGCCCTTTTCGGGTGGGGCGGGGTAGGTGTGGGTGTAGTTGCTGGCTTTGGTAGAGTGGGTGGAGGGTGAGACTCAACCGCGATGGGTTGTACTGGGGTTAAGACAACCTGGGGCATTGCTGGTTGAGTTGGTGGATCAAGATACCACACCAAGATTCCCAACATAAAGTTGGGTAGGCTTAAGGTGGCCATGACCGGCTTGCTCATGACACCAGGTGGGGGGAAGAGGAAGAGAATCATATGGATTGGAGATGAGCCCAGGTAACTCCCTGCTAATTGTTGAAATATTGTAACTTTGAAGAATATTCTATATGTATATTTTGTGGTCCCCGATGGTCCTACTTGGAGAACCACTTGTATTATCTTGTACCTCGATTATTCTAATTAGAAGAACTAATAAGAGTCATGAGGTTGTCCCCTCAAATTGTAAAGGTTGGTCATTAGCACCCCAGTGTGGTTACTTGAGCCTACATGTGTAACTCGAACCTACATGATTAACTCGAGCCTACATGTCAGGTGATTTAATTAAAGTGAACGGATGAATATAAATAGAGGTGTAGCTATCCTCATTTGAGACACACACTCTCACTTGTGTATCACATTAGTGGAGAAGAGAAGTAACTGGAGGAGGAAGAGGATCAGGCTTTGATCTCCTTGCTGGTTTTATCTTTTATCTTTTTGGGCATCTATATTGAGGAAGCTTTTGCTAGGTTTTTCCCTTTAGGGTTTTCCCAGGATAAATATTTGTGTTCCTTTTGTATGGTTGTGCTTGTCTATCTTTCAGTGATCCTATTTATATGCTTTTGTTATGAAAATGAAATGAAGTACTGATGTCTTAGCTAAGCATATGAAAAGTTAACATGGTATCAGAGCCACCCTGAAAAGAAGACATTGTCCAGCTACAAAATCTAGGGCTTCTTACTTTTTGGTTCTCTCTCCACAATTGATCAACAAAATAAGGCTATGATGACTCTCCATTGAAGGGTGCATCTTTCTGTCGAAGCGGAATTCGATTTCGAGCATTTTTAGTTTTCAGTGTGGGAAATTAGGGCTTCTTGCAGAAGAATAATTTTTGAATGAGCCCAGCATAGGATTGTTATCCTCATCAAAATCAAATTTTAGAGACCTGGATCAAGAAATTTGGTTGGGTGAAACTCCAGGAAAGTCAAACCCTAGTTTGACCCCGATCTGGAAAAACCCTAAATACTAAAAATTCTAAGTTTTGGTACATTCGCTATATCCTAATATTGGTGAAGGATCAGGAGTTGAAAATTGTAAAGGCCAAAGATAAAATCCTGATTTACACTGTGTCCGAAATTCAGCCTCATATTCGCTATATTTAGGGAGATATGATCCCTCCAAGTTAGGGTTACAACCTCTTCTAGAATTCATCCCTAAAACAGGACATCTGGGGAGAATTTCTGTAGCATGGGCTATAGAGGTCCAAATGGAATTATTGAATATTTTATAGAAATTTTATGGCCTGTAATTTATTTGGTCCAAATTTTAGAACCTGAAGATGAACCAGTGACACGTGGAATTTCGTACAACTTCACTATTTTGAATAGTCCTATAACAGGTCACCTTGGGAAAATGATCATAAATACCAATTGGGGAAACCCATTCTGATGAAACCTATGATTTTGGATCAGGGCCATGCAAGGTTACCTCATTAAAAAATTTAAGACACAGAGGAGCTGTAATTTCAGAGATATCACAGAAATAGTAACATGAATTTTTGCAGAAGAAATTGGAAAACTAGGGCTTCTTGTTCCGGGAGCTTCCCTCCACTGTTTTCAGGAAAAGGAGTACATTGGATAGATGCATTTGAAGAGATATATCTTTCTATCCAATCAGATCTGAAATATTCCAAGTTTTGAAAATTAGGGTTTCTTTGACAAACCATAGATCAGCCAGCTCCGAAAGTAGGACGGACACCTCAAATCGGTAAGATCTAATCTTTTGCTATTTGCATTTGAGGTTTTCATTTAAAAATGATCTATCACATTAGCTTGATGATAAGCTTGGTGAAGTTGAAAAATTCCAAGCACAGAAGTATTTGGTCTCTCTGAAGAAAATGAATTGGACACCTACATGAGTAGAGAGGTTCCAGTTCTAGATGGAGATGAGCCTCAAAGACTTACACAAGAAGAACTTGATCAAGGCCAAGAAGATAATTGTTGATTCAATCACAGATCAAATTATACCACAAGTGTCTTCCCTAAAGACACTGAAGATTTTTCATTCCTCGATCAAGCTATTTGAAGATAAGAACTTAAATCAGAAGATGGCTTTGAGAAAACAGTTGAAGAATGTGAAGATCCAGAATGCAGAACAACTTGAAGCGGTAGAAGAAGAAGTATACAGAAGTGGTGATAGCCACCTTGAATGGCCTCCTAGGATCATGGGATTCATTCATGTGAAGAATGTATGCTAGAATTAAGTGATTACTTTCAGCTTAACTAATAAAAAGAGAAGAAGAATATGGGAGCAATTGAAGATCAAGCTCTCACCATTCAAAGAAGATCCTTCAAGCGATGAGGAATATGAAAAAATCAATTCTTGAAGAACCTCTTATTCATCTTATCATTTGGATAAGAAATGATGATTTCATGAATGAAGAAGATGATAAATCAAAATGATCAAGATGGAGTCTACCCATGAAACAAATAAAAGATAAGTATTCAATTGCCATTTCATGATATTGTTTTGTTATACATTTGATTGTATTCAATTGATATGTTATGCATCATAGATTGTTTACATTAATACTACTAATATGCATGTGATGGGTAAGTAGCTCATGGTGCTATACAACTCTCCAGTGCTACTTATCAAACCTATTTGCTGACATATTGGATTAGTGCACAATCTCAATGATGTCATGATAGAGACGGAAGGCATCTAGAAAGTTTCTATGAAATATGTATGAATGTTGTATTGGCTAAATAGTTGTATGATGCATAAGAATTTGTTGTATGCATATGTTTTATGAAATAGTTCTAACCATGCAACTGGTGCATTTGAATTGTAGGAAAGGTCCTATACAACCTCCTATAAGAAAAGAAGGACGAGACTTGTTCCGAAGAACAAGTGATGACAATTCAATAAACATGAATCTGAAGCTCCCAGGGTCAGAGACACCATGAAAAAAGAAAGAGATTCAGAGAGCGGTAGATCCACCTTGAAGGATGAAGACCACCATGGGTATGAGAGATAACTGAAGATGAAGAAAAGAATGCTATGAAAGAAGCTATGGATCAAAGAATAATAGTTGATCATGGGGAATGATGTATACGGTATGATTTCGAGACATAAAGGGGAGTACGTAGTATCCTCCATATGGATCTACAAGAACAAGTGTACAAAGAAAGGTTCGTGACTTGCCTCAGAAAGAATAGACTATGACATGACATACTCTATTGACCAGTATATATCAAGCATAGAACCACCTGTACAGAATGAAGAGGGAAGATGATAATCCACTTCAGGGGGAGTGACTATTGAAGATATCTGAGTTTGACATGGTACGACATGATGGATAGCTTCGTGATGGATTGAGACTTTACTAAGAGTAAAGTGGGTTCCAACCTTCAAGGTTGAATGCAGAAGAATAGGATATGTTGATGACCTGACAATACGAACTCATGGAAGATGTTATGATAAAAGAATACTAGAATGATGTTTGGGATATAGTACTCAAACCAGAAAGCAAGAATGTGGTATCTTCCAAATGGATTTGCAAGATAAAATATGTTTCTGATAGAAGTAAGGAAAGACTTGTGGCTAGAGGCTTCTATTAGAAAGAGGGAATTAATTTTGAAGAGACACTTACTCTAGGAAGTAAGGTACACTTCCTTCAGAACTATCATGGCAGTTTCTTCCATGATGAAGTAAAGACAAGCCTTCCTTAATGGAATGATTGAGGAAGAGTTTTACATCGAATAGTCACAAGGAATTGAAGTTGAAGATAGATGGACTCACATATGCAAGTTTAAGAAGGCCCTCTATGGCCTGAAGCAAGCTCCCAGAGCTTGGTATGGAAGAATAGATAGTTTCCTGATGAGCATGGGCTTTTCCAAGAGTAAAGTCGATCCTAACCTTTACCTCAAGGTTGTAGAAGATGAACTTGTCATCCTGTTATTATATGTGGATGACTTATCCTTGATAGGAAATGAGAGATAGATCATTGGGTCATTGATGTACTTAAAAAATACCAGACCAGACATTTGTTTTGATGTGAACACCTTAAGTCAATATCTTGTTCAACCAAGACGAGTTCACCTAGTAACTACAAACATGCGATGAGATATTTGAAAGGGACTATAGACTTTGGTTTATATTATGATGGTAGCCATGAGTATATATTGTATGGCTACACAGATGCAGATTGGGCTGGAAGTATCTCAGACAGGAAAAGCACATTAGGTAGATGCTTTTGTTTGGTGTCTACTATGAGTTCATGGTTTAGCAGGACACAGTCCAGTGTTTCTTGTAGCATGGCTGAAGAAGAATACATAGAAAATTGCTCTGCTAAGTTGTGAAGCCATATGGATTTGGAAGCTGATATCAGGTCCCTTTGAACTGAAGATGGATAATACATTGATTCTATGTGAGAATGAGAGTTGTGATAAAAGAGAACCCTATGTTTCATCATAACACATAGAAATTTGGTATTTCTACATTCAAGATAAAGATGTAGATGATGATGTTTCAGTATTTACACACTGTAGATACATATGATGGTGATTCAGTATTTCTATACTGAATATATAGATGATGATGATTTCAGTATTCCCATACTAAAGATATAGATGATGTTTCAGTATTTACATACTGTAGATGCAGATGATGGTGACCTGATGATGCTTTCAGTACTCACATACTAGAGATACAGATGGTGATAGTTCAGTATTCACATACTGAAGATGTAGATGAAGATGGTTTAGATGATGATGTGCTGACAAAACCTTTGTCTTGGATAAAGTTCAAACACTTTCGAGACAAGTTTGTGTGGTTCAGAAAGACCTTCCCCAAAAGGGGGAGTAGTGATGTTGCAGTGGGATTGTATCATCCCTAGACACTTGCCCTAAACTGACACAGAGACCTTAGTCTTCGAGAATGAAGAGGGATTGTATCATTCCAGGACATATGTCCAGAAGTGATACGGTGACTTCAGTCATCAAGAATGTAGTGGGATTGTATCATCCCTGGGAATCTACCCTAAAGTGATCTGGTGACCTCGGTCCTCGAGAATGAAGAGGGATTGTATCATCCCAGGACATTTGTCCAAAAGTGATCTAGTGACCTCGGTCCTCGAGAATGAAGAGGGATTGTATCATCCTAGGACATTTGTCAAAATAGATCCGGTGACTTTGGTATTCGTGAATGTGGTGGGATTGCATCATCCTTGAACTTCGGTTCAAAATGTATTTGAAGGTCTTGGCCCCCGTGAAAGTGGTGGATTGCATCATCCTTGAACCTCGGTTCAAAATGTATCCAGAGGTCTCGGCCCCCGTGAAAGTGGTAGGATTGCATCGTCCCTAAACCTCAGTTCAAAATGTATCCGAAGGTCTCAGTCCCCGTGAAAGTGGTGGATTGCATCATCCCTGAACCTCGGTTCAAAATGTATCCAGAGATCTTGGTCCCTGTGAATGTGGTAGGATTGTATCATCCTTGAAATTCGGTTCAGAATAGATCCTATGACTTCGGTACTCGAGAGCATGTGTTGATCCCGTAATTCCTAGAGGAAGGATTGTCTGAGTTCCACATCTGTGTTGATCCCATAATTCTGAAAGGAAGGATCTTTAGTAACTTCGTAAAGACCTAAATTCCATAATTCTGAAAGGAAGGATCATTGAATTGATCCCATAATTCCAATAGGAAGGATTGTCTGAGTTCCACAGATGTGTTGATCCCGTAATTCTGAAAGGAAGGATCGTTAGTAACTCCATAAAGACCTAAATCCCATAATTCCAAAAGGAAGGATCATTGAATTGATCCCATAATTTCAATAGGAAGGATTGTCTTAGTTCCACAGATGTGTTGATCCTATAATTCCAATAGGAAGGATTGTCTGAGTTCCACAAATGTGTTGATCCTGTAATTCCAAAAGGAAGGATCGTTAGTAACTCCGTAAAGACCTAAATCCCATAATTCTGAAAGGAAGGATTGTTAGTAACTCTGTAAAGACCTAAATCCCATAATTCTGAAAGGAAGGACCATTGGTAACTCCGTAAAGACCTAAATCCTGTAATTCTGAAAGGAAGGATCATGTTGATGTTTTGATGATGTTGATGTTTTTATGATGATGATGATGTTTCTGATCAAAATATCAGATGTTGCTGATGATAATGATGTTCTCTGATCGAAAGATCAGAAGTTGCTGCTGATGATGATGTTCTTTGATTGAAAGATCAGAATATGATGATGATGCTATTACTAATGATGATGATGTTCTCTGATTGAAAGATTAAAATATGATGATGATGTTGTTGCTGACGATGATGATGTTCTTTGATCGAAAGATCAGAATATGATGATGATGATGTTTCTCTGATCGAAAGATTAGAAGTTGCTGATGATGGTCTCTAATCGAAAGATCAGAATATGATGATGATGATGTTTTCTGATCGAAAGATCAGAAGTTGCTTATGACTATGATGTTGCTGATGATGATGATGTTTTTTTATCGAAAGATCAGAATGCGATGATGATGATGATGTTTCTGATCAAAAGATCAGAATGTGATGATGATGAGATCCTGATGATGATGATGCCGTATTATCAAAGTATGATGATGATGACGTACTGATTGAAAGATCAGAATATGATGATGAGTTGATGTTAGAGTATGATGATGTTCGGTTGATGATGGTTCTGATCAAAAGATCAGAGGCTGATGATAATGATGAGTCTGATTGAAAGATCAGAGTATGATGATGATGTTGTTGCTGATCGAAAGGCCAAAGTGCTGAAGAAGATGTTGCTGATCTAAAGGTCAAAGTGTTGAAGATGATGTTGCTAATCAAAAGGTCAAAGTGTTGAAGATGATGTTGCTGATCAAAAGGTCAAAGTGCTGAAGATGTTGCTAATAGAAAGGTCAAAGTGCTGAAGATGTTGCTGCTGATTGAAGAGTCAAGATGCTGCTGACCGAAGCGGTCAAAGTACTGATGATGCTGAAGACTAAAGATTGAAGATGAAGGCTACATGATGTTGAAAATATTCCAATGATTTATAGATGTGTTACCTTGATGATGTTGATGATGTCCTCTCCTACTATTGTTGTTGTTGTTGTAGAATACCCTTCTCGTTAAGAGGGAGCGTTGAAATATTGTAACTTCGAATAATATTCTATATGTATCTTTTGTGGTCCCTGATGGTCCTACTGGGAGAACCACTTGTATTATCTTGTACCCCAATGCTTCTAATTGGAAGAACTAATAAGAGTCATGAGGTTGTCCCTTCAAATAGTAAAGGTGGGTCATTAGCACCCCAGTGTGGTTACTTGAGCCTACATGTATAACTCGAGCCTGCATGATTAACTCGAGCCTACATGTCAGGTGAGTTAATTAAAGTGAACAGATGAATATAAATAGAGGTGTAGCTCTCCTCATTTGAGACACACACTCTCACTTGTGTAGCACATTAGTGGAGAAGAGAAGTAGCTAGAGAAGGAGGAGGATCAAGCTTTGATCTCCTTGCTGGTTTTATCTTTTATCTTTTTGGGCATCTATATTGAGGAAGCTTTTGCTGGGTTTTTCCCAGGATAAATATTTGTGTTCCTTTTGTATGGTTGTGCTTGTCTATCTTTCAGTGATCTTGTTTATATGCCTTTTTTATGAAAATGAAATGAAGTACTGATGTCTTAGCTAAGCATATGAAAAGTTAACACTGATTGCATGTGGGGATGCGGTTGTGGTTGCAGTTGTGTGTAATGTTGCTGTTGCGGGTGATGTTGTGGCTGTTGTTGGTGTTGCGGCTGCGGACGATGTTGTGGTTGTGGTTGGGGCTGCAGCTGCGACTATTGTTTCGGTGTAGTGGTGCTTGATGAGACCATGCAGAAGTCCACAGTTTCATTTTGTGTTGGTGGTGGTGACACTAATGGGAAAGGAGCTGTCATGGAGATATTGGCAAACAACCCAGGGCCCACATTCAACAATGGGGAGGCTGGTGTGTTTTCAACCATAGTGTTGGTTGTAGGGATGACATTAGTGTGTGTGGTATCCCCTTGTGGCTCAATGGTGGTGATGGTGGGGATAACATTGGTTGGTGCTATTAACCCTTGTGGATCATGGTAGGTGAGCTGATCAACCGTCACAATCTTCCCTTCGTGAGGGAACATCATGAGATGAAATATAGTTGATGTGATAGCTCGCATGGCATACATGTAACTTCTACCGAGGAGAAGGTTGTAGTCTAGTTGAGCATTGATGACCTCTATATCGATCAACACTATCTTCCCGGCTAATGTAATGGGGACATGGGGGAGGATTCCTTGGGCTCTAGTGGGATGTCCATTATAAGCCCACAGGGTTGTGGAGGACGGTTGCAGAATTGGTGATCCAAGTTTCTTCCAAACCAAGGTAGACATAATGCACATGGATACCCCCTCATCCACTATGCATCGGTGCACAACCGAATTCTGGATGGACACCAGGATTTGAAAGGCGATGGTTGATGGCATGCGTGGTTCTCTGTTCTCCGTGTCGAATGTGATCAACTTGGAGTCAGAGGGGTCTACTACCCTAAGGGCGGCTAGTAAGGCTTTCCGTTGCATTAGACATGTTTTAAGTACCTCAAGAGTGGACATGGTGGTTGGAGTTTGGGACAAATCATCCATGATGCTATAGCTGATTGCAGCTCTAGGCATGGTATTATTAGCAATTCTGCGTATGGGGGGGCACAAGAACAGGGGTAACTGAAGAGGTAGGTTGACCTTTTTGGACATTGATGCCACTGATGTGTCAGTGGTTTCAATGGTGGTACCGTACTGATTTCGTCAGGTTTGCAAGTTGACCTCTTCAGTCGTCATGGCTAGTAGGTGGTGAACACTTGTTTCAGCCATGGGAGGTGCCCCTGGAGCATTGGGATTGGGTTGGGGAGGGGATGCAGTTGCCACCAACCCTTGGATAGGGAGTGGGTTTTGAAGCACCATAGGAGGAGGTCCTTGTGGTGTTGGGTTGGGTTGGGCATGATTTACAATGTTGGTGGCCTGTTGGGCCTTGTTTTGAATGGCCTACTTTGCATGAACCATGAGGGGACACTCGAATGTGTAGTTCCCATAAAAATTACAGAGTGTGCATGGTTCATTCAAGCGCAACAGGGAGTTGCATCTTGGTGCATTCTGTCATGGGGGGTTTTGGGCTGGCTAGTTTATGTGGCAATGTTGGGAGGGTTTGGTTGTTGACCACATCCCTATGGTTGGTTATTTCCTTGGTTGTGGGGATGGTTATTCCTAGCTTTACCTTGTTGATTATTGGGGGTAGGCTGGTTGGGACATTTTTGTTGTGCAAACACGTGTCCCAATGGAGCGGGTGGAGTGGGGTTGGGGGATTGAATTGGTTGCAGTGGCGGTGCATAGTAGATTTGTGGGGGTGGTGGTGCCAAAAATGTGGGAAGTTTCCCCACATACTGCTATGCTGGCCAAGCCACGGCCTGAGCCTACTGCGGTTGTGTAGGCTGTGCATAGGAAGTTGGTGCTCCGGACTGGGACATCATTCTTGGATAGTCCAGGGCTTGGTTTTGGTAAGCAACATTAGCAGTGTTGCTTGGTTGTGGTGTAATGGTAGGTGGTGTTAATCGAGGCTGTGGCTGTTGGGAGACCGATCCTATGATGTCATCCATAGTGTGGGATGCTCTCGATGCATCATGGTATGAGGTACTCGAATGGGGGGCATCTGGAATGACGGTGTACAGGTATCCAAACTGAGCATAGATAAGGTCAAACTATTGGGACTTAATTATGGCTTCTTCTTTGGATTGGGGACATTTGGATGCGACGTCCTTTGCTATGGGTGGGAGCAAGGTCTTAAGGAACCAATCCAAGAAGATCTTGTCGTCAAGTTGGATTTTGCATAGGCTACGGCATCACCGCCACTCATGGATATGGTCAATTATATGAGTGGTAGTGTTTTGATGCCATGATAACATGATCTCCATACCCTCATCATATCTGATAGGGAGTTAGAAATACTATAGGAACATGAAGGCTAGGGAGTTGAAGTCCGAGTACTTGGCTTGTGGCAGCTCAATGTACCATTTGGCCGTAGCACTTGTAAGGGTGCGTTGGAATAGCCTCATCCTGATGGAGTCATCTATGATGCTGTTGGATGAGAACCATAGATGGAATGTTATTATGTGGTTTTGGGGACATTCCCCTCCTTTGCCTTCCAACGTTGGGATGTTTGATGGCAGCTTAGTTGGCATTGGAGGCCAAAAATCTTGATGATGAATGGGGTCATTTGTTAATCTATCCAAATGAGGCAAGTTAAGATGAGCCATGAATGGAATATTTGACCCCAGGTTGATGTGGGATGGGGTTACGATGGTGGTGGGGTTTGTAGGTGCTTAATGCATCTGCACAGCTGGGGGTACTTGTGGTGGCACCATTGCGGACGGGCCAATGCCCCCAAGTGTTGTGGGAGGGACATTTCCCCCATTCATGACAATAGGGGCGATGTAAGTGGATGGTCCACTACCCCCCTGTGTGGTAGGAGGGGCAGAGTGTGTGGAGGGGCCTCTACCCCCGTGTGTTTCTAGTGGGCTAGCTTGGCTGGTCACTATGGGTGGTGGAAGCTGACTAATGACAATATGCATGAGTGTGATTATAGGTGGTGGTGTGGACATGGGTCCACTTTCTAAGGTTAAGACAAAAAATGTATCTGGATTTGCACCAGCCATGGGGCTTGATGGTGCGGTGTGTAGGTCTGGTTCAAACTGATATGGGTCTGAATCAGAATCAGAGGCTGTGTGGCCTTCTGATGGTGTGGGAGATCACTAAGAACGATTTTGATGGTTTCTATTGAGTGTTCCAAATGGTGGTGGTTCACCTCTTAGGCATGAGGAAGAGCGTGGAGGATTAATTGTGTTGGATTTTATGTATGAAAATGGTGGGAATGATGTTTGGACCCCAGTTCCAGTGGCTTCTTATTGGCTATAGGTGGTCACTCGGACACCAAGACTTCCAGAAGACAGCGCTTGTCTTGTTCCTCACAAGTGCTTCTACTCAATCAAAAGGGGTTGTTTCCCATTTCGCTTGCCAATTCCTCTTAGCGGCCAGCTACTTTGGGGTTCCTATGGTACTCCTCACAATATTTTTTGGGAAAATCCCAAGTACTTCCCACAGTTGAAGTAGTCAGGGACTTATGTCCTCAAAGAATGCAGAGTTGTTTGTACTTAGTGTAAATTGGTAAATTTTAAGGCTCACTCAGCATCATGAATTGAGTTGGGTTAATTACTTGGCATGGTGTATTTGTTTGTTTATTTTTCTGGTATTTGGTTGCTGCAAAATGGTTTATGAATTCATCATATTATGGTTGTGTATGCAAGAATTGAATGATAAAAAATTGTGAACAAATATAGTTATTAACCCTGAATGTTTGATGGCCTAACTAGATGACTACCTCACATTGATATTCCTCTTCAACCAAGAGAAGGTGCTAGGCTCTCAACATAATGGGACTAATCCCATCCGTAGATCCACAGGTCACCTCTTGGATGCAAGGTTGGTCAATAGGGAGGATGCTTAGCACTATGAGAAGCCCTCCTTCTCTACCCCCTCTACCTTCTAGGTCATTCGGTTTTAATGGTTTGGAACAATATTAGTGGAGTGCCTAGATCTATACGAGCTTGCCCTTCGTCGTATCCCAGAATACCCCGGAGGGTGATGACTGGGTAGAGTAGGAAGGGTAAGCAAGACAGTTAGTTTTAGGTTTATTTTAGTTAAGCTACATTCATTTGATTAAGCCATTAACATTTAGTTGGAATTTATAGATTATTTGTAAAAGAAATTGCAGAAAATAGAAACAGAAACTAAAATTGACTTGTTGTGCTGAACAGAGGCGGTTGAGCCACATTGACAGCCCCTATGAAACTGAAATTTAACCTCTATTCAACTGAAATTGAAGTTTTGTTTGACAGGCTGTGCATTTTTGATCAAATTTGGCCAGGGGGCTGCAAGATTTTTTTAGAAACAGGCGAGGGGGTCACACAGAATGCAGAAATAGTTATGGACTATGTTTCTGAGTGAATTCACACTTATCAAGGGATAAAGTGTGCTATGGGTGTGCCTATTTGGCCATTAAGTGTGCCCTCACCTCACTTTCAGGCTTGATAAGAGTGACCTACCTTGAATTTGGGGTTTTTTGAGATCCAGAGTCAAATCCAACCGACAGTAACTTGTACTATGGACAAACTGACTTGGTTTTTCCTAGCAGAGGCTTCGGCAGTACTGATAACTGAAAATAAGTTGGATTTAAAGTGGATTTAACATGAAATTTAAAAAACTAGGGAAAAGTTGAAAAACTTGAAATTTTTAAAAATTTGGCCTAGGGATCCTGTGGGATTGACCTGGTATGGTCGCCAGTTCTGTAGTAGGGATTTATCCTTGCTACAGGGGCAGGAATGGCTCCCATCTATCTATAGGAAAGAAGGGTAGATTCCTGCGTGGATAAATGATGAAAATAAAAATGTAATGTAAATGGATAGAAACTAAGCTAAGAACAGAAAGAAGAGAATGGTGAAATGATGGTGAACCCCTCTACACATAAAGGTTAGGGTTCCACTTCCAAAGACCTGCAAATGAATTCTAATTAATAATAAACTGAAATACTTGTAAAATAATGTTAAGAAATAAACCTGCAAATGAAATCATGGGTTAGCAAGCAAAGAAAGCAAATGAACAAAACAAGAATGACAAGCTATACCTTCTCTGGTGGAAATGGGCCGCCATGCCCAAGCTTGTGGAAGCACCTCTCTTGGATGGGGGAGCTATGGCTCAATGGAGATGGAGGAGAGGGAGTGTGGGTGGCTTGAGAGGCAAAGGTGTCTCATGGCATCCACGGGCATCGTAATAGTAGGGAAGGGATAAGTGTTTTGAGAGTGCCCCCCACCTCCCTTTTATAGATTTTTTGGGGTTTTAGGGTTTTAAGCCCTTGGTCTAGGCTTTAGTCCCTTTTTTGGGATTTTAGACCCTTTTTCCCTAATTTTATCTCCTTTTAGGGTTTTAGACCCTTTTTGGGGGCTTTAGCTCCTAGGAGAGTATTTTGGGATCCTTTTTGGGGTTTTAAAGCCCTTTTCTTCATCCTTGGGCTATTTTGAGGGTGTGGGGGTCTAATGGAGGGTCATGAAGTGGTGTACTTGGGTGGTTTAGGTCATAGAGAGCTTAGTGAGGGATTTTTGGGTTAACAATGCTGTCAAAATGGGAACATGACAAGTCTACTCTACTCTAGCCTAGCCTACTCCAGCCTAGCCTAGACTAGCTTAGCTTATCCTATCTCACTCTATCCTTCTCTATCTTATCACAACCTACTATAGCCTTCTCTATCCTAGCCTACTCTATATTAACTTAAACTACTATAGCCTACCCTAACCTACTCTACTCTAGCCTACCCTAGTCTAGTATAGACTACTCTACCCTAGCCTATCCTATCCTACTCTAGCCTATCCTATCCTACTATAGTCTAGCCTAGGAAACTTTAAAATAGCCTACTCTATCCTATACTAACCTAGCATACTATATCTTAGCCTACTCTATCCTAACCTACTCTAGAATAGCCTAACCTATTATACTCTAGCTTAACATAACATATTCTTGCCTAGTCTAGCATACTCTAGCTTAGCTTGACATATTCTTTCCTAGGCTAGCCTATCCTAGTCTAACCTATCCTACCCTAGTATACTCTATCCTAACTTAACCTACTCTAGCCCTAGCCTAACCTACTCTAGACTAGCCTACTCTATCCTAAACTACTCTACTCTAGCCTACTCTAGCCTAGCCTAATACAGCCATCCTAGTCTATCCTACCCTATCCTATCCTACTAGAACCTACCCTATCCTATTATATACTAACTTACTCTAGCCTAGCTTAATCTACTCTATCATATCCTAACATACTCTAGCATATCATAACATAACCTAGACTAACCTACTATAGACTAGCCTACCCTATTCTATCCTAGCCTACTCTAACATAGCCTAGACTAGCATACTCTAGCTATCCTAATCTAGGCTAGTGTAGCATACTCTATCCTACTCTAGCTATCCTACTCTAGGCTAGCGTAGCATACTCTAGCCAAACATAGCCTACTTTATCTTAGTCTAGCCTACTCTTGCCTAACCTAGCCTAGCCTAACCTTCTTTAGACAATCCTATCCTACTTTAACTTACCCTAGTCTAGCCTACTCTATCCTAGCCTAACCTACTCTAGCCTATCCTAACCTATGCTACTCTAGCCTACCCTACTCTAGCATAGCCTACTCTAGCCTAGCATAACCTATCCTACTCTAACCTAGCCTATCCTACTCTAGCTTGGCCTAGATTACTCTAGCCTAGCCTATCCTGCTCTAGCTTGGCCTATATTAATCTATCCTTGCTTACTCTAGCCCAACTTAACCTACTCTACCCTAGCCTAGGCAACTTTAGACTAGCCTACTCTACTTATCCTGCTCTAGCCTGGAATACAATAGCCTAGCATATCCTAGCCTACTATATCCTAACTACTCTAGCCTAGCCTAACCTAGAATACTCTAACTTACCCTAGCCTATTCTTACTTATCCTATCCTACTCTAGCCTAACCTAGTCTAACTTATCCTACCCTAGCCTACTCTATCCTACCTTACTCTATCCTAGCCTTACCTATTCTACACTAGCCTACTCTAGCCTATGCTACTCTACTCTAGGCTACCCAACTCTAGTCTAGCTTATCATAGTGCAACCTAGACTACTCTAGCCTATCCTAGCCCCACCTACTATATCCTACCCTATCCTACTCTATCTTAGCTTAATCTAGCTTATCTTAACATACCCTATCCTAACCTAACCTACTATAGCCTAACCTATGCTAGAGTAGCCTACCCTACTCTAGCCTACCATACTCTAGCATAACGTAGCCTAGTCTACTCCATGCTAGCCTACTCTAGCCTACTTTAGCCTAGTGTATCCTACTATAGCTTAGTCTAGCCTACTCTAGCATAGCCTAGCTTAGCCTAGCATACCCTACTCTATTCTAACCTATCATAGTCTATTCTAGGCTAGGCTATCCTTCTCTAGCCTATCCTATCCTAGCCTAATCTACCCAAGCCTAGCCTATTCTAGCTTAGCCTAGTATAACCTAACCTTCCCTAGCCTACTGTATTCTAGCCTACTCTATCCTAGTATACTCTATCCAAGCTTAACCTACTCTAGCCTATCCTAGCCTACTCTACTCTATCCTATCATACTCTAGCATAGCCTACTCTAGCCTAGCCTAGCCTAGCACACTCTAGATTAACATAGCCTACTCTAGACTAGCCTAGCCTATCCTACCCCACTTTAGCCTAGCATACTCTAGCCTAGCTTACTCTTGCCTATTCTAGCCCAATCTTGTCTAACGTAGCCTATCCTAGCCTACTCTATCCTAGCTTACCATAGCATAGCTTAACCTACTCTAACCTAACCTGACCAATTCTAGACTAGCCTACTCTAATGTAACCTACTCTATCCTTGCCTACCCAAATCTAGGCTACTCTATCCTACAACTTAGCCTAACCTAGCCTACTCTAGCCTACCCTCTTCAAGCCTAACCTAACCTAGCCTACTTTAGCTTAGCTTAGCCTAACATACTCTAGCCTAACCTAGCCTACTCTATATTATCCCAGTATAACCTATCCCACCTACCCTACTCTATCATAGCTTACTCTATCCTAGCTTAACCTACTCTAGCCTAGTCTAGCCTACCTAGACTAGCCTACTCTAGCCTAACCTTAGCTACGCTATCCTACTCTAGCCTACCCTACTCTATCCTACCCTACTTTACCTTATCCTAGCCTTCTCTAGCCTATCCTAGCCTAGAATACTCTACCTTATCCTAGCATACTCTAGCCAAGCCTATTTGAAAGTAACTTAGCATAGTCTAACCTAACCTACCCTATCCTACTCTATCCTAGCCTACTCTATCCTAGCTTAACCTACTCTAACGTATCATAACCTACTCTAATCTAACCTACCCTATTCTAGCATAGCCTACTCTAGCCTATCCTAGCCTATCCTACTCTAGCCTAACCTAGCCTATCCTACTCTAGCCTAACCTAGCCTACTTTAGCTTAGCTTAGCCTACTCTAGACTATTCTAGCTTAGCCTACCATACTCTAGCTTAGAATACTCTATCCTATCCTATTCTAGCCTACTCTAGCCTAGTCTACTATAGCCTATCCTAGTCTAAACTAGCTTAACATAGCCTACTCTATCCTAGCTTATGGTAGCCTAGCTTAACCTACCCTACCCTAGACTAACCAACTCTAGACTAGCCTATTCTAGCCTAAGCTGCTCTACCCTTGCCTACTCTAGCCTACCCTAATCTAGCCTAGCCTAGCCTACTCTATCCTAGCCTAATCTAGCCTAACCTAACATAACCTTTTCTAACTTATCCTATCCTACTATAGCCTAGCATAGTCTAACCTAGCCTACCCTAACCTATTCTATCCTATCTTAGTCTAGCCTATCTTAACCTACTCTAACCTAGCCTAACCTTCTCTCAACTAGCCTACTCTAGCCTAACCTACTCTACTTTAGCCTACTCTAGCCTAGCCTAATCTACTCTAGCCTACTCTAGCCTAGCCTACTCTACTCTAGCCTACTCTAGCCTAGCCTATTCTAGCCTAGCCTATACTGGTCTACTTTAGCCTAGCTTACTCTACACTAGCTTACCCTACTTTAGCCTAACCTACTCTATTCTAGCTTAACCTACTCTATCCTAGCCTAGCCTACCTAGAAGAGCCTACTCTATCCTAGCCTACTCTACTCTATCCTACTCTAGCCTACCCTACTATGTCTTACCCTACTCTACCTTAACCTATCCTTCTCTATCCTATCATACACTTCCTTAGCCTAGCCTATTGTAGCCAAGCTGAGTCGAATCTAACTTATCCTAGTCTAACCTAACCTACCCTAGCCTACTCTATCCTATCCTTCTCTATCCTAGATTAACCTACTCTATCGTATCCTAACCTACTCTAATCCATCCTACTCTATTCTCGCATAGCCTATTCTAGCCTCTCCTAGCCTATCCTACTCTAGCCTAACCTAGCCTACTCTAGCTTAGCCTAGCCTACTCTAGACTAGCCTATCCTAGCCTACAATACTATATCTTAGAATACTCTATCCTAGCCTATTCTAGCTTATTATAGCCTAGCCTACTATAGCCTAGCCTAGTCTAACCTAGCTTAACCTAGCCTACTCTATCCTAGCTTACCCTAGCCTAGCTTAACCTACCCTATCCTAGCCTATTCTATCCTAATCTACTCTACTCTTGCCTACTCTAGCCTAGGCTAGCCTACTCTATCCTATCCTACTCTATCATAGCCTACTGTAGCTTAACCTAACCTAGCCTACTCTAACTTATCCTAGTCTACTCTATCCTATCCTAGTCTAATCTAGCCTAGCATAGTCTAACCTAGCCTACCCTATCCTACTCTATCCTATCTTACTCTAGCCTATCTTAACCTACTCTAACATAGCCTAACCTTCTCTCGACTAGCCTACTCTAGGATAACCTACTCTACTCTAGCCTACTCCAGCTTAGCCTATTCTAGCCTATCCTACTCTACTCTAGCGTTCTCTAGCCTACCCTATTCTATCCTAGCCTAGACAAGCCTACTCTAGCTTAGCCTACTCTAGACTAGCCTAAGCTAATGTAGCCTATCCTACTCTATCCTATCCTATCCTAGCCTATCCTATCCCTTCTCTAGCCTTCTCTAGCTTATCCCAACATACTCTACACTAGCCTAGCCTAGCCTAGCCTACTCTAACCTAGCCTAGTCTAACCTACACTACCCTATCCTACCCTATCCCACTTTATTCTAGCTTACTCTAGCCTAGCTTAACCTATTCTATCCTAGCCTACTCTACTTAAGACTAGCCTAGTCTAGCCTAATCTATTGTATCCTAGCTTACTCTATCCTAACCTATCGTACTCTAGCATACTCTAGCCTAGCCTCACTTAACCTACTCTATCCTAGCCTAGTTTAACCTACTCTAGCCTAGCCTAACCTACTCTAAACCACCCTACTCTAACATAACCTACTCTAGCCTAGCCTATTGTAGCCTAGTATACTCTAGCCAACTCTATCTTAGCCTACTCCACTCTAGCATACTCTAGCCTAGCCTAGAGTAGCCTACCCTATCCTAGCCTATCCTACTCTAGTATAACCTATCCTACCTATCTTATCCTACTCTACCCTACTCTACACTACTCTAGCTTACCCTAGTCTAGTCTAGCCTACTCTAGACCTAGCCTAGCCTAGCCTACTCTATCCGATCCTACTCTAACGTACTCTACTCTACTCTAGTATAGCCTAGCTTAGCCTACTCCACTCTACCTAGCTTAGCCTACTCTAGTCTATAATACTCTTTCCTACTCTACTCTAGCATATCTTAGCCTACTCTAGCCTAACCTATTCTAGCCTAACTCTATCCTCGCCTACTCTATCCTAGCCTGGCCTAGCTTACTCTAGCTTAGCCTAACCTAACCTAGCCTAGCCTACTCTAGCCTAACCTAGCCTACTCTAGCCTATCCTAGCCTAGGCTAGCCTACTCTAGCCTAGCCTACTCCACTCTAGTCTAGCCTAGTCTAGCCTAGCCTAGCTTACTCTACCCTAGCTTAATCAAGCCTAGCTTAACCTACTCTAGCCTACCGTACTCTAGCCTACTCTACCACTCTAGTTTATTCTAGGCTAACCTAATCTAAACTAGCCTAGCCTAACTTATCCATACTCTAGACTAGCCTAACCTAGCCTAATATCCCCTAACCTTTAGAACATTACCTTAACCTAGCTTTCCTTAACCAAAACTACCTACCTGTTCCTAGTCTATCCTAGCCTATCCTAGCCTATGTTATTGTATCCTAGCTTACCCTAAGCATGGATCCTAACCATAATCCTAACTTTGGACACATGAATCATAATGTAACCATACAATGTATAACTTAATGAAAATCCATTTTTTAATGCCAAATACCAAAGTATATATCTATTTTTCCATTTAAAATAAAAATTACATAATTTTAGTAAAACATACAAAATGTTACAAGTAACTAAAACAACCACATAATACATAAATTTTCTAAAAATACATTGCACTTTAAAAATAAGAAAAGTTCACATTGAAAATAACTAACCTAAATTCTAAATTTATAAAAAAATGAAAATAAATTTTACAATAATAATCTTTATATAAAGATAATGAATTTAGAATATAATATATATCTCACAATTCTTATTTATATATAATTATTATATAATAAATACTATTTATATATAATTATTATATAATAAATGTTATTTTTTAATGTAAACAAGATTTTCTATTTATTTAATTAATTAATAAAAAAAACTAAATACAAATAAAATGTACAGATTTTCTATTTATTTAATTAATTAATGAAAAAACTAGATACAAATAAAATAAAAGTAATAAATCTTTCATTCTACTAAAATAAAACTAATAAATCTTTCATTCTTAAATTTTATATAAAATGGAGTTAAAAGAGAAACTAAATTGGTTGCAACGACTAACTTATAGGTTTTTATTGAGCAGTTTATGGGATAGAAGTTTATTAAAACTTTAACCTAAAGACATTTCCTTCAAATTAAAAATACTCGTAGTTTGTTTAAAAAATTAAATATTATGGAAAAGGTTGACTGTTTAAAAAATTAAATATTATGACAAAGGATGACTAAACAAAGCGCTTAATTCTGTAAGAAAAGAGGAACTGTTAAATTATTCATAAAACCTAAAAAAAATATGGCTAAATAAAAATACAATACAAAATTTAAATAAAACAATTATTTTAATTAGTTATCAAAACATACAAAATCTAAAAAAATAACTATTTAAATTATTCACAAAATCTATGAAAATATGTACTTCAAATTAAAAAATTAAAATCACTCTGCCGGTTTAAAAATTAAATATTATGGCAAAAGATAATTAAACAAATAAATCTGATAACACATGCAAGTTATTTCTGTAATTTAAATTATTCATAAAATCTAAGAAAAAACATAGCTAAACCAAAGAAAGAAACAAAAAAATCTAAAAAAAAAAAAATTTAAACTATTAATAAAATCTATGAAAAAAATTGCTAAATGAAAGAAAAATGGTATAAAAATGGTATAGATATGTTAACTGTTAAATATATGGATTAAGCAAAGCTGCCCGTATTAAATTGATGAGAAATATGGGTTAAGATACTGATAATTAAAATTTAAGTGTAATCAACATGCTAGATACGGGGAGCTATTGCCGAAGCCATGGAATCACAACTGGAGCTCGAATTTGTTACAGAAGGGTTATGAAGGATTGAATCATTACGGGGAACCCTTTCCATAGCTATGGCTCCTCAATTATAATATTGCGAGGGAAGGTAGGAGAACCAACAGCCATACATACATGTAGCTCAAATTCTTTAGCTACAAAATCACAGTTAAAATTTTAAAGGGCTTGATTCGTATCAGAGCTCTTCATAGCAATTGTCGTTTGCATTAAAACATAATCGTTAAGAAACCAAAAAAAAATACCAAAAGTACTGAGTGGCAAGAAAGTCCAAAGCCATACCATTAAAATACCAGAAGTACTGAGTGTCAAGAAAGTCCAAAGCCATACCATTAAAACATAGACTATGAGGAAAAAAAGAAAAAATCCCCCAAGTATTGAGTGGCATGAAAATCCAAAGCCATAAAAAGAAAAAATCCCCTAAGTATTGAGTGGCATGAAAATCCAAAGCCATACATACATGCAGCAGGAGAACCCACAGCCATACGTACCTGTACCTAAAATTCTCTAGGCATGGCATCAGTACAGTTAAAATTTTGAGAACCTAGAGCCATACATACCTGTATCACAGGGTTTGAAAGGGCTTGATTCGCATCACAACTCTTCCTACCAATGGCAGTTTGCATCAAAACATAACAGACTAGGAAAAAAAGGAAAATCCCCAAAATATAGAGGACTTATTTTAAGGGCTTGAATCGCTATTTGGGGCCTTTTCCATAGCCATGGCATCATGGCTAAAATATTGAGAGAGAAGGAAACAAAACCCAGAGCCATACATGCCTGTAACTCAAATTCGTTCATGAAGGGATTTGAAGGAGCCATACATACCTGTAACTCAAATTTGTTCGTCGAGGGTTTTAAAGGGCTTAACTAGTATTTGAGACACGTTTTGCTTGCTCCATCAAGCTCTTCCTGTCAATGGCAGTTTGCAATAACATTTCAATAAAATTGAGATGTGAGATAAAAAGGAGGCTCTGGATGAGATTTGACATAAATAGTGATTGATTAATAACGCTGAGCGAATTAACAAAAAGAATGTTTCGAATGTTTCAAGGAAAGGGCTTCAAAGGGCTAGATTCAATTCATATGGAATGCTTATCTTCATTCCTTCTCTACATTTGCATCTGAACATAACAGAGGCAACACAAAATATTTGCATCCGAACAGAACATAGGCAGAACTGAACAGAGGCATAACAAAATATTTGCAATTTGCAATCCGAAGTCAACAGAGCCAAGCATAAAATATTTGCATCCGAACAAAACATAGGAAACATAAAATATCTGCAATTTTCAATTCGAACTGAACAGATCCAAACATAAAAATTTGCAATCAACTTGATAGAATGAAATAAAATATATGCGTGCGATTTTATATAACAACGAAGAGATTAATATTTAGATTGTTTAATGTACCTACGAAGAAAACTAGGGTTTCTTAGAAGAGTTGAGGAAATAATAATAACATTTACCGTTTAATTGTGCGGCCAGCTTCCCTTGAAGTTGTTGTTTGCTACAGCAGCAGACGATTCATGACATGAGACACCGAAACTCACACTCGACCACACAAGACCTGAAATCAGTGGAGGCTGCTTTACGGTTCACTTTATCCAGACAGACCATCGAAACCATCCAAGTATTGATAAAAAATGAAAATGTTGAATAAATGAATAAATATATCCACCTCTGAACCTCTTCAACGGATAGTTTCCCTCGGATAGTTTCCATTGTTTTCTTGTGTTTGAAACCATCCATCGATTACAAATAACACATTGCTTTTTACTCCCTCTCTCTACAACCGAATGTACCTGGACGGATTACTTTATACAAAATTTGGGCATATAATACTTCGAATATTTTGTGCTTTTTTAGGTTTACTTTATTCCATATTTGGACGATCGTTCTTTGAATATTTTATTCCAGATTTGGACGTATCATTTTTTTGAATATTTTGTGCTTTTTTGGATTTTTACTTTATTGAAGATATGGATGTATCATTATTGAAAGCTTTTTTTTTTATTGGTTTTGATTTCTTATTTTATGCTTTTGTGCTTTTTTGGATTTTTACTTTATTGAAGATATGGGTGTATCATTATTCAAAGCTTTTTTGTTTTTTTTCGGTTTTGATTTCTTATTTTCTGTTTTTTAAATAAAATTTAATGTCCCACATTTCCATGAATAAGATTCTATGTACCTCTTCTTTATTAAATAATTTTGTTTAAGATTTTCTTAGTCGGTATAAGTTTTACTTTTAATATTTTGTTTGAGATTTTTTTAATTGGTATAAGTTTTACTTTTAGAGTTTAATTTATCGTATAATAAAGAATATTTTTAATATAGTTTAATTTATGATTTAATAAAGAATGGGTTTAATTCATTTTAATAAAAATATTTTACTTTATTTACATATTTTTGAAAAATTATATTTAGTTTGTTTGATATTTTGCTTTACTTTAATTTAATTCATGATGTGATAAAAAAAATTGGTTTAATTCATGAAAATGATGATACCAATATTTCACTTTATTCTCATATCTTTGAAATGCAATTTAGCCTTACTTTTGACAAAATATCATAATGTCTTAATAGCATAGAATTATCTATTAACTATATTAACTATATTTGTTTCTAAAAATCATATTAAATATATTTTTTTCATTAATTTAAAATTAAAAAAGCTTAAAATATTTACTTTAATATAAGAGATTTACCCTCCTCTAAACATATATGTTTTATTTTTATATACTATCCATATGTAAGAAAATTGTACTCCCTTTTCGTACATAAATAATACAAACTTAGTACCATATAATCATATTTTGAATAAAAATATGCATGTTCCATACTATTCAATAAATATACTAATGCAAGAGCATTATATGAAAATAGAAAAACAAGATTTCTATTACACTATTGCAATTAAAATGTTTATGTGGTTTCTGTTGAATAGTCACCTATATTTTGTTGTGGTTTTTGCTTATTTTCAAAACTTAATTGAACATTCTTATGATAGGAAATTATTATAGAATTGTCAATATTCGTTCTATAAATATCATTAATGCATGTAGTTGTAATAATATCCATAAAAAACTAGTTAATGTGTTTTGATACAATATTTTCATTTTAGAATAACTCCAAAGAGCATCTTACATTTCATAATAATCACGCCTATATCTATTTTGAATTGATTTGGTTTTGTTATTACATGAAATTCTATTCTATTTATTTATATTTGTATATAATTACATTATAAGTAAATATTTAATTATTGGATCTCCTTGTAAGATAATGAAATGAAAGAATGTCTTTCACTTTCCTTTTTTCATTTATAGAGAAGTGTAGAAAAAAATGTGACTATGTTATATTTGACACTTTGTTGTTTTAAGGAGGATTTGTAAATTATTATTTGAAAATAGTATTTGTATTATATAATATATCATTTGCATGATTCATTTTGGTTTGTGGTGTTTAAGAAATTATTCCCTTTGTATGTTTTTGATATCTTATGATTGTATTCCGATAAGGTTGTAAGACTTACAACATCATTGAAGTACTTGAAGTTTCTTCAAATATCTACTATATTTTATTAAGGATTTTAATATCCCATTCAATTATTTTTTGGGGGAAACTATAATTAGTTGGCCAATATTTTAAGTAATATGTTTCAATTAATATATTTTTAAAACTACTTTTAATATTTTACCTAATATCATGTATTATGAATTTTAGGTTACAATTAATAAATGAACTTTTACTTTAAAAGTAAATATTTATTATTATTATGGTGGTCATTTCAAGATTTGTAATCCGAGAAATTCTCCTCATTCCCTATGGCATGATTTTTGGTTAAAAGTGAGGGTCTAAGGCCATACCAATTTCCCATATGGATCATGTTCAAAGTGTGATTACCTAGGCTAAGGGCCTACAAAGGGAATGTTTATCCTAGGAACATAGTGAACATTTTACTGACTAGTGTAGATACAAAAAAAGATAGTATAGGATATATGGCCTCGGTTTTGATTCCCAAATCATGATAAAAGCCATGAGAACCATCCCTATTGCGTAAAACCTAGAAAGACTCACTTTACATGAATTTGTGGTTGTTTTGGATTGTGTGCATGGACCATGACCTGTAAAATCCTCTTTTAGTCCCTAATATGTAATGTTTCTCCTCTCACAATTCCCACAACCCCAATAATCCTCCCGAATGCTCAAAACATTGAAAGTGAACCCACAAAATAATTATAGGCCAAATATTCCTTTATAAGAATGGTGTGGTCATTCTAGATAATGTCCATAGTCCATAACCCATAAAATCCTTTTTTAGTCCCTAATATTGTTTTGTTCTTCCTTAGACCATTTACAAATCCCTATGAACCATCCATATTCCATAAAAAATCAAAATGATTCCCATATGACACATATGTTCCAAATATGAATTTGCATGGGTGAGGTGATGCTATGAGAAGCACAATTGATGAAAAAAACCTAAATAATGATTCCTATACAACACATGTACACTAAATATTCCCTTTATAGAGAATGTGTAGTACTTTAGATTATGTCCATGGGTGTTGAGCCATAAAAGGATATTTTATTCCCTAATATGCTAGTGTTCCTCCTTTGATGATGTAAAGGGCATAAGAACCATCCTTCCTACACAAAAAATTGCATTTAAATCATGGTTCTTGGGGCCCTTCTTAAATTGGGTACAGGGAATTGAGAGTGGTGTGGGGGGAAGGGGTCAACACAAGAGAAGGGGCCTAATAATATTCTACCATATTGAAATGGTTCCCCTATAACTATAATATGAAAGTGATTCCACATATAGGGCTTGTGTGGTGGGTTCACACTTTATAAATGGTGCAAACCATATACAAGGTGCATTGAATGTCACATAGATATACCATCCTCATTGACATCTATATAACTGACTTGATACTTCTTACAAGTATCCTACTAATCCTTCAATCCACACATTTAGAAAATATAAGAAAATCTACTTCCTTGGTTGTCCACATATTCCCACTAGTCGATCTAGTATAGTCAACATGCTAGTTTCCTTGGTTTTTTTATTTTCATTTAGTGGGTTCCACTTTATCGGTCATTAGACTTGGTTCAATGAACTTTCTTAGTTGATCCTACCTCTAGTATTTTAAATTTCTTCTAATTGGTCCAATATTGGATTAAAATGTCACTAGAAAAGAGGAGTAGTAATATATGTAACCAAGAACAAAGGAGGAGGAGGGAGTAGTAAAAAATGTTACACACAACACCTGGTACATGCTTGCAAGGTCATGTGATTTCCATGTAACCTTGAAAATATATGTAGATGGTACATCTAATAATGGGAGATGGGAAATGTTGTTTAACAAGTTCCTAATTAATTATAGTACAAGGCATAATTGAGGAATAATTTCAAATTTTATATTAGAGTTATACATACACAAAAATAGTAGAGAGTAGATTATTTAATATGTCTAGTAATGTGATACATTAAAATAATGTATCCTAATATACATAGTCACTTGCACAATCATTTTTTCCGTTAATAAAACCTAGCACTAATAACAATTTATGCATATTATGAATTTATAACATGCGAGTTAATGAATTTTATCGTTAATAAAATTTTTATCTAATGAAGTAAGTTGAAGGAAACATGGAACCCTCTGTCACAATACCCTATGAATGGTTAAACTTATAATAGAAGTGTGTTGTTGAAACTGTATGTACACATACATTTTATAGAGAATTGCACATATATTTTATAAAACTATATATGTATGTATCATGAAATTCACACACACACACACACACACACACACACACACACACACACAAACACAAACACACAGACACACACACACATGTACCCATGGTTAACAATTCATTTGAAACATTGTAAATCTAACCTTATAATGAAATCAAGTTGACACTCAATGATATTCCCTGTTTGCACCGATGTTCATTGTAATTAGGTCATTCACAGTCAGTCTTAGGACAATATTTCATTGCAAGTTCGATGCATATATTCACATGTTTGAAATATAATACACTTGTTTGAGAGGTCATAAAATCTCTCAAGGGTTAAACAGTGTAATTTGTAAAGGGTCAGAGGGTTAATGTGCATTGGATTGTAGTATGTCCAAGGCCATCATGGGTTGGGGCTAAGTGTCTGAAGGGGCATTACTAAGTTAGAAATGCTAGAATTGTTGTGGCATTTATATCATCAAGCAATGAGTCCAAATTATTGGTGCAGTGAATAGGAATGAATTATACAAACTGAACAAATCAAATCTCACAGGAAACAGACAAGTATTGCTCAGAGAATTACAGTATTATATTCATTTCATAATCCAGCGTTACAATATTTTTACATAGGAAATACTTCAAATAAATACGAATGAATTCGAATCTACCAATTGGATCTGACTGTATATGACTGCATGGCTAACTAAAGATGTCTAAATCACTATCATAGTCCAAGTGGTTAACTCCATATGTCTAATATAGTCAAGCAATCAGCTAAAATCTATCTAACTAGTCTAACTGCAAGTGATAGGGGAGAAAAGGAACCTCTCCACATGCAGCCATGCATAACTAGAGCTAACTGAGCTGAAAGTGAACTAACTTAATGTAAATGAGTAATGACTAAGCTTAAATAGTAACCAACTCCTAGAAACTGAAAGAGGTTGGTGTCGAGACTCCCATTGCCTCCTAAAATGTAGGGAATGGCCTATGAAGTGCCTAAACTAATGCATGCAAGTGCAGTCAATGGGAGTTAGCCTCTATCAGTGTTCCCCACACTCTAGTGACTGGTACAAGTGGCCCCATTAGGAAAAATGGACCCAATGGTACTAGTGGACCCAGTAATAAAATAAAGAATCCTAAGTTAGGCTAAAATAATCTAATAGACAGTTTGGTGAAGGAAGGATTATAAATCCTAACACCCCCCCTAAATCCTAACTTGGACAACTCTGGGCCCTGGAAACAAGGCCAAAAGACACCCATATACAATATAAAATATAAAAATGTTGCTTAATAAACCGAGGAAATAGGGGAAAATATCACGGGAAAACCCCCTCTCAAAGCAGGAATCATGAAATACAAGTTAAAAACTTGCTAAATATTTTGCTGCAATTTGCAGCACTAAGTAGCAACAAAGCAGTATTATGGTTCTTTTGTGCAACAACACCCTGAATTTGTGCTTGTGAACCTATGAATCCAAACTGAATGATTATTTCTGGAGGAATCTTCCTCCTTAGAAGAAGAAGAACATGCTCAACTAAATCAGAAATATAGACAGCTACTGGATGAAAACTGGACCCATGTAGAGCAATTGAAATCAATTGATGAGAGATAAAAAATGCTTGAGTATTTGAACCATGCGAGGAACACCCAAGAAACTGATACATTGCAGCCTTGAAATTCAAACCAAGTGATGTAAAATCATCCCTAAGTGTTAGGATCAAGT
This sequence comes from Pseudotsuga menziesii, assembly GCA_001517045.1. Taxonomy (NCBI): domain Eukaryota; kingdom Viridiplantae; phylum Streptophyta; class Pinopsida; order Pinales; family Pinaceae; genus Pseudotsuga; species Pseudotsuga menziesii. The sequence goes on along the minus strand of LPNX010771965.1, from coordinate 234,390 downwards.
GTCCATGAGAATGCAGAATGTCTCAATCTTTATTATCTCTGTGAGGAGATGAGCATGTGATCAAATAGATAGGTAGAGAATCCTTGAGACTATGGAGAGGGAATGCTTGAGCTCCATAATATTATATAGCTTGGTAAATAATCAATTATTCACAAAATATAATATCATCGAACTCATAAGAGGAATCTAACATCAAATCCCCAATATCAAGTTTGAAGGAGACTTGCGATACTTGATTTGTCACACAAAAATTGATGAGAACAGCTACAAGCATTACTGAAAGCTATTGAAACTTAAAAATTGAACCAAATAATATCAGATCATATCCAAATAATATCATATCAGATACAAATAGGTTCATATCAGATCCAAGAGTGTGCTCCAGAGATATGGTAGATGCACAATTTCCTCCTTCTTCAAAACCCTGAGTATTGGTGCATGTAATCATGTAGGAATTTTCTGAAATCTCAAGATTAATGAGGATGAATGGATCACTCCTAAAATATGATATTATTTCAAAAACATTCAGAGATACATAAAATATAATATCATCAAACTCATAAAATAATACTGACATCAAATCACCAGCGACAACTTCGAAGGGGAATTGTGGTACTTGATTTTTCACACCAAAATTGATGAGACCAGCTACAAGCAACACTAAAATCTCTTGAAACTGAAATATTGAACCAAGAAATATTATATCAGATTCAAATAATATAATATCAAATAAAAATATGTTTATATCATATCCAAGGGTGTGATCCACCGAGATGGCACATGCACAATTTTGTCCTTCTTCAAACCCTTGAGTATTTGTGCATGCAATCATGTAGAAATTTGCTGGAATATCTAGATAAATGAGAGTGAATGGATCACTCATAAAATATGATATTATTTACAAAATATCCAAATATTCACAAAATATAATATCATCAAACTCATGAGAGAAAAATGACATCAAATCCCCAGCAGTCATTTTGAAAGAGACTTTTGCTACTTGATTTTTCACACCAAAAATGATGAGACCAACTACAAGAAACACTGGAAGCTCTTGAAATTGGAATATTGAACCAAGTAATATCATATCAGATCCAAATAATATCATATCATATCCAAATAGTTTCATATCATATCCAAGGGTATGCTCCATCGAGATGGTAGATGCACAATTTTCTCCTTCTTCAAAATTCTGAGTATTGGTGCATGCAATCATGTAGGAATTTGTTGGAAGCTCTATATTGATTAGAGTGAATGGATCACTCCTAAAATCTGATATTATTTCCAAAATATCCAAATAATTACTTATATTCACACCAACAACATCATTAGAGTCATAGAAATCAAATTCATGTCCCTTTCTTGGAGCAATCACTGGTAAACTATGCACATAATTTATAATAGAAGAATCATTGGAGAATTTTTGCATAGAATGAAAGGATGTCTTGAAACTGCTGGGATGTAAGGCTATCAAATAGTTCTCCAAAATGTGTCCCGAATCTCATCTTACTTTCCAAAAAATACTTGAAGCTTCTCCCAAGATTCTTTGGGAGTCCTCAAACCTTCAAGATAGAAGAGGATTATTATGGAAATATGAGTACATAGATAACCAAAAGCTTCATATAAGTGGTTAGAAACTTGTTTCTCTCAGCTAGATGATGGGGCTCAGTCTCCCTTCCTAGTATTATCATGTAGTAGCCTTGTTTGCATAAGGAAAACTGCATATCTCCAATCAACATAATTGAAGGGTGTTAGGATCCAATGTGTGGAAGATTGAGAATCCATAATTCTCCTGCTTATCATAATATATCTCCAATCAAGCTACGTAGCACTGAAAAAACTAAAAAAAAATTAACAATATGTTAGAATCAATCCTTCCCTCTCGACATGAACACTTTCTTAGGGTCTGGCACAGCTGCACTGCCACTCTGAATAAATTCAGAGGAAGCAAGGCACTCTTTGCGGGACTTCTGTGGAAACCTAACTACTTCTAGTGTTCAATGGAGAGTAGAAAGACTTGAAGCTTGCTTGATATGGCTCTAATACCATGTTAGACTTTATTTTCCTTTTATATCATCAAGCAACGAGTCCAAATTATTGATGCAGTGAATAGGAATAAATTATACAAAATGAAAAAGTCAAATCTCACAGGAAATACACAAGTATTGCTCAGAGAATTACATTATTATATTCATTTCATAATCCAGTGTTATAATAGTGTTACATAGGAAATAATTCAAATCATTAGGGATGAATTCGAATCTACCAATTGGATGTGACTGTATATGACTGCATGGCTAACTAAATATGTCTAAATCATTATCAGAGTCCAAGTAGTTAACTCTCCATGTCTAATCCAATCAAGTAATCAGTTAAAATCAGTCTAAAAATTCTAACTGCAATAGGTAGGTGAGAAAAGGCACCTCTCAACATGCATCCATGCATAACTAGCGCTAACTAAACTAAAATTTAACTAACTGAATGTAACTGAGGAATAACTAAGCTTAACTAGTAACCAACTCCTAGCAACTGAAGGAGGTATGTGCCGAGACTTGTGTGTGTATTGATGTGTAATAGTAAGAAATTACAATGTTTAAGAGGTTGATTTTCATGTCATGGGTCCTATGGTTTAGGGTGTATAGTGTGCAAGGTATTATAGGAGTTAATGTGCATTGGGATGTACTGGTATGTGTGTTAAGATGACAATGGTTAGGATCTAGGCGTGTGGAGGTGCGATCATAAAATTATGGGAAAATATGTGTTTAGGGAAACATTGGCTAGGGGTCAAGGTGTTTCAGGGGTCAATTGTCATGCCAGGTGTGCTAGGGGGTTATAGGGTCTAGTGTGTAAGGGGATAGAATGGTTAGTAATAATTGGGTCGTGATGTATTTGGGGAAAAAGTTGGTAGCAATAAAATGTGTGTATAGGTGTTAGTGTGTTGGGGGGTCTTTTTGGTTGTGGGGCTAGATGTGTTTAAGGTTATCATTACTTGTTAGTGGTTAAGGATTTCTTAGGAGTCGAATATCACATTGAAGGTTTGAATGATTAAGTGCTAAAGTATGTAAGGGGTTAGACAAGTTAGTGTGTATTGGTGTGTAGTATGTCTAGGTATATAATAAACTAGGGACATGTGTTAATTTGGAGGTGATTTTATTTATTGGGGGGTCATTTCAGGGTCATACATGTATGGGGTTAATATGTTTTAGGGGTCAATTGTCATGTTAGGGTTCTTATGCATGGGAAATGTGATACTTAAGGAGTTATAGGGGTTAATGTGATTCAGGGCATAGTTCCTTTGGGATAATAATGCATAGGGGTTAAGTGTGTGAAGGGTACTCATTGTAGTTATGGGGAATTACTTGTTCAAGGTTGTACTAGTAAAGGATTAAGGTGTTTTAGGGGATTATTTCCATGGAAAGGACCTTAGGTGTTATATGGTGTAGTGTGTAAGGGGATAAATCGGTTATTATATGTTGGTGTAAAGTTTTCTTTATGATAATTAATAATAACCCAAGTGTGTTGACATGGTCTAGTTTCTTAGGAATTCATTGCATTTATGGTTAAAATTTCCTATATTCGAACTTGTTATAAGGGATTAAGTTGTTTTCGGGTATAATTATCATGATAGAGGTTCTAAAAGGGTTTAGTGTGTAGAGAGTTATATGAGTTAGTTTCCATTGGAGGAGTGTGCATTCAGGGGTCATAATGGGTAGGGGCCAAGTGTGAGAATGAGTATCAGTGTGTTAGGGAATCATTTTATTTATGGGGAAACTCCTATTTGAGATTGTAGCTATTAGGGGATAAAATAGTTTAGGGGTTTATTTTCAAGTAATAATTATTGGTGTGATTTCCTGTCGAACTAGGTTTAGATCCATCGTTCTTAAAAAAATCCCAAGATATCGGCCTAACTTAGTAGAAATTTGTCAGAAACACCTATGACATAGATGAATCCTCACCCAAGATATCTATTGGGAACTTCCATAACTAAGTTTCTGTAGTTATGTTAGAGATTTCCTTCTTACAGTATTATCATGTCACTTGACCAAAATTTGGAAACAACATTATGTTCTCATACATCCATTCAAGATGATATCCTATGGATCTATCGATATATACACACACATATGTGTATATATATACATATAACAATATGTAACATAAATCATAAGATACATTAAATACTATTCCACATGATCATATCATTAGATGTGCGACATATAAAGATAAGTTCATTGCCAACAGATTAACTTGACACATTTAGACCATATCACTCACAACAAATATGCATTCGACAAAAAACACATATATCAAAGACACACAGACAAAAGGTTTAACGTGGAAACCCATCTAGGAAAAACCACAAAGGTGCTCTTCATCTAGCATGAGAAATGGTTTAGCACCTTTTTTCTGCACACACAACTTACAAACTCTTCTATAGATCTTATTTACAATTAATGTATTATGTCTCGTCTCATGCTCTCTAGTTTATGTCTTTCTCTCTCTCTTTTTGTTTTTCATCTTCTTAGTATATGAATGAGAGATATGACAATCAACACACAACTTGGATTGATTATTTTATGCTTTTACACTTCTTGAATTAACCTTCAACTGACTCTTAACTATCCATCGACATTTTGTCTTTATAATTTAACCCATCCCATTACATCTGGAAATAGGCACTATTGGCGCAAATTACAATCATTATTTATTCCTAAAAGAATACTATTAATCTAACTGATTCATTACCAAAATAATTCTAACTCCTCTTTTTTACTTTGTTTTCTCCTCTTTCGTCGCATTATATTCTCTCGTGACCTTTGCTCTCCTTGTGACTGGAATATTCATCATTCTAAGTAAAATTGTATCTATCTTTTCTATCTTTTCCTAGGGCCAACAGGCCCCCAATAGTCATCTGTGGCTCATCCTGAGTCACATTAGTATGAGATATCATTCAGTGCAACCTTGCTCTAAAAATCCTGAAATATTTTCACAACCTCTTATGTTTCTTGTAACGCCTCTTCCTGTGTTTTCTTCATTTGTTCCACAAGTTTGGAATTGATATGTTATGAAGTTGTCAATCCCATTGAACCCAAATCTTGTCGCACCTTCTGATTAACATGTTGAATAATACATGTAACCTTTTATGCTTCCACTTGTAACTCTATGACAAAATCTCTTCTTTTATGTTGTTGTGTTCACACTACCGCTACTTTCTGATGTAATTTCTTCATATCAGTAGCCTTGGACATTTTCTCCACCGTTGACACCTTCTTCAGTTCATTCTTCAGCTAGTTAAAGTATGATTTAGTAGTATGCAGTTTCTATGTAACATTTTCTAGCTCTGCATCGTTGATCAAGGCTTCCCATGACTGAGAAACCATATATGAATACTCTAGAAAAAATTTCCTCTACTTCTTCAATCTTCTGCATAGCCTCAGTTGCTTCCTTCCTTCGCTCTTCTAATACATCTAGAGGTGTACTATGAGTTATCTTTGATTCCAAATCCATTAAATTCTTTTGTAGGTTCTCATCTACTTCTCCAAGTTGAAATACTTTTTCTTCTGAGAACATCTCTGGTGTAACTGCTTCATTCATGAAGTTGGTATGAGTGAGTGTAACAGCCGCATCCAACCGCTCCCTGTCATCCTTCTATGGTTTTTCTTTCTTTTATATCTCATTTACTGTATTATTTAGAGATGAGATGGTCTTATTTGATTTCCTTGATTTTTCTAAATATATCTCTTTCTCTTGTCTTCATTTCTTCAACTACATCATGCTGAATTGTATGCAGTTGATACATTGAAACTGCAAAAAAATAAAAAGTTGCATGACCAAGATCCATGATCATGACATTAATATCTGGTGTTCCTAAGTCAATTTCTTTAGCAATTACCTGAATTTTTATTTGGGTCGGTGTGGACAGTACTTCACCAGGTCTTTGTTCTAATGAGCCTGCCTCTTCTTGCGACACAATCAAATATGGCGCTTGGTCAACCATGACTCTAACTTTTTTTTATTGTAGTATAAAGAGTATGAAATAAATATTTAATGCTTCTTACTAGTTCTGTATGTTGTTAATCCATCTTCTAGAATCTTTGATTTGCTACTTAATCTAGCCAATTAAAGATAAGGTTATAATAATCATTGGTAATACCGATAACTTGAGATGATTTGTTGCCCTTCACCTTCTTGAGTCTCTTCTTAGATTTTTCAAATTCTTTTATTTTATCTCTCAATTCTGGTTCTGTTGGGATTGCACTGGATTCATTTTGAATCTGGGTCTTCCAGGGTCGTGGATCCAAAAATATCTAGTGTTTCCTGGCCAAAAACCCTATAATATTTCAAAACATTTTGATGGTTTCCTCTCTTATTCTATCTTGTTTATTAATAAAATGTATGATTTCCTCTCCTTGTAATAAAAAAACAATATTATTATCCTTTTTCCTTCGTGTGTTCTCCTTGTTGAACTAGATATTCTAATATCTAGATTCTTGACATGATACAGGGACATCTACCCCTTGGTAGTTCGACGATTCTACCCATATGAAAAATGAAATAAAAAAAAAAATCCATGAATAATGAAAGGGATTACCCCTTTATTATGCATTCACAACATCTTCTAACAACTTGTTCAGTAAATATGTCGATCAGTTCATCTGGACACCTATTGCACACTCCTCTGCCACAATGATTGTTTTAATGGTGCACTGGTTATGTCGCATCTTACTTAGAAGCTTGTTGGATAACACTTTAGTAGAAAACTGAATGATGATGTCATTTATAAAGGAAATGGAAAAGAATATATTATCTCTCGTAATATCATATTTCTCGATCATGATGCTGGTCAAAGTTGTATCTCAGTCCTTCCTAGCGAATAAGGTAACTGGGTCAAATACTACAAGGGGAAGTCCTATGGTAGATGTTATTAGCCTAACATCAACTGATATTTTCCTGTCAAGCCATAGATATCCTCCATCAAAACACACCAGCAATTATTTAGCACATGCATTTACTTTTGGTTTGTGACCAAAATGTGGAATATTCATCAGTGACAACAATCCAGATTTAAGCAATCCTCTCACCCACTCCATTGGGACCAAGTAAATATTTCCATCCATAGTCTCACTGCCAATATTCATATACCTGTTCATGTCAAGTTTGGGAAACTTGCACACATCGTGGTTGATAAACTCCATCTTCTTCAAATTTTGGATAATGTTCTCCATAACATGAAATCCCTTTGGTATGGCTGGCGTTACCAACTGATACTAGCAATTTTTACCAAAAATGAATTTTAGTGCCTTTTCTAACCTTGGAAGTACATAATTAGGAAACATGGATTCCAATACTATTTCTTCATCATTCGGTGGAGGTGTTGTTCATGGTTTATGACCAGTTCCACAACCATACTGTTTCCTTTCTAATGGGCTGGAATGGTCCGACCGTAAAATAAAATAAATCATTGGCTCTGGATGTGAAACAACTTCTATATTTTATTCCATGATGGGTGTGTTAGGATTATTATTAATCCTTTGACCACATATCCTATTTGTCTATTTTTCCTAGATTAGGAGGTCATCATCATTCCACTAATTCATGAGGGACACACATAGTGGACACCTTCCACTTATTGCACTTGTCCGCATGAGTTTAGGTGTCTCAAGGACCAATCCCTATAATTTAGTAACCCACTCTGAGTGCCACCAATAGTATCCAACAATTGACCCTGGTAGGTGTTTAGTTATGCTCTCATTCCCATTAGTTATATCACTCTTAGTCATCCTAGTGTTGGTTTGCATGATTAAGGGAAATAGAGAAAATTTTCTCACCCACCTTCATCAATTAACTGGTTTTGAACTGATTCAACGATCCAGAGTTCCATTAGTGAGCTCTAATGGTGATTTTTCCAGACCGAGTTAGCTCCATAGTTAGTCCAGGTTGGTAGATTCGAATCCTATCTTAGGAATTCGAATTCTCCTATTTATACTACCATTGTATTAGATATTTTATGTTGATTAATGGATTATGATTAATTATTCCAATTATTAGTGTCATGAGTGTTTTTTCTATCTTCCATGAATTATTGATATGAGTTAATCAATTACTCCTCTCTCTTATACAATTCTCCATTTGAATCCTATAGGATTGATGATCCTATGCTTCATTGAATTTTACATGGTATTAGAGAGGGTATCCATGCCTCCTTTGAACCTCATAAAATTCCATTGATGCACCAGAAGCAATTGGGTTCCACATAAATCCTACAATTATTTCCTTGCTCCCTATAGATTCTTTCTAGAGAAGTCTATCCAAGTCTCATGCACTGAAAGAAAGTGAACATGTTTAAGTGGAGAGTGTTTGAACTGATTTTATTCAAATTGCAATGGTTTTGTAAGTTATTTGAATATTTCTTGAATAATTTGTTATTCTTCAAGCTGTGAAATGGAGAATTCAAAAGCTTTGACTCTGAGAATACTCAAACCTTTAAATTACGTTGATTGGATTGATGAGATGCATATGGTCTTATGAAACAAGGGTCTGTACAGAGTCACCATGGGAAGAGAAGTTGAACCCCAATAATATCTTGAAAAATCCAAGTATATGAATAAGCTTGTTTCATTTTTTTGCTTCATGTGCATCGACATATCTAGAGAGTTACTCTCTCACCTTGAGGGATTGAGAATACCAAAAGAAGTATGGGACAAGCTTGACTCCTTGTTTGGAAAACAAGATGAGCTGAGGGGCCATATCCTGGAGAATGAGATGATAGCACTATAACCTAGCCACTTCAAAACTATACGACAATTTTTCTCAATATTCAAATCACTTGTCATGCAATGTAAGAAGTGCAGGATTGATAAGAAGGAAGAGAAATCGGTGGTCTCAATCCTGAGAAAAATTGTCCCAAAATTTTTCAGTGTTTGTATCTAGCTTTCACTTTGGGAAACTGACTAATCCTAATTGGTGAATTAAATCCATTGAAGCCTTCATAGAGTTTCTAATCCAAGAACAAGACAAGCTAATAAATATGGGAGCTCTCAGAGCCTCTCTAGATCAATCTCTCTTAGCTGGTAAGATAAGGAATGCACAAGCAAGGAGGAGACAAAAAGGAAAATAAAAGAGTAACAATGGATTTTAACATAAGGAAGAGTTTGATCCATCCAATGAAACCTCAGGCTTTAGGAAGGACAAAAATAAGAGGTATGACAAGGGGAAGTGATCCTACCGTAAGAAAATAAACCATACAGAGAAATATTGTATGAAGAATAGCATAGATCAGATGACAGAACTCCTTGATTAGCACAATATTTCCCTCCATGAAGGTGCAAGGAATAATGAATCTAGAGATACTACTCGAGATCATGATGAGATATTCCATGTAAAGAAGGCAAGTTGTTCAAAAATACATGCCTTCCTCATTGATTCAAGTTCCTCCAATCATATGGTTGCATCCTGAGAATCATTCTCTTCATTACAACTTACTGATGGCATGAGTATTCACATGGGTGATGACACTCAAATTCAAGTTGAAGGAAAGGGTTCAATCAATTTAGAGCATGGAGTGTTCAAGAATGTACTCTATGTACCCTCCTTAGCTACAAATTTGTTATCTATATACCGGATGACACATATAGTGTAATAACTCAAAAATTCATAAAAATCTAAAATCTTTCATGTGACATAAAATGTCTAATATCATTGCTAAAGTACCATTAATGGTTAGCAGATAATAAAATAGTTGGTAAGGGAAATGAAGAGTTGCTTCTTTATAATATTTGTATAATCTAAAGGCTTCTCCTTGATAGCTGTGTTAGTACTATTTTCGACTTAGCAGTTGTAATTATTCTAGAAGTATAAAAGAAACTTGCATTTTACTGATGCTAGATATATTGTTTATTTCTTTTGTTAAGTAGGGAAAGTTTCATATGTGTGATCAGGGATTACTTAGCTTTTAATCTAACACATTGGGATTGATGGTTCCTTACATGTCTAGCAGGTAAGTGTATGTTTCGGTAAATTAATGTTTATATTCAAGTCAAGAAGATACTTCCATAGCATGTTATGACGCTAGGCTTAAAAATTTTTAACTGTAGCTTGTCTTCATAAGAGGTAATGTTGGTCTCAATTTCTTTTGCTGTCAAAACTCCGTAATGACGTTTAAACAAACTACATAAGCATAGGTTAAATTGCATGACCGATAACTATCAAAACATCTGGGTGATTGAGATTAACTCTAAAGAACATTGGTATTCTTGCTTACATATAATATAAAGTTTAAATAGAAAATATGTTTACAACTTGATACTTACATCATTTCACAACATTTGGTGTCCATGACCTTTACCCTTGTTCTAGGGTTTTACAAAACACTGCTCTCAATAAAATAACCCAAAACCATTTTTACTGCTATCTATTCACTCAAAGTTTGGATGCTAGATTTACATTGAGATTCTTCTATGGGTCTATGTACTACTTTTACTAGCATCCCAAATTACACAAATTTGTTTAGTTAAAAACTTGAGATAAGAAAGTTTGTTTACAAAAATATAGGATATCTAGTTATAGCTTAGGTTCTAGTTTAACATCTTACCTTCCAGCTCTTAACAAATAAAAAGGTTACTTCAATGAGTCATTCAATCTACTTCTTGAATTAATTTATGGTTAAACTTGTCCTTTACCTATGTTGATAAACAAGGTTAGTAAAATACATTATCCTATCATGAATTACAACCAAAATCCCAATAAGAATGATATTTTTTTTTATACTAAGGTTGATAGTTTTGATATCAAAATGATCAAAGTACAAAACATTATTAGAAATCAAAATATGATAATATTTTAATGATTTAATGTTTGATTGGTAATCGTGTTAATGCAGATTGTAAACTGCATACAGGACAATAGAGAAGTTACCCATGATGATGATAAATCTAGAAGGGCAGGTGGAGGATCAAACTCATTGTTAAGTTAAATTTTGTTTTTACCCTAAACTTCATTTGCAAGAGTACAAGGGTTTTTTGTCTAGTGCAGCTGAGCTGGGAGCTCGTGGCCGCCAATACTCTTTGCTAACCTCCAGTTTTCCATTTTCACTGCGAGCTTGGTCTTGGGTGAAGTAAGAGCTGGTTTTTAGGTGTTTATGAAATCTACGACCTCTATGGAGAATTACTTGAGTGGAACAATCATTTTCCTTCACCGAATCAAATATTTAGTTGGTAATTCGGACAGTGATAGAGCTGAGTAAAGTACTCTTCGATCTCATGGAAGTGTTGCTGGTTTACCTTTGGTTTCGCACTTAGGGTTTCAGTGGTAACCGACACTATAATTTACTAGGGGGTATTCCTCTTTCAAGTGCCATAGAGCTGCTCCAACTATTTGCATACATGATTTCTCCAACGCCTTCTTATCAGGTAAATTGTTGGACAATGTTCTTTACTGCATAAAAGTTAAAAATATCAAAACAAATTTAATTACTAGAACTAACACTTATTCTTCTATGCATGTTCTTCTTACAATGAATGGGGTTAGCTAGAAGCACTACTCTCCCATTCACGGCTTCGTAAACCCTGGTAAGCCCTGGTTGCAAATGAGGGTTTTCTCCTACATTTGATGTGGTGGTCCGGAAGGCAAGAAGCTCTGTTTTTGGTTAAGGCATTGCCTTTGTTTACATGCTAGGATGTTTCTTCTGGTTTGCTTGTTTTGTATTACAGACCCTTAAGGGTATTGCGTGCAAGAATGTCGAAGGCTATTGTAGCTGTGACATTAAGGTTTTAGTAATAGTGCCCTTGTGGCCTAGATGATGTAAAATTCTTTGCTTTCATCTTAAAACTCAGCTCTAAGCCATGATAAGGCTGTTTGACCTTTGTCTGGTTAATTTAGTTTTTATATGGATTTTAATGGTGAAGAAAAAGATTATTAATCAGTCGAGACTTGTAAACTGATATAGGGTTTTTATCTGTCATGAATGAATAGTTACTGTTTCATTAAAATAATTTGTATAGTTAATTTTTTAAACAAGCCTGAGCCTCGACCTATAATTATAAAGGCCATAAGCCATTACTCTTAATTTATTTCATTTCTACCAATTTTTTTACAGTGTTATTTAAATTTTCCTTTTTACAAATATTTTCTTAAAGTAAATAATTTATAGTAATTTATACTATTTAAATTTTGATAGTATTCTTAGGTGAATACAACACTCTATTTCTCTCTCAGATTTGTTATTATTTGCGGATAACCTACAGTTTTGAAATGATACGGATTTCTACAGAAATGGTTTTTAGTTTTTGTTTTCCTATTATTACTTTTAGTAATAAATATTTACAACTGTTAAATGTTAGGTTATGATTATGAATGTAAAAGTCTAAATTTAGGGATTAAACCTACCTCTTGTAAAACCCTAAGTAAGTGTGTAAGATTACGTTAAAAACATCTGTATTGCAGAAACATATTGTAAAATATGAACTTGAATTAATTTATTAACAAATCCTATGGATTACTATCTTGGTTAAAACTCTAGTATTATCTTTTTACTGTTCCTATGTTTATTTAATTAACTCTATCTATTATGATTATAATAATTATTAGTACTAGTAATGCTTCTGTGAATAGTATGTCTTTTAATGATTATATATATATTAAGTTCTTTTCTTTAAAATTGGTTAATATATATATTTCCAATAGTTAGAGCAAGTACTGCTATTTTCTATAATGATTCACATACAAAATATAAAAGAAGTCATTTACATGTTTAATTTAGAGTTAATAAAAAAATCATCAATCCACTTAATCAACCAGCTGTACTAGAGTAATACCTATACTAGGCATGGAAAAATGCAGTGTGGTAATTTAATTTTATTTAATGCTCATTTAGAAATAATATTACTATCTTTAATACATAATCTAAATATCCCTAATTTATCAATACACAATACTCTTTTATGTGTAAACCCTAATCAAAACAATAACATGCATTTCTTTGAAAAGTAATAATCATTTGCTGAAAACAATAAACAAATTATAAATAATTTGAACAAATAAAACCTGTCAAATGATGAGGTGAAAATAGCTTAAGGAGGTTGTTCCTCTCAACCAACTCCTGGAGAAAGCTTAGTCTGCACTTCCTCAGGACCCCCGAGCTCGTCTCCTGGTCCTCCTGGTAGAGTACTAGGTGAAGGATGTATCCTTAAGACCTTCTGTCACTTGAATGGTAAAATTACAACAGTAATTCAATCCTGCTTACAGTAGTATGAACTTCAGCCTAACAGCTGCATAAGTTCAGTTCTCAGCAATTAACCCCTCAAAATCACTTCAATAAGTCCCCTCCATCAAATTTCTCAAGTGCACTTCATTCACACTGAATGATCACCTCTCCATAAATGAGTAGCCTCAGCTTTCTTCAATGGAAAGTTTTATAATGATGTGTAGGTCTTCTAGGTAATTTTTTACTTAATGAGCCACCTGCTCAAATTCCACTTTCTAGGGGAATCATGACCACAAATATTGGAAAGTTTCCACCTGTAATAGTTAGAAGTAGTTTGAGGATGTTGCGACTTGTTAGTATACTCTCCACCTAGTCTCCTCCACCAAGTGACCAGTTAACACTCTTTTAACAGCTTCCCTAAGCTTTTGTCTCATCATTTATTTATTTATTAATAAAATATTTTAAAATACATTAATTATTCTTCACCCCACTTGGTCATCAATTACAAACTTAGCATCAAATATAACATAATGTTCCTCAATAACATTAATTTTTTTTGCAAATTGGGGCATGTGACATACACACCCTCTTAATTTATAACATCGTCCTTGATGTTATTTATTCCTCGTCCTCAGAGTTTCCCTGAAATAGAATTGGCTATGCATCCTGCATATGACTTTCCAATTCCCAAGTGGCTTCTTCTGGACTAAGGTGCTTCCATTGCACCTTCACTTGACCAATGGTGTGATTTCGAAGTGAGATCTTCTTCCTTTCGAGGATATAATCCGGTTCCACTAGAAAATCTCCCGCGGGTTCCACCTACACATATTTCCAATTAATAACAAGAGTAGCATCATGTACATATTTTTTTTAATACAAAAATGTGTAAAACATTGTGAACTCTTAGATTTGGTGGTAGAGCTAACTGATATGCTACCTATCCTATCCTAGACAGTATTTCAAAAGACCACAATATCAAGGTTCTAGCTTAGCACAACTACCGAACCTCAAAGAACTCTTTTTGGGTCTCACCTTAATAAAAACATGTTCACCTACCTAGAACTCTGGAGTTTGTTTAAGGTCTGCTTGGCTTTTCTGTCGATCTTGTGCAGTTTTCAAATTACCTTGTACCTGTTTTACAATTAACTCCATCTCTTTCAATAATTCAGGTCCTAATACCAACCTGTCCACTGGATTACTCCAAGAGATGGGAGTATTGCATTTCCTTCCATACGAAATTTAAAAAGGACTATACCTAGCTGAAGCTTGATATAATGATTATTGTAAGCAAATTCTACCAGGTGTAAATAATCTTTCCATTTACCTGGCTTCTCCTTTACATACATTCTGAGTAGATCCTCTAATACTTGATTTACTCTTTCAGTCTCTCCATCGGTTTGAGGATGGAAAGAAGTACTAAAGTTTAACATAGTATTTAACCCTTTAAACAAATATTTCTAAAAATTACCTGTAAATTTAGGGTCTTGGTCTGAAATTATCACCTTTGGTATTCCATACAACCGAAAAATTTATTTTAATAAAATATTAGCAATATTTGCAGCTTTATAAGCAGTTTTTACAGGTATAAAATGGGCTACATTACTCAATTTATCAACCACTACCATTATTGAGTCATTTAAGTTTTGATTTCTAGGTATTCCCGTGATAAGATCAACGCTAATTATCTCCCATTTCCAGCTAGGAATTTAAAATGGATGAAGTAGCCCAACTAGATGCTGATGTTCAGTTTTTACTTGCTGACATTCAAAGCACCTAGCAATATATTCCGCTAGTTCATTTTTCATGTTTGGCCAGAAATAATCCTTTCTTAGAATGGTTATGGTTTTCTGATAACTAGGATGCCATGAATAAGGAGTTTTATGAACTTAATTTAAAATTAATAGCTTAATAATAGGTACATTAGGTACGTATAATCTATCTTTATACAATAATAATCCTTTTCCATTCAAGTTGTACCCTGTACTTAGACTTTCTATTAAATTTTCTTTTACTTTTGCTTGTAACTTTTGATAATTTTAATCTTGTTCTATTCCAACTTCTAGATGTTCTTCCAAGTCTGTCATATAAGTGGTGATGGCTGCTTTAAAATTCAACTTTGCACTTCTACTTAATGCATCAACAACCTTATTCTCCTTTCCTTTAATATGTTGAATTTCAAAATTGTATTCGCTCAAAAAAGCTAGCCACCTAGCTTGCCTAGCATTTAAGTTAGGTTGATCCAACAAATATTTCAATCCTTTCTTATCTATCATTAGTATAAAATTCCTTCTTATTAAATGATGACATCACATCTTTAAGGCATGTATGGCAGCAACTAATTCTAAGTCATAGGTCACATAATTTTTCTCATGAATTTTCAGCTTCCTAGACTCGTAAGCAATGACGTGTCCTTCCCGAGTTAATACTCTACCTAAAATATCATTGCATGTGTCAGTACATACTATAAAATCTTTATTAGGGTTAGCAATTATTAGAATTGGTGCGGTGGTTAATAATGTTTTTAACCTTTTAAAACTGTCTTCACACTTCTGATTCCAATCGAATTTCTTCCCCTTTTTCAGCAAAGAGGTTATAGGATTTGAAATTCTTGAA
This sequence comes from Pseudotsuga menziesii, assembly GCA_001517045.1. NCBI lineage: Eukaryota > Viridiplantae > Streptophyta > Pinopsida > Pinales > Pinaceae > Pseudotsuga > Pseudotsuga menziesii. The sequence goes on along the minus strand of LPNX010771965.1, from coordinate 218,576 downwards.
AACCCTTCAATGAATCTCTGATAATAAAATGTAATCCCCATGAATGATTGGACATCAGTTACATCTTTTAGGACTGAACAATCTTTGATTGCCTTCATCTTTTTGGGGTCAACATAAATTCCTTCTTTAGTCACCACATGACCCAAATACTGTATTTTATCTTTAAAGAAGTCACATTTACTAAATTTTGCAAAAAATTGATGTTCTCGTAACTCTTGCAAGACAATTTTTAAGTGCTCTTTAGGTTCCTCTTCAGTCTTTGAGTAAATTAAGATGTCGTCAATAAATATGACCACAAATTTATCCAGGTATTTGTGCATTACATTATTCATCAGACACATAAAAACATAGGGGGAATTAGTAAGCCTGAATGGAATAATGACAAACTTGTAATGTCCATATCGAGTCTTAAAGGCTATTTTAAAGATGTCTTCATCCTTGATTTGGACCTGGTGGTATCCAGATTGTAAATCAATCTTTGAAAACACCGTGGCTCCATGTAGCTGATCAAACACATCATCTATGTGAGGTAATGAGCATCTGTTTTTGATAGTCATTTTATTTAGTTGACGATAATCTATACATAGTCATAGAGTTCCATCCTTCTTCTTAACAAAGATGACAGGTGCCCCCCAGGGAGACACACTGGGTCTAATGTAATTTTTATCAATGAGTTCTTTTAACTGTGACTTAAGTTCATTGAATTATAGTATATTCATCTGATAAGGGGCCTTTGATTTGGGCACTACACTAGGTACCAGCTCAATAGTAAAATCCAATTCTCATTTCAGAGGCAGTCCTAGAATTTCTTCTGAAAATATATCTGAATATTCCCTTAGAATAGGAATATCTTCCAATTTTAATTTATCTCTATTGTTAGTTTTTTCTTCATCAATGATTGTTACGAAAAAATACTTACAGCCTTTACTAATAGCTCTCTTAAGTTGCAAAGCAGAAATCTACCTTTCAGCTATTTTCCTAGGGATTCCCTTTACATTTATTAACTTTCCATCGCTATTTATGCAAGTGAAGGTTTTATCAAAGTAATTCAGGACCACCCTATGCTATTCTAACCAATCCATACCAATTAATATATCATATGAACCTAAAGGTAGCACATTGAGCTTAACAGAGGTTTCAAACTAATCCATAGTTATTGCACAATTCTTAACAAAGCTAATTACTTTTCTCTTTGCACCAATAGCTAGCTGAACTAACCAAGATCTTGCAAACTTTTCAATTGAAAGCTTACACTTTTCTACTAAATTAGGAGAAATGTAGCTTAAACTAGCTCCTGGATCAATTAAAATAGATATAGGTATTTGATTTATCTTACCTTCCACTTCCACCATGGAAGTTTTATAATTTGCTTGCTGGTTCTCTAATGCTGCATTGATCCTAGGCATTGTCCTCGCTATATCACCAACATTCATCTACTCCTGTATTGTGTGTATATTGCTAACAGTCTTCTTCTGATTGGGGAAAAATGATGCATAATGTAGACCATTACATTCCCAACACTTTATGGGTTCCTTTCATTCAAAATTCTTTGTATAGTTAATGTGGTTGTTAGCAGATTCTTTATTCCTTTGATTATTTGGATTGGTCTATGAATTACTTTTGTTCCCTTGAAAATTTTTACTAGGAAAATTTCTGGCGTTATTATTCTTAAAATTCCGATTAGGCACAAAATATTTCTTTTTCTGTTCAAAGTTATTATTCTTTTTGGCCTTCCAGTTGGTCATACTTTCCTTTCTACAATTTTGTTCATAACAGAAATTTTCTTTTCTCATTGCTTCTTCTAATGTTTTTGGATTTTCATACTCAATTTTGTCCTTTATATGATAAGGTAAATTGCTGCGAAACTGCTATACCTTAGGTTTCTCATCCATAATATATGGCACATACCTGAGCAAACTTCAAAACTTACTATTTAGTTCTTTCACATTCATTGTTCGTAGTTTTAGCTTGTAAAATTTCTTAGCCTTTTCCTCATAATACTATTCAGATAAAAATTTCTTCTTGAAATATTTCTTAAATGTACTCCAATTTATATTTTTCTCCCTTATACCTTTTACTCTTTTTAAGTCCCGCCACCATATATCTGCTTTTCCCGTAAGATTATAAATAGCCATCCTAGCCTTTAGTTGATTAGAGTAGTTATAAATTTGGAAGTATTTCTTCATCTCAGACAGCCAGGTTTCTGCTTCTTCCCCCTTTTCAATTTCTCCATTAAAGGTTGGTGCATTGATCTTCTTGAATTCCCCAGATATTTCTTCGTAAGGTTTAAACTTTCTCTTCCTAGTATGGTGATTATCTTCACTACTGTCACTAGTATAATGAAATTTTTGTTTATGTGAATCACCATATACTTCAGAAGATGAGCTACTTTTATTTTTAACTTGTTTAGTCTTTTTATCTTTATGCTGGTAACCCATATCTTTAGACTCAGTTCTTTTATCTTTTCCCTAAGTATGAAATCTTTCCATTAAAATCTGATTTAACTCCTCTTGAGCTCTCAGAATCCTCTCATTTTCTTTCTTAACCGATTCCATCTCTATTTTTAGTTCCTTAACTGTTTGTAGTAGTTTAGAAGAATTATTATTTATCTCTTCTTATATAGGTTCGTTTTGGAAATTATTTCGTTCATTGTAAGGAGATTCCTGATCCGCATATTCTTCCAATCTATCCATACCTGTCATTAATTGAAAACAAAATTCTTTGGATGTATCATTCAAAACAAAACAACATCAGCATGTTTATTTAAATTTACTGTTCCACATAAGCAAGTTGAGCTACATTCAGGCCTAGTGTTTGAACCTTGTGCTTTGATACCACATGTAATAACTCAAAAATTCGTAAAAATTTAAAATTTTTCATGTGACATAAAATGTCTAATATCACTCCTAAAGTACCATTAATGGTTAGCAGTTAATAAAACAGTTGGTAAGGGAAACGAAGAGTTACTTCTTTATAAGATTTGTATAATCTAAAGGCTTCTCCTTGATAGCTGTGTTAGTACTGTTTTCAACTTAGTAGTTGTAATTCTTCCAGAAGTATAAAAGAAACTTGCATTTTATTGATGCTAGATATACTGTTTATTTCTTTTTTCAAGTAGGGAAATTTTCTTATGTGTGATCGGGGCTTACTTAGCTTTTAAGCTAACAAAGTGGGACTGATGGTTCCTTACAGGTTTAGCAGGTAAGCGTATGCTCCGATAAATTAATTTTTATATTCAAGTTAAGAAGATATTTCCCTAGCATGTTATGATGCTAGACTTAAAATGTTTTAACTGCAGCTTGTCTTCATAAGAGGTAATGTTGGTCTCAATTTATTTTGCTGTCAAAACTTTATAATGGTGTTTAAACAAACTACATAAGCATAGGTTAAATTGCATGACCTATTACTATCAAAACATCTGGGTGATTGAGATTAACTTTGAAGGACACTAGTATTATTGCTTACATATAATCTAGAGCTTAAATAGAAAATATGTTTACAACTTGATACTTAGATCATTTCACAACGTTTGCTATCCATCACCTTTACCTTTTTTCTAGAGTTTTACAAAACACTGTTCTCAATAAAATAACCCAAAACCATTTTTAATGCTATCTATTAACTCAAAGTTTGGATGGTAGATTTACATTGAGATTCTTCTATGGGTCTATTAACTACTTTTACTAGCATCCCAAATTACACAAATTTGTTTATTTAAAAACTTGAGATAAGAAAGTTGGTTTACAAAAATATAAGAGATCTGGTTATAGCTTAGGTTCTAGTTTAACATCTTACCTTCCAGCTCTTAACAAATAAAAAGGTTACTTCAATGAGTCATTCGATCTAATTCTTGAAGTATTTTATGGTAAAACTTGTCCTTTACCTATGTTGATAAACAAGGTTAGTAAAAGACATTACCCTATCATGACCTACAACCAAAATACCAAAAAGAATGATCTTTTGTTTTATACTAAGGTTGATAGGTTTGATATCAAAATGATCAAAGTACAAAACATTATTAGAAATCAAAATATGATAAGATTTTAATGATTTAACGTTTGATTGGTAATCATCTTAATGCATATTGTAAAATACATATAGGACTATAGAGAAGTTACCCATGATGATGATAAATCTAGAAGGACCTGTGGAGGATAAAACTCATTGTTAAGTTGACTTTGGTTTTTATCCTAAAATTCATTTGCAAGAGTGTGAGGGTTTCTTGTCTGGTGTGGTCAAGCTGGGAGCTCGTGGCTACCAATACTCCTTACTAACCTCTAGTTTTGCATTCCTTGGTCTTGGGAGAAGTAAGAGCTGGTTTTTAAGTGTTTATGAAATCTACGACCTTTGTGGAGAATTGCTTGAGTGGAACAATCGTTTTCCTTCATCGAATCAGAGATTTAGTTGGTAATTCAGACAGTGAGAGAGATGAGTTAAGTACTCTTCGATCTTGTGCGAGTGTTGCTTGTTTACCTTTGGTTTCACACTTAGGGTTTTAGTGGTAAACGACACTATAATTGACTAGGGGGGTATTCCTCTTTTAGGTGCCATCGAGCTGCTCCAACTATTTGCATACAGGACTTATGCAATGCCTTCTTATCAGGTAAACTGTTGGACACTGTTCTTTACTGCATAAAAGTTAAAAATATCAAAACACATTTAATTACTATAACTAACACTTATTCTTCTGTGCAAGTTCTTCTTACGGAGAATGGGGTTAGCTAGAAGCACAACTCTCCCATTCATGGCTTCATAAACCCTGGTAAGCCCTAGTTGTAAATGAGGGTCTTCTCTTGCATTTGATGTGGTGGTCCGAAAGGAAAGAAAATCCATATCTGGTTAAGGCACTGCCTTGGTTTACATGTTAGGATGTTTCTTCTGGTTTGCTTGTTTTGTATTACAGACCCTTAAGGGTGTTGCGTGCAAGAATGTCAAAGGCTATTGTAGCTGTGACATTAAGGTTTTAGTAATAGTGCCCTTGTGGCCTAGACGATGTAAACTCCTTTGATTTCATCTTAGAACTCAACTCTGAGCCATGATAAGGATTTTTGACCCCTGTCTGGTTAATTTAGCTTTTATATGGATTTTAATGGTGAAGAAAAAGACTATTAATCAGTCAATACTTGTAAACTGATATAGGGTTTTTACCTATCATGAATGAATAGTTACTCTTTCATTATATTACTTTGTATAGTTAATTTTTTAAACAGGCCTGAGCTTCGACCTATAATTATAAAGGCCATAAACCATTACTCTTAATTTATTTTGTTTCTACAAATTTGTTTACAGTGTTATTTAAGTTTTCCTTTTTACAAATATTTTTTTTAAAGTAAATAGTTTATAGTAATTTATACTATTTAAATTTTGACAGTATTCTTAGGTGAATACAACACTCTGTTTCTCTCTCAGATTTGTTACTATTTGCGGATAACCTACAGTTCTGAAATGATATGGATTTCTACAGAAATGGTTTTTAGTTTTTGTTTTCCTATTATTACTTTCAGTAATAAATATTTATAGTTGTTAAATGTTAGGTTATGATTATGAATGTAAAAGTCTATTTTTAGGGATTAAACCTACCTCTTTTAAAACCCTAAGTGTGGAAGATTACATTAAAAACATCTATATTGCCGAACATATTGTAAAATATAAACTTGAAGTAATTTATTAACAAATCCTATGGATTACTATCTTGGTTAAAAATCTATTATTATCTTTTTACTGTTCCTATGTTTATTTAATTAACTCTATCTATTATGTTTATAATAATTATTAGTACTAGTAATGCTTCTGTGAATAGTATGTCTATTAATGATTATATATATATATATATATATATTCAGTTCTTTTCTTTAAAATTGGTTAATATAGATATTTCCAATAGCTAGAGCAAGTACTGCTATTTTCTATAATGATTCACATACAAACTATAAAAGAAGTCATTTACATGTTTAATTTAGAGTTAATAAACAAATCATTAATCCACTTAATCAACCAGCTGTACTAGAGTACTGCCTATACTAGGCATGGAAAAATGCAGTGTGGTAATTTAATTTTATTTACTACTCATTTAGAAATAATATTACTGTCTTTAATAGATAATCTAAATATCCCTAATTTATCAATACACAATACTCTTTTCTGTGTAAACCCTAATCAAAACAATAACATGCATTTCTTTCAAAACTAATAATCATTTACTAAAAACAATAAACAAATTATAAATAACTTGAACAAATAAAAACCTATCAAATAATGAGGTGACAATAGCTTAAGGAGGTTTTTCCTCCCAACCAACTCCTAGAGAAAGCTTAGTTTGCACTTCCTCAAGACCCTTGAGCCCGTCTATTGGTCCTCTTGGTAGAGTACTAGGTGAAAGATGTATCCTTAAGACCTTCTGTCACCTGATTGGTTAAATTACAATAGTAATTCAATCCTGCTTACAGTAGTAAGAACTTCAGCCTAACAGCTGCATAAGTTCAGTTCTCAGTAGTTAACCCCTGAAACTCATTTCAATAAGTCCCCTCCATCGAATTTCTCAAGTGCACTTCATTCACAATGAATGATTACCTCTCTAGAAATGAGCAGCCTCAGCTGTCTTCAATGGGAAGTTTTATAATAATGCCTAGTTCTTCTGGGTTAGTTTTTACTTAATGAGCCACCTGCTCAAATTCCACTTTCTTGGGGAATCATGACCACAAATATAGGGAAGTTTCCACCTGCAATAGGTAGAATTAGTTTGAGGATGCTGCACTACAGAATTTGAGGCCAAAATCCGATGGCTACCATGTCTGAAATTTGACACTAACCTGTTGGGTATTCGACACATACACTTTTTTTTTTGTCGTCAGTGGTGTAACGTCAGATCTCTGACTAATGACTAATAAGGGTCAAAGCTCTGACAGACCATTGTGTCACATATTCATCTATTATTGCTTCTGAAGTGCCAACCAAAATTGCATAAACTGTTAGAAATCCAACCTCTTTCGACCCCTGAAGCGTCAGCCATCCGATGGCCAAAAGTGTTTAAGAAATGGAGGTGTCGTCGGTTTTTAATTTCAACCATGTCAGTACTCCGATGCACTTCAACACTAGAAGAGTCGGCCTTTCGACACAGTTCGACACTTGAGCCATCGGTCTTCCAATGGGAGGAAGCGTCGGAGTCATGGCACGACTGTCAGATGGGTTAATTGGAGTGTTGGAAGAATGTTGAAAAAGCGACGCCTATTGATGGATTTAAAAAAAAATCTAAATATTTCACTTACGGCCACATCGTTTCAGCCTAGAATTTGACTATTGAAGGAAGCTTGGTAGCAAACTAGAGGATTCTATGTCAAGTATATATTTCATCCTTGCACATATAGTTATCACAACTAATTTAATCTTAAATTTACTTTTCACAAAATAGAAAACCCAATATCCTCAAGATAAGCACCCTCCTTTCTATTTATGGAATAAGGAAGAGAGTAATTACAAGCAAACCCTATACTAAGTCTACAAGTGGACCACTTAACAAGACAAATTCCAATCTAACCAAAGGATAGGCTGATCAATGGGAATAAAACAATGCCAAGTGTTTTTACCTCTTGATTTTTAATAAGATAGCCTTTCCCATTCACCATGTGTGAAAACATCATTATCATGTCATATTCGGCATCAAGGAACTTGAAAGGAAGCTTGGTTGTCTCTATATCAAAAGCACACACATGAACTTCAGCTCATTGAAGAAGATCTACTCTATTTTCCAAGGTAACCTTTGAAGAGTCCACTTTAATAGTGTACCATTTTCCACATCTTGCATCTACAGGATTGCAAAATCCATAAACAAGTAAAGAATGAATGTTAGTTTTTCGGTATATAAGAACTCTTGCTACAAAGGCTGTTGAATGTGGATTTACAATGTAGAGACAAGCCATTCTTTGTTCAAAAGCATCTTGAAAACATTGAATGTGGACTTATGATGTAGAAACAAGCCATTATTTGTTCATAAGAATCTTGAAAACATAAAATGAAGACATGACTGTGTTGCGAAAATAAATGCATCCTACTACAATTGACCAAGTATTCAAACAATCCATCTCCAAAGCTATCATGCCCAACCATTTATATAAACATGTTATATAACATCTATCATTTACTAATTCAATTCAAGTAACTGATTTCTTTAAAATCCTCAAGGAACATTAAATGACACTCAATTGCTTAATCTAATCAAGGAATTTAAAATATAATGATCTAACATAAATTATGTAAGCAAACAATTATAATTAGTAAGAATATATCACCTGATAAAACATGGATAACCAAAAATACTATGTATATAAGGCCATCAATCTAATCAAAACTCCATTTCTTTCCTCTTAACTATAGAAATGTTTCTCAACGCTATCTGCAACAAGTTCCAATGGAGGAGTCAAATAGCAATAGTGAAAATTACACAGTAAAAATATAGAAATAGATGTTTTTTAATGTATTCTTCCTTACCATTCATTGAGATCCTCTTTGTTTCGAGAATAATTTAATATTCTCTACTAAACAGGACCAACCACATGAAGGTGGAAGCTCTTATGGCCCCTCCCCCCCCTCACATCACTCTCAACTCCCCAAACCCAATGTCTATACTTGCAAATAACAATTTATTTCACTATTTCACAATGCAAATAACAATGCATCTACAATGGAAATTATTTCACTCAATAGTTCAAAAATGTTTTCATTAAATCATTCTTTATAACATTCATTAAACCATTCAATCATTCAACAGCTGAAAAAACCATTCATTAAAAAATCAATTTAGTAAATGGCAAAAAAAAATATCAGTAAACAATTCAGTAAAGCATTCATTCATAAAACAGAGGAAAAATCATTTTTTTTTTATAAATAAGAATTATTGAAAATTTGTTTAGTCACTTTCTTTTTACTTTTATTCTCTTTAAATATTTAGTTAGAGTTACATCTTCAGGAATCTGATCATTGGTATCCCTACTAGTCTGCTCATAAGGTTGAACTTCAGGCGAGGGGCGATGAATTTCTGCAATAATGTCAAAAACTTTCATTAATATATTTATATTTTGATAAATACAAGTAATTCATTAAAAAAACATTATGAATGTGTGTTTTTACGTACTATGTGCACATCAACATGTTCAACATTATCTCGTACTAGCCCAACCTGTTCCGTGTTATGATCTGCAGCTACATGCTCTGTAGTTGAATTGTGTAGAATTAGAATTAATGTTCATCATCTGCAATGGTCTATAAAAAATAGTAGCACATTAATAAATTCATTACCAGGATGAGAAGCATGATCTTTGTTTGGTTGGTCATGTACTTCATCCTCGACATGAACAGGATCGTTAGTTTCCTGCACAAAAAGGAATAAATAATTTACGTTAGCTTATTTATAAGGAAAAAATTGCATGAGCATTAATAAATTATCATTAAACTATACAGTTTTCACATACCTAGGCACCAGATGGATCAGTAGAAGATCATGCAGTATTCACAGACAAGCTTCTCCACCATTCAACAACGGCGTCAAATCCATGTTCGAAGCCAAGCTTCATGTAATCCACAATGGGAAATTATTTTAACCGGCTGGCCTTCATATTTGCATGATGTCATTAATTTTAAAGCCTTTTGTCAGAAAAAAACAGAAACAATAATATGTATGATATTTGGATGTGGATTGGGGTTTTGCGATACTTACATATCGGGCCGCCAAGTTGGAGTAACCACCAGGCCCAAGCTTTTGTTGGCCAATTTTTTCAATTATTGCCTTTGTGGATTTAGATGTGTCTGAGAGCCTAATTAAGTTTTTAAATAAATTAGTCTATGTACCAAAATTGATATAAAAACTAGTAATAATAAGGCTTACCACTCCATTTTGGAATGAATTGCATACCTCCCTGTTCCACCTGGTGGTATCTTTCCTAATTTTCTCAGGCCCTTCTCTTTTCCATCTTCCACTAGGGATTTCCACTCCATAGATGGAATCATTGGAGGGCACTCATACCTAGGGTTCTTTTCTAGGTGAACCCTATATTGGTCTCGGACAATCTTTAGATGTTTTCCAGCCTTCTGTAGTACCTTCGATGTATCAAAGGTGTCTTTTCCGAACAGACTAACCAAGCGATTAGTCAGATCATCCTTTAAATATTTTGGCTACTTGTTCCACATTGTGCAGATGGTGGGCCCGAAGATCTCCAAGGCCAAATCATATAGATGTTTATAAAATATATCATTTACTGCAAAACATTATTTCCATCATTAGTGAACATTAGAAAATATTATCGGTCTATTAGACACAAATTATAAAAAACAAATTGAACAATCTATAATGACCTAGAATCCTCTCTATCTTTATTGGAAGCAATTCTTCATTCACCAAAAATGTGCACTTTATTGAACCAGTGCTAGTCACACAAGAAGATCTAGGAAATCCTTCCACATCTCTATCTAGCCCTGCATCCACCCCTTCTTCTACAACATCTGTTGTGGGTGGGGCACCATCGGCTTCACCCTCCACTGCCCTTGGCGGTGTCACAGATCGTGTTGCCGATTGTTTAGTGGAGAATATGGGAGCAGCATGTGGTGTACGTGGAGTGGTTTGGTCATTGGAACCAACATTGCCTTGACCACCATTGATAATCTCCATATCACGCTATAAATTAATCCCATTGTATTATAAGGTCAACAACATATAAAATCAAATATTATAAATTTTTTAGAAATGCATTTACATTTTTTTTTGATAACTTAGATCCAGTTGTTTACGTTACTGTAACAACAATTGAAGCCTTTGTTCGAGCCCTTCTGTTAGTGGAGCTGCCAAAGTCAGATGAACCAGTTCCTCATTTTGTTTTTCCCTTGTCCTTTGTAGAACCCTCAATGGGTCTGCAGACTCTCTAATTTCACTATCTCTCATCAATCGAGAGACCTCATTTTGTAAAGAGTTTTGAGACACCATTTCATAAACGGAATCCCCTGTCTGTAATTGGAATATATAAAAAAGTGATTAGTCTTTGAAAATATAGTGTGCACAAATAATTATATTAGGGATTACATCTAGCATTACCTGATTCCTAGCCAAGGGCATGGTCTGATCAACAGATGGGGATTTACCTCGACCAACCACCTGCAAAAAAAGTAGAGAACATTATCACAATGAATGCAATATGTATAAGCTAACAAATACAGAACAAAAACAAAAATAAACACTATGCTACATGTTTTATATGTGTACATTTTTGAAGTATTTAGAATGTGGAATTACATTTAGGTTAAATGGTTGCCTCGAGTCTCCAGTCATCTGATCAACAGCTGGGGAGTTTCCTCGGTTAATCTGCAAAAAAGGTAGACAACATTACCATCATGAACGCAACCATAAAAATGAAAGAATACATAACAAATAAACATAATGCATCACGATAGACATGTTTACGATTTTAAAGTATTTGAAATGGAGAATTACATTTGTGTTTGGCTGTTGCCCTGATGCTATAGTCGACTGATCAATAGCTGGTCGGCTTCCCTAATCAACACTTTGCATGGAAAATCGATAATATTATATAAACGAACCTAATATACTAATGAAAATACATAACAACATATCTGTATGTCTATCCTAAAATTTAATATTACATTGGCAATATCGATGTATACCTGCTACCTTGACTCAGGTCGACAAACATCTACGGAGATGGAGGTGCCCCTGAGAGAACCCTGCATCAAAAATATACTAAAAGTTACATAAGGAAACATGGAATTACGTAGATAATATCAATTATATGCTAACAAAAATTCATATAGACATTAAAATAATTAATAAAAGGACTTATAAGTTATTTGTTGTACCACAACCATACTAACATTGTTTGTATCTACACGGTTCAAATTGTAATCAATAAGTAGTTCTTCACTAGCAGCTATTGATTTAATTGCACATACAAAGAAACAGTTTCCTTCATGCAACTTGAATATGCAGTTGGGTTGATTTAATATAGACCCTGGTTGTGTACTGTTTATAAACCCAACAATATTACCAGTTGTTTTTAGCCTTTCGTCCATGTACATGGTTCCTCCTTTATTTTGAGCTTTGTCTTTTTGTTGTATATAATTCACAGACAACCCATATCTACGCATACTTCATGTATATTGGACCAGGCACATCCAATCACTATAGTTGTAACAGGGTCCAACATACTCCATCAATTCTATACATCTACTGTATCCAATGTTTATGCTGTCCATACAAAACAAGCCCAATCCATGCAATGAGGATAGTGCAATTCTATATATCCTCTCATTCACACAAAAATTAGTGTTTACTTTAGGAATATCGCTAGGCACCCATTGTTTCACTAGGTGTTGGTACCTTAAGAGCATGTCGATGTCTCCCATTATCTCATCATCATAGGAAAATTACCACCCTCCTTGCAGAAAAAAATTCACGTGTTTGTCAAATTTTCTTTTGATTTTCTGACATCTAGTTGATCTATCCTGTGTAGACCTACTGGATGTCTCACTTTCCTCTAGCCTTCCCAAATTCCCTTCACTAGAGGAAGACAGATCTGAAAAATACCTGTTTGGTTCTACCTACACCGTGGCCAAAAAAAAATTTGGCATAAGCAAAGCAAAATACCAGGAAAAAAACGTGGAAAGACTTATAAGAAAAAAAACTTTGAAATACTTGTAAGCCAATAACTTGTTAAAGAAAAAGCTTGTCAAGAATGGGTTTGGTTAATAGGTGTGGGAATTTGGTAGCCCTAAAAATTCTAATGTATGCCCCTCTTTTGGTTACATACAAGTCTCCATTCTAACTTATCGCTTGCATTGCCTTTTGCTAACATGAATTGGGTAGGCTTCATAAGCTTCAAATGTATGCTTGTGGCCATTGTACTTTAGCCTTTCAACATTGTCAAGCTTGAGACGATATGTTATGCATATGCATCACATATAACACTGCAATTTATGCCAATATATGTCTATACAAAACTTGGAGGTTCTCGTTTAATGGACTATCTCCTTCAAAGAACATATCTCCTTTAAGTGGTTTTTAGTTTTCTCATGAATGATTTTGTGATGTTGTAGATGATTTTAGTTTTAGAGTGGATGTTTTAACCTCTGTGCTACTCTGAAGTGCATAAGCCAGCACTTCAGAGGCATATTTCCCAGTGGTGGTGAAGAGCGGACATTTCTAGATCTGGCTAGTTGGCACGTTAAATACATTTATATCAGTTTGTAATATTTGCTGATTTATTCCTTTTAGCTTGTCTTGATGATGCTAGTTTTCCCATATTAATTTTCAACCCTAAGGTAATTCTAACTTGTTTTCCCATACTAATTTTAAACCCTAAGGCAACCCTAAGGAATACAATTGATCAACTTCATAGGAATACTGGACAAACATTCAAAGGTAACACCCCTAATCTAGGAATCTTGACTGCATCCACATCACTAACCTTCAACAGACTGAGAATTCAAGTCTAATATTGAAGCAGCTAATCCAAAGAAGCAATAAATAAGAGAGATCAATAATATGAGGGGATCATCCACCTCAATCATCCAAAGGATGTCAATAGCAACAGCACATAAAAGACTCAAGTGCTAAGGGCTAGAAAAGATGGAAAGTGCCTTGACCAGTACATTCACCATCAGTGAATTCAGTAAAATGAAAATGGCCTGAGGCCAAGGTTAATGCTTCTTTGGATAAGCTATCAGCCTTAGTATTGTGTTCTCTGAATATGTGAACTGCTTTTAGCTAGATGAAGTAAGGTTCCATATCACGGATATGTTGACACCAACCATCAAGTGCAAGTAAAGTTAGTTATGATCTTCTATTGAACCAATTAATGATGGTTGTGGAGTCACCATGAATGTACAGAGTGGGAAGGGTCCATGGATTTAGCACAATAAAGGAGAGTCCATAAAGCAAGTAGTTCAAATCTGGTGTTTGTACTCAGACCGACACCCAATTTGAAGCAAAAATAGTGGTCCTAGGTGATCAAAATATGAACACCTATACCTCCAATTTGATTGGCTGAAGCCCCATCAAAGAAGATGTAGGTACAATTATCGAAATAGTTTATTTAGTCAAACTCAAAGGTTGGATGGAGTGTAATAATGAGTATGGGCCTCCTCCTAAGGCCGGGTTTAATGGTCGTGCTATGAACACACCTAGAATCTCTTCATTTGGAGGAGAAACCAGAACTCTACTCTTGGTTCTAGCTATCTAATTTTCCAGCATGTTCTGCACTATGTCCGAGGATGGTATACCAGTAATTTCTGGTGAGGAGATGATGTTGAGCTCTTGTTGCCATGGGTCAACAAATTTGTATTCCATGACTACCGGACCTACTCCCAAATTCACAAAAACGTCCAAATTGAACTGAACTGTCCAAAACGAAATGAGTCATGACAATGTCCAAATACACTTGTCATTTTGTATTATATATTATTATATATTATATGTATTCTATTATTATTTTATATTATATGTATTTTATTTTTATTATATGTTATTTTATATTATATAAATTGCCATAATAGTATTAGGATATTTTTATTGGCTTCTTTTGATTGAAAGTTGAACCGCCTAAAAGTGCACAGATCTCATCTAGGACCATTTAAGATTCATAATAACAACTGTTGTTATAGGATTTTATTCTCCAAATGAAACACCAAAACCATAAATCATAACACTATTTGGAGTAAAACACAACTTGCTTTGTGATGCAGGAGCATAAGCTCATGGAAACGAATTCATCCATGGCTTGATCAAAGTCATATGAATTGAGAGACCTAGGGTCTCAACACTTGTAAATTATTTTATCTTGATTAAAAATTGAATAATCTGGAAGAGGATACTTGTCCTTTCCACTTGTAAATGTTTGGATAAGAGTTGTTAGTTTGTTAGTGAGTCACTGATGACTCGTAGGGGTCAGTTGAGTTTATTAAGGACTCTGTTCCTTAATTATAGGATCTGGAAACATAACTAGAATAGGACTGGAGGTTTATTTAATGCATATCCAAATCATTTAGTTAGGTAGATTAGGTTAGCTCTAGGAACATTTTGTTAGCTCATTTTGAGGTGAGGTAGCTCGCAGAAGCTTGGGTCACTTGAGAAGGATAGAGAGGGAAGAGAGAAACTAAGGGTTTTCCTGAAATTCACTTTTTGAATAGGGTTTTTGTAAAACTAAGGTCTTCATAGAGTTATGGCAATTGGTACGTGCATCACCTGCCGAGCATGTAATATCTCTCATGAAATGGACCAGCACAATGAGTAACCTTCAAGCATGTATTATCTCTCATGAAATGGTGTATAAAATAGTGTAACCATGCTTCAAATGATGCCTCAATGAGTAACGTCCTATAGAGTGGATGTTTTAACCTCTGTACACCCACGTTGAGAAAATGCAAATCCAAAAGTTTTATACTCTGGCTAAAAACAAAATCTCCATTTTAACACCAACACAAAGCATACGATGGCAAGCCAATG
>LPNX010771965.1:47003-188740 GCA_001517045.1 Pseudotsuga menziesii | reverse complement strand
CGGGCCCAGCCTTCACACAGAGACGCTGGATGAACAATGTACAGCTCCCTTAAACCAGTAGTACTCTTTGTATTAAAAAGAAAGAATTATTACAGATTGCTTCCGCTGTTAATACACAAATGAATTCAGTATTTTCCCACCCCCTGGATCGAGACATCTTTCTGCATTTATACCTACAAGTGATAACGTCCCATCCTATTGCAAAGGGCGGCAATGAATATCTCTGATCTTCAGGTGCCCTGAATAACATTGTTTGTTACAAGACGTGGCATGATACAATTATAGAAAATACAAGAAGATTGTTGACTGGCCCAGAAGTAGCGATCTTCTCAGATCACCATAATATTCGCGCAGCTATCCTGAAGACCCCTCGATCATAGCTTGTTCTGTTGTGGCTGCTCTGACCGGCCCTTGACTGGAATGTCACGTGTCTCCATAGATGAGGGACAGATGAAGGATCCTTTCTGTGTCACGACCACCCCTTGTCCCTAGACTTGTTCAGCTTCATCCCCTGCATTCTGCTCATCTCACATTGTCTTCATAGATCACACATATTAGCACAATTTCAAGAGATAAATAGCCTTAATTGTCACAAGAATAAACATTAACTAAGGTAAAATAATAATCAGTCTTACCTTGACAAATTAAGGGATAAAGTGAAGAAAGTCAGTCTGATTGGTATGCTAAGCAGTGTAAAGCAAGGGAAGAAAGGTGATTAAAGATGGTTAAAAAGGGACCAAATATGGACTCAACAATGATTATTATTATGATGATGATGATGATCTCGATGATGATGATGATGATTATCATCATCATGAGGATGACGATGATGATGATGTTGATGATGAGTATCATCATCACGAGGAAGACGATGATGATGATGATGACGATGATGAAGATGATGCACCATTTGTATCATCATCTGTGTCAACATTGTAAGGATTAGACATATCATCATTGTCATCATCATTAGTTACCCTCATCGTGTCATCATCAGAATAATCTTCAATGGCATTGTCTGCTACATCATCTGATTCAACTATTCCTTAGACATCTTCTGTTGGATCATCATCATCAACTAACTCAAGTTGATCATGCTCTTCGTCATCATATTCTTCTTCCAGAGAACCCTCTTCATTACCATCATCTAGGGTATACTTTACCGGCCTTCTCCTTGGATCGTGTCTCACAACAAACAACCAGCCCACTTTACCTGGCACCTCTGAGTAAAATACTTGTTCACATTGGCTTGGAAGAACATAGGGATCTATTCCTGGCTCAAACAACCTTGTGTTTACCATGGTAAATCCATTATCATGTTCAATAATAGTTCTATCGGGATCACATTTATTCAATCGTAACCTATACCATTTGACAACGAATACAACTACCTTAAAGGATTTAAAGTCACACTGTATAATATCTTCCAAATACCCATAGTATTGACTTTCTGAGACTTCTGGATGTCTATCAGTTCTAGATGAAACATTGGTAACCTCAAATACATCCCAAACCCTAGAATCTAATGTTTTCTTTGTTTCATCCAGTTTTTTGATTCGATATCTACCTCCATTGCAGACCATATCCTTATGGTGTTTTACCTGCAATAAGCAATACATGAAAAAATTACACAACCAATCAGTCCTTACGCAACAATACATGGAAAAAAAGAACATGTACATCAATAAGTATCAAACAAAATAAAATATTTAGAGGGATATTTGATTAATTATATACTTACCATTTTATCTTTTACACCATATGCCAAATTGATTTCCCTTTTTGTTATATTGTTATCTCCATTGTGTTGTGCTTCTTTTACCAATGAAGCCACACCTTCACATGATATTCCATGACCCAATTGTGTGCATCGTTCAATCCATTCCTTCATCTAGTCAATATTGTTTGCGATGTATAAATGAATTGCATCCCATTCTTGACCAACTGGTTAATGACAATAACCATTAAAATCAAAGAAAGGTGTAAATATCCTGAACAAAGATGTATATGCTCTTAAATGAAGCAATTATGACTAGAAAATACAATTATAATATGAAGGATATAATAAAAATCTAGTAGCTAATAATTACCTTTCAGCTTCCTCAATATACCTTTCCCCTTCAGTTGCTCCCCTTCAAATTTGTTATTGAAGTCCAGATCACAAATGCGATGTAAATTGAGATTTGATGCTAAAATAGGAAGATATTCACTAACATACAACATGTTTTGGTATACCATATGTCCTTCCATCATAGAACCCTCCAGATGTGCTAGTTGTCTCACCAAACCCTTCATAAATTTCAAGTGCCTCTCAACCATCCACATGGACCTTGAGTGCATAGGTCCACACAACTCAATCTCCTCAACTTGGTGTATGAGGTAATGTTCCTGTGCATTGAAAAATGCCAATGGTAGATGCGTCTGCATTTCACACATGAGATGAGGAATTTCTCTCCTCCAATACTTTATATCTTCTTTATGGATTTCTTTAGATGTCAACCATCTACAAGTGATGCAAACCAATAATGATATTTAACAAAAATAAACATTAATTACAATATATGCTGAAATAGTGCACAAAAAAAACAAATATAAATTATTATACGGAGAATTAAAGAAACACTAAGCACATGCAAGTAATCGCTAGTTACCTCATGTATTTACCAAGATTATATATAACTTGTTTGACATTGTTGTCAAAGTTGTCTGGGAGAGAGAGAGGTAGAACATATTGTATCAATATACAAACCATGCCATTTATTAAAAAAAGAGTATACAAACAAGAAAAAATTATATGGACATAACAATAATAACTACCTTGATGAAGACATGCCAATCATGTGTTTTGACCCCCGCAAAATCACCTTTTTTAGTTATGACATTCTTCAAGTTTGCACAAAAACCGGTGGGAAATTTAATTTTCTGCATGACTTCTTTAACAACATTGCTTTATTGCTCCATAAACATCCATGGAATTGAGTTTATATTAACTTGTTCTCCATTGGTATGAAAGTGGATGACGTCTTTCATTGCATGGTTTATTTCTTGAATGTATTTGCACACTTTCACAACTTTATCTTTCTCCCTCCTTAGCTCTAGTAGTCGCCATAAGTTTTTAGTAACATTCTTTCCAATATGCATTGTATCAAACAAATGAGCAATTTGTAGGTGCTCATAGTATGGAAACTTGCTGAATTGAATAGGATAACTTTTCATTCCTTGTGGAAGACCATTAATGCCTTCATGATTACAATGGACATCATGAATATTAGTTTATAATTAATAAATTACATCATAAATCAAATATGGCCACTGCAACAAACAACTCACAATAAAAATTAAAATACATAAAAATTCATATACGATGATCCATACGTACCATGATGACGATTTCTATTGTATTGCATATTCCAAAGGTGAGGTGTCATTCTCTGTGGTTTTAATGTAGTCCCTAATTCCCATTGAAAAGATTTCTTTCAGTTGTTCTATACTTATGATTCTTAGAGAGGAAATGCGTATACTCATCAAACACCTCCTTTCTTAAGCTTTTTGAATGTCGATATTTTATCTTAGGACCACAAACTAAACATCCAAATTTACCCTTTGTCTGAAGACCTACAATATTTACATATGGAATATCTATGTCAAATATAATCATTTATAAAATATTCTAACTACTCCATATCATTAAATGCAATTAAAGTGGAACTTAAAATTACAAACCACAAAATGAAGTTAACCCAGGGGCATCATGTATTGTCCATACAACCATTGCATGGAATTGAAATTGCCTTTGTCGTATTGGTCTAGATATGTCATACATAGTTATGTCATTCCATAACTTTAGTAGCTCATCTATAAGAGGTTCGATGTATACATTCATATCTTTGACTTGGAACTTACCTGATTCATAATTTGAAGAACATATAAAATATATCATTATGAGAATCATTAAGATATATAAACCATGCAGAAGAGTAAAATAATAGATATATATATGAAATTAAGATACATATTACGACAAATGAGATGCCACAACTACATTATAAATAAAACAGTTTTCGTCAATAAAACCTGGAATAATCATCGATGACATTATGTGCTCCCTCTTTATTGACAACCATCAAGGAATGTTATTGTTGATAACAAAAATAGGCCACACCGCATAAATGGATTTCATCTGTGCAAATGGATTAACACCATCTGCTGCCAAAGAAATCCTAAGATTACGTGGTTCTTCTTTAAAGTGATGCCACTTTTCCTCAATATCTCTAAAAGCAGTACCATCTGCAGGCATTCAGATAACATCATCTTGACTTCTGTTCTTGGCATGGTAATCCATAAATTGTGCTATGTTTTTGCACTTGAACAGTCATTGCAAATGTGGAATGATGGGAATATAAAAAAGAACCTTATGAGGCACCTTTTTTGTTACTTTATCTGTATGATATCTACTTACATGACATTTCGGACATTCTGTTGCAAATTCATGCTGATTATAATATATAACATGGTCATCGGGGCATGCATGAATTGCTTCATAATGCATTCCAATCTCTTTCATGATGGAAGATAAATATCGAAATGTGCGAGGTAAAATATTTGATGGTGGTAACAAAAAATTAGCTATCAAGCTACAAAAAAAAAAAAAAAATGTTATTGTAATAAATAAATAATATTAACGAAACACACTTCATCTGTACGTTGATAAATAATGAGTTAACAATACAATTATTAGAGGAATGCAAATAAACTTTATCATGATCCTATATATGTGATGGATTATTTTAGATACCTTAGCATACGTGTGATTGCAATGTTTGAAAGACCATTCATAACCTTCAAGTTCATTATCAAAAATATAGTAGAGAGAAGATTTGTTTTGGAGCCTTCATAAAGGGGTTCATATGCCTTATCGAGAAGAGGTATATCGTGAACATCATCA
Source organism: Pseudotsuga menziesii (assembly GCA_001517045.1). Lineage (NCBI taxonomy): Eukaryota > Viridiplantae > Streptophyta > Pinopsida > Pinales > Pinaceae > Pseudotsuga > Pseudotsuga menziesii. Next base: position 183,795 of record LPNX010771965.1, on the reverse strand, counting down.
AAGTCATCATCATTTTCATTATCAACATCATCATCATCCATTCTAATGTTAAATTAATCATGGATCAATGTATTTGTACCATCATCTTCAATTAAATCATCGACATGATCATCTTGTTCAATATGATCATTCACTTGTTCTCCATTAAACATACACGCTCCATGATCCTGATCCTGAACTTGTTCTGAAAGCACTTCCTCTGGACAAAATGCTATAGGGTGTCTTTCCTTTAATATAAATATATGGAAACATCAATAGATATACATTAATATATGAAAAAAAATACATACAATTACAAAAAAAAACAAATATAATAATGTTTATAATGCTAAACCTACAAATGGATGATATTTGTTCCCCCCCTCAGCGTGTCCATGTTCCCTGCAACGTTTTGTGGCTATTGAGATCAATATTATTCTCCTCTTAAATCCCTTACATTGAGTACACAGATAATAACATTTTCCATCACCCCTTCGTTTCGCTGCATCCCATAGTCTAGCAAGCAATTGTTGGTTGTCTTCGTTTGGATCCAGAATATTTAATCTATTTGACATTTTGTCATAAAATTTGTTAATGAATATAACCGGTTGTCTTAAAAAATCAAGTTCCACGCATCAACCACGCATCAAGGTTTTCTCAAACGGAGAGAAATCGAAGAATAAAAAATTCCTGGCAAACTGTCTATCGATGAAAAAAAAAATTCCCACAACCACCCATTGAAGAATAAAACTATTCCTAAAAACGTCCATCGAGGAACAAATAATTTTCACAATCGTCCGTCTCTTCTACAACAAACATGTCGAAATGTTTAAAGCAATTTATATTTATAATGGACATGCATCGAATATTCGACGCCTTGAACATATGTACCGTTAAAAGTATGGGACCATAAAATTTAAAATCATGTAAGCCTTAATTTTTTTTGGGTTCATGGACGTCAAAGATCCAACATTTAGGTGTCAAATAACCCCGACTACGGGAGTTGGACATTCGATGCCTATCCGACACAGATGTGTCGGTTAACCACCACTACAAGGGTCAGAATTCTGACTCCAGTGTCGGAATTCTGACTCCAGTGTCGGTTAACCACCACTACAAGGGTCAGAATTCTGACATTCGATGCCTATCCGACACAGATGTGTCGGATAATCGACGTCGCTATAAATATTTTGTTGTCGGCATTCTATAGATTGATTGCTATCCGACACATCCGTGCGAAATGTCAGATGATGTCAGATTTTGTCGTCGAATTTCGGGTTCAAATTCTGTAGTGCTGTGACTTGTTAGTATACTCTCCACCTAGTCTCCTCCACCAAGTGACCAGTTAACACTCTTTTAATAGCTTCCCTAAGTTGTTGTCTCATCATTTATTTATTTATTAATAAAATATTATGAAATACGTTGATTATTCTTCACCCCACTTGGTCATCAATTACAAACTTGGCATAAAATACAACATAATGTTCCTCAATAACATTAAATTGTTTTTCAAATTAGGGCATGTGACACACAGGCCCACCAAAGTGAGTGGTATTTGGTCCTGAAGGTTACCAATTCATGCTGGTTGAAAATAGTTCCTTGATATAATAGAAACCCATCCATTAGTTAAAATGAGAGATCCATTTTTAAAAATATTACTTACTCGAACTTTGGAGGAGATTGTATGAAAGGGGAAGTTGTACTAAAGGGTATTGAACCCGATTTTTCCTTATATCCAAAATGAATGAACTAGAAACACTATATGATTTCATATATGAACCATATCAATCATAATATTATGATAAGGTGAAAAAATATACATTCAGGAAAGATTATTCAAAATGAGCAAATTAGAAACACTAGATGATTTAAGATTTGATCTATATCAATCATAATATTACGATAAGAGGAAAGAATATACCTGTAGGACAGAGGGTTCCCCCTTTGTATCACCAAGACTAATTATAAACCCTAAAGAAACAATAAATAAACAAGAACACACAGAGATCTAAATAATGTATGGTTTTCTGTACTACTTTTCATTCCATATTTTTGTCAAACACTTCTTATGTAAACCAAATATTTAAAAAAAAATGGAAAGGAATATTTTTGTTGCATATGTCAAACAACTTGTATGCAAACAAAATATTCTAGAAAAAATTGAAAGAAATACTTACATGATGGACTAACATTACTAAGATCAAGAGAGAAATGTGGAGAGAAAACACATTCCTAGAAGAAAAAATATGGAGATAAAATATATTCCATCTTTCTATATGTGTTAAGTGTGTTCTTGATCTCATTTCAACAATGCAATGAGTTTAGATTTCTCGTTCATCTATTGCTTTCTATTGACCTCCAAATAAAAACCTTGAACTGATCCATATCAATATCGATGGCCACCCACCTATTGCATTGGATCAAAACAATTGTCCATTACGGCAGTTTCATAGTTATTTTTCTATAGTTTTTCGAGTCCCAAACATCTGAGGCCATTTTGAGCCCCTAAACGAAGTTTTTTGGTGATTCATGGGACCTAATGGTTATATTTGGCATGTATTTGGCCCCAGTTGAAAGATGTAAATCTCAGATAGATATTTCCAATGGGATATCGAGTGCCCAAATCAAAGATCGTATGCAAAAATTATGACCACAGGAAGTTGACTGTTCAAATTACCACCTTGGGGATGCAAAATTTATAATGGTTCATATTCTAGGGTTATGTTTTAGAATTTTGGGGTTCTTTCCCTCATTCTTATTATAAATAGGCCCATTTGGCCTCATTTTGTATTCATCTTGGCACATATGAGTGTAGAAACCAAATCTCTTCTCAGAGATAGCTACCGCCATTCTAGCTATTATATTACAGTCAGTTCTATTTCCACCATTTAATAGAATATGTGTTTACTGTATCTCTATTTTCATTGCAAAATGTCTACATTTATTATTATGCATCTATTATTTCATTTTTTTCTCACATAAATACAAATCAGTGGTATCTGAGCAATCTTATCTTTGATTGTTTCTCGACACATGTCCCCGACGAGGTCAGGGTATAGAGAGTTTGGTCTCGAACTAGTTTCACTTGGTGAAGATAACTCTCTCCACCCTAAATGACCTCCCATGGTGGAATGAAAGAGAGATGACAAAGAAAGTGATCCTATCAAGTCGTTTCTTGAGTAATCTGTTGAGCGACAAAGGAATGAGATTAATGATAGTTTCTCCCAAATCCTTCTATGAATGCCAGTATAGAAAAGTGCATCTTCAACGAGCAGCCTGTTCAGGGATGCAACCCCCTTCAAGGTAAAGGTTAACTTTGATATTCCTTTATTTGAAGGAAAAAGGGACGTTGATGCCCTAGATAATTGGTTGAATGTTATAGAAGGGTATTTCTCTGTCCACAATTTTTCCAATAGGGAAAATATTGCCTTTGTACTCCTTAAGGCAGTCCCCCATGTCCAAAATTGGTGGGGTAATTATTGGGAGAAAATATCATCAGACGAGTCTGGAATGTTTGAAAAAAATATCACTTGGGAATATTTCATAGATGTAGTCAAGGAACAATATTACCCTATGGGAAACTATGATGACCAGTACACCAAATGGACCATCCTATGTCAAGAGAGGGACCAGAAAGTTTCAGAGTACACCAACAACTTTCATACCTTGCACACCAATCTAGGTATCAAGGACTCTAAGTGGAACCTAATACTAAAATATCACAGTGTTCTATATTGATACATCTAAAGTGAGATGGAATTCCTTGACATTTCTTCAATTGGATCTGCCTATTGGTATGTTGTCAAAATCGAGGAGAAATTTTGGCAAAAGATCAAATGAGACTTTGGACCTGTGAATCCACCGTAGAAGCTAGGTAAGGGAAAATATTGACCACAAAACATAAGACAAGGACAATACAACCAGTCCTCTCCAAAAGAAAAGAAGGAGAATGGAAAGACAAAGAAGGAAACCGGGAAGTGGTGCAAATTTTATAAAATACCTTGGAATAACATAGATGAATGTCTCTCAAAGAAATCATTGGTAACTAATATCAAATATTCAGAATCAGATCCTAATTTCAATTCAGAACTCAATGCCACGACTGCAGACCATGGGAAGCAGATCATTGATGGAGACCCCACTATCATTGTTGCTACCACACAAATTCAACCAAAGGAGCCTAAAAATTTAGAGTCACATGAGAGCTTCTTCCACTCACATATGTGGGTGAAGAGAATGCCTCTACATCTTGTTTTTGACAATGAAAACCAAAAGAACTTGATCTCAACAGAAGTTGTCAAGAGATAGGAGCTTCCGAAAACACCACACCCACAACCTTACAACATTGGTTGGATAAGCCAAGGATGAGGTATCTGCATTAGTCAATAATTCCTCCTACCATATGGAATCAATCCTTTCAAAGATGAGGTACTGTGTGATGTGGCCACTTTTGAAGTCTGTGATGTTCTATTAGGACAACCATATATGTGGAAGCGTCATGTTCTATATGAGTCATGAACTCGCCATGTCATTGTCACTTTGGGAGGAAAAATATATCGTATACCAAAGATAGTTGCACATGCCACAGTCTCATAGGGTAGGAAGATAATCTCCCACACTAGGAACTTATCCCTATTCATGTCCAAAACCTTTGCATAGGGTCCCTTTGCTCAGTAGAAACATGAAGAACACATAGTCATTGATTCCTCATCTACCTGAGTACATCTACAACATAATACCACGCATTTAAGGTGCTCCTCTAGAACTAAATCATCCATACAACACTTACAACCCTCTCAGGATGTCAAAGAATGTCGGCATCTTCACTTCAACAAATGTTGCACCAGGAGATAAACTCAACACATAGTTCGAGATATGATACAGGATTTGAAGCAATAGAGACCATTTCTTCCTAATGAGGGAGTATTTATCCAAATAGAGATCAGTGGCCACCCACCTATTCCACTCGATCAAAACAATTGTCCATGGTGGCAGTTTCCTAGTTGTTTTTCTAACTTTTTTTGGGTTCCAAACTTCCGAGGCCGTTTTGAGGCCCTAAACAACATTTTTTGGCAATTCGAGGGACCAAATAGTTGCTTTCAACATGCATCTGGACCTAGTTGAAAGATGTAAATCTTGAATAAAACTATCCAACAGACTATTGAGCTCCCAAATTAGAGATAGTATGCAAAAGTTATGACCCTAAGAAGATGGATTTTCAACTTACAACCTTGGGGCTGCAAACTTTATGACGGTTCTTATTCTAGGGTTATGTTTTGGAATTTTTTGGTTCTTTCCCTCATTATTATTATAAATAGGCCCGTTTGGACTCATTTTGTATTCAAATTGGCACATATGGGCGTAGAAGCCACATCTCTTCTGAGAGATAGCTACCACCATTCTAGACATTGTATTACAGTCTGTTTTATTTCCACCATTTAATAGAATATGTGTTTATTGTATCTCTATTTTCATTTCAAAATGTATATGTTTATGATTATGTATCTATTATTTCATTTTGTTCTCACATAAATACATATCAGTGGTATTAGAGAAATATGCTCTTTGATTGTTTCTCAACGCATATCCTCGACGAGGTCAGGGTATATAGAGTTTGGTCTCGAACTAGTTTCACTTGGTGAATATCACTCTTGCCACCCCAAAATCATATACCTAGCCTATTTTATGTCAAAAAATCATATAGTTGAATTTCATGTACTAGGATAATCCCATGATAATCATTATTAATATATCAACATTATAGTGTGTGTGTGTGTGTGTGTGTGTGTGTGTTATCATATTATATATTTACTATATATATGACAACAACTTCACGACTTGGAAATGCCAAAGGGAAATATGACAAATGTCCAAGACTCAACTCAACTAATACACTATGATGATGTACATGATGCAACTTAGTGGATCTTTCGAAGGGATAATATGAAAACAAAAATGGTGAAATAAGATATGGACATGATAAGCACATCGAAATGGATATTATATGAATCCATCTACAATGTTACAATTTACTAAATTTTAACACTGCAGATGGATTCATCTGTAGTGTTAAAATATAGTAAATTGTACAAATTCATTGTCAAATTTGTAATTTTTCCATTATCGGAGTGACAGAACTAAAAATGACCAAATGAATGACCAATTGTTATGTTGTCATTTTTAGTTTATTTCTCATCCCATGACCAAATTGGTCATTTATCTTGGTCATTTTTTTGTTCAGTTCTTATCTTGTGACCATATTGGTCATTTATCTTGGCCATTTTTAGTGAGACAACTTAAAATTTCTCAAATTTGGTCATTTATCCCTTGAAAAGATGTGGTGACCAATTTTTTTGGTCGCATGGTCACTTATCTCTCCTTTTGTACTATTGTGTTAATCCTAAGATGACCTTTGACCTTCTTCACTATCTCTCAAAGATTATGCTTCACAAGCACATTACATAGAAATCATATTTATTGAAATGAAATACTATATTTCACTTTCATGAGGAAAATATTAATACTTCTACACCACTGTATTTTTCATGTTCAACCACTCAACTCATAGCTTAGTTCTAGAAAGAGAGAGAGGTCACATCCCTTTCAATAGAAAGGGAAATAATCAACTCTTATATGTTCAAAACTTGATATGTTTGCAAAAGTTATAGACACCATACAAATATCGCAAGACCCTAAAATTTCATATCTACATAAATTACCAGTAGGATAAATATCATTATCGATTATTTTGACATATAGGCTGACATCTAAAGGAATATACTAGAAGCCTTGTTCAACCATGTACCTATTAGTATTAATGAGTCATATAGAGTATTCTTGAGTTCACAAACTAAATGCTTATTCCAAAGTTGAGATCTCACAACACTTCCATTAGGGAAGAAACCCATTGGTTGTAAATGGGTGTACAAGGTGAAATACATGGCATATAACACACTTGTCAAGTAAAAGGAATTATTGGTATTGAAGGATTCTTTCACCAGGAGGGAATTAATTATGAGGATATCTTTTATCCTATATCAAAATGAGAACTATCTGACTTCGACTTAATTATCCAATATGAAATTGAGAACTGTATGAGAAAATGAGAATTAATTACAAGGATACCTTTTTATCCTTTACATTGACTCATTTATGGGCCACATAATGGTTGATTGGTCAAAAGTTCATTTGTAATACACAATTCTTATCCTTTTTTCATTCATAAAATTTAGTGTTTGAGAACTTGGGAGTGGAAATTGCATAACATTTGTTTATCTTTCAGCTAAACACTACATAGATATTTATTTTCATGTCTCTTTTAGTCACATTGAATGATTAATTTGGGGTTTCAACTTTGATGGTGTGAGGCTTTGGACAGTGAATTAATTTCTGGTAGATTCCATACACTCACCAAAGAACTAGATCATATTCTAGATGGCATTCCATATGATTTATTATATATTTTAGATGAAGTTAGAGAGAAGATGAGTATTGTCCATTTTCCAATCTCCTCCTACTTACCCCCATGATACCAATTCTTTCTTGTCGACATGTCTTGCCACCCCACCCTGCATCTCTTCAGTTTCTTTTAGTAAGTCCTGGATTTGGACACATTTCAATAAAAGAAGAAAACTACAAATGAATGATTCCAAGTACTATTTGAGATAAAACCATAGGGTACTTTTGAATTGGCTGATCTAATTATAATGTATTAACATGTTTTCAATGTTATAGGAGAGAACATTCCATAGTGGTTTGGATATGCTAAATCATAGGGAAACATGAATATCTATAAGTAGAAAAAAAGGAAAAATTCCATTTACTCTATTGGGTCAAGATATCCTCTTTTTCATTAATCGAGTTTGTTATAGTTCTACCACAATGCCTTTCCAGACATCATCTATTCTCAATACATTCCTGACTATATCTTCCAATCAATACTATAACCTTTAAAGTCTTCTACAATTCTAGACTTTAGCTTTAGATGTCAAAGTGATTATCATTTGATACAATTGTGTGGCTCATCTATCTACTTTGTGTAGTACAATTCCCATATATGAGGCTTAGAGCACAAGGTATAAAAAGTAGCATATAGTTGTATGACTTACTTTTGAGGATTCCAGATACCCATTTTTATCCATTTTTTTCTCCTTTCTATTTATTTAAGATCATATTGTTTGAAAAACAATTCGTTTAGAATACTCCTCTTATTTTTATAGATAATGATAATATTCAGATGTTCATTTTTTACTCTTTCTCCCTTCTTCAATAATTTTATGATATTATATTTTATATTTACATGTAACTTCTCACCCCACCTCTAACCCATAAGTGAGAGTGAGATATTCCTCATGGCTCATGAATATACTTAATCAACAACTGGTTCAAGAAGAATGAACATTTCACAAGCGGGATTTGAACCTGGGCGTGGAGGATAAAAATTCTTCCTTTCAATCTTCCCAGGTAGACCCAATTGACAAAATTATATGATATTATTTGTTTAATAGGCCATAATTTTCCTCTCATTTCCTCTATTTCTTCTTTGTTGCAGAAATTTTGTTATTATTTTGTCTTTCCAAATCTCTAATGCTAACCATATATCTATTTTGATCTACATAAGTAGTAGCATATTTTTATTCTACTCATGAGTCCTTGTTTCATATGTATATTATTTAGTCTTCCAGCCAGGAGAAAGTCACTTTATGGATGTCAGTTTTCCCTCTTCAGTTTGCGCTCCATCTCGATGTTTGGTTGAAGTGTTGGAAGGAATTTCTATGAACATTCATAATGAATATTCTTTTGTTTTTTCCAATGGAAAACTTCGTAGCTTTTAATTTCATGAAATATAAAAAGTTACATTTTGAAGGTGTCAAGGAACCATAAACATGAGAGGAAAACTATAAATATTCCATACTACCCCTATGTTTGTTTAAATCATAGCTTCGAAAAAAAAATATTATGGGCCTATTACTTTCTATTACAAGATTACATTAAAATTTGAGCGCTGTAGACCTATAAACCAAATTCCATAAAGATAAAGAAAGAATATTTTCATTTTGTTTCAGTTGTCCACATCACCAGTATCCATCTCACTATTGCATTTGAAAATTACCAGTAAAGGTAGTTATTATAAGAAGTTTTTAAGTTGATGTATTATAGCACAGAAGAAGGATCCCCTTCTTTACCACGACCTTCAATTTCAAGGACACCTTCCTATCCCACAAATTCTGGTCTAGATAGTTCATCCTCTAGTTTATTAAACTATATTCTTACATGGAGGAAAGGGATGTCATCAAAAATATCTTCTACTATCATGATATGGTTAGGTAAAGGGTTTAGAGAAATGTTTTATAGATTGAAGGTTACTTTGACCCCTTCTATTACTAGATTGGACTCCTCAAAAACTTGCAACCTTGTGACATCTTTGTCTAGAGCTACCTTCAATGGATTTAGTAATGCATGCAACTCATCCTAGTTGCTTGTTCCCCTATCTAAGCCCAATTTGAAATTGATGAAGCATATTTCATTGATATACGTCACTCCTACTACAGTTAGTCCTGGATTCCTCTAGCTAGCTCCATTGAAGAAGTCCCATCCATTGGACTTAATAGTAGGTTCTTGTTTCTTTGGAAATTTAGTTTTTGGATGTAGGTAGATATATTCATAAATTAACTTGATCTTGTGATACACTTCCAGAGTGGTAAAGGGTTTATCCTGGAGTAATAGCTTATTTCCATGATCCAGATTGACCATGGGACAATGCAGGGAAGTGCTTTGTGATCAACCAGTCTTGGATTCTCCATCCATATTTTTAATCCATCCATCAGGGAATGAAATTCCCACTTACCTATTCCCTTTGTTAGACTATAGACCTCCTTGCATACCTCCTGTTGCAGCTGCAACAATTTCCCAAAATTCCAAAAAAATTTAGGACCCTCCTTTGCTTTGGATTAGTTTGATTTTCTTCCCTAGGTTGATCCAATAATTTGCAGAGAGTTTCTCCAATGCTTGGATTGATTTACTACTTGATTTGATTCCTCCCCTATGGCTACCTTTGAATGAATTTTCACCACGCTGAATCGGAAGATTATTTAATTGACGCTCCCGCCGTTGCGGAAGAATGTTAAGTCGTGACTTCAACTTTCTGTCCGATGCATTGGTTTTAATTGGCTATTTTCTTGGTTTAAATTGGAAGGATGTGCTCTTTCTTTTCCTGCCATTGTGGTCAGTTTTGGATTCGGTTTCTTTTCTGATTCCTATGCTTTACCTTGGCTACTTTTGTGTTTTGGCTGTTTTTGAGCTTTACATCAGAGCTTGTCATCGTTTCCTTCTCCGCTGTTGCGGAAGGAAATCTGCTAACTCTTCCGATCCATAATTGTCAGCTCTTCCAATGCGTTGCATTCTTATTTGGAGAGGCTGATATCTTTGGTAGCCGTCATTGCGGCTGTGTTCCCGCTTTCGTCCCGTTGTCCTTTAGTTTCGATGTTCGATTTTGTGTTTCTTCCACCATGCATGTTGCTGCGGATGGATTATCACTCTAGCCGTCCACCGTTGTGGAAGGAAGTTGGATTTCAACTTCCGACCCAAAAGTGGTCCACCATTCGATCCGTATGACAGAGGCGGAAGGCTTGGTATTTGGATCATCCGCCGTTGCACAAAAGAATCCACTTTCTCTTCCGATCCAGGATTTGCTCCCATTTATCCCCACTGTTGCGGAGGGGTTTTTGGTTCAGCTTTCCATTGTTGCGGGGCAAAATAAGTTTTCAGCCTCCGATTCAGAAACTCTCTGATGTTCGATCTTCTAGGTTTTCCTACCATGCACGTCTCTGTGGTTGGATCTATGCTTTGGCCATCCGCCGTTGTGGATGGATGAGTGCTTTCAGCCTCCGATTATAAAATGCTCCGACGTCCGATGTTTTCGCGCCCATGGTGTTGACTATATATACGGGTCGAGGGGTTATATTTTTAATTGTTATTCTCGACTATTGAGCGCTGTCATTGTTGTGTGTGTCATTCTCACTAGCTGTGAAGGACCCCTCGGTCTGTGTACCTGCATCCAGGTGGCAATTGTGGAATCCTGACCATCATCGACCCGCCATACTCACCGTATTTCCAGGTAGGCTCTTCATTTTTCCCTTTTCATTTGAACTGTTGGTGGTTTTCTATGATGGTTTGCTTCCCCGGTCGTCTTCCTCGTTCCGTTAAATTAGACGCTTATAAAGGTGCATTGTTATCCTTTTGACTATGGGGTGGAGTATTTTAAACCTAAAGCAGTTTTTCACCCACGGCTTTCCATTTGCAACCTCAGGTGTAGTGGATGGGGGTTTGGTGCAGGCAGCCGTTACGCCGTCTACGCCAAGCCACCCTGTATGTAAAGATAGGTTTGCAGGGGGGGGTTTATGGTTTTCTGTATCATTTGGGGGGTTTCCCTTTTACCCGAAGCCCTAGTCATTATTGCCTATGCGGTCCCACGCAACCCGTTTCTCGCTCAGTTTCGAACCCAGGCTGGGGAAGAGGGTGTACCGCGATGCATAATTCTACACCATAGGTTGCACTAGATTTTTCCTTTCATCAAACACGCCCTAGAAACCCGCATCCTTGAAAAGCCAGCATTTAGCAGCACTGTTCCACGCGTAGTTATATTTTAAACCCTAACCTATGGAAGGGATACATCACGGAGTTCAGTTTGTTAACTAGAAGTCACAGGGGTAGTGGTGTTGAAAGCTTCATTTGAGGGCTTGCATAGTTTTCCCCTATCCATCCTGCGCAGTGTTTTGATAATGGCACCCACAGAGAGCAGAAGTTTTCTTTGCGATAATATAGATGTTTTTCCATCCGATTGCATTGTGAGAAATGTTTGGTTTTTGCAAACAGTGGTAGCTTGCATAATCTTACTGCATATAACTATTTTAAATCATGCTATACATAGACTAATTCACTGAACAATGCACATCATGTTTCAATAGCTCTGTTAGTAAGATCATACACATATGTTAGCCTCGTTAACTAATTGCTGGCATGATACACATGAAAGAAGTAAAACGCTGCACATTGTCATATAAGTGTCTGCAACTGGAATTGCTTAATGTTACAATGTTATATATGGCAGGAAGAATTCAAGGTCACAATGTCAAAAAGACAAAAGAAGAAGGCCCCTGTGGTCAAAGAAGAGCCAGAGGTAGAAGTGGTCACTAAGACAGAATACGTATATGAAGACACTAAATTCATTTCTGGCTTGGAACCTGAATACCAGTGGGGGGAAATCTATAGACTGATTACCCGAAGAGAAGTTCCTGACATGGGCTTAGAAGAAGAGTCCATATATGCAAACATTGAAAGATCTTCCCTTATGAAGGTCACCACTAGGCCAGAAATGTTCCCATGCTCTGAGGTAATTGGTTGGATTCTACCCCGGGCAGATGTAACCACAATGATTCTGGAAAATGTTGAGAGACAGGGCTATGCTGCATTTAGCCCTGGATATGTGGTGTTGGCTTATCACCTTCCAGAAGCCCAAGTGTTCCTATCTAATGACTGGCTGAGTAGCATTAGAATGGACCTAGTAGAGACCCTGAAGAGGATGCTGTTGCAGGGAAAACATTACCGACATAGACCCACGGGTGAGTATGATACAACGAGCTTGAGGGTTCCCTACAGATTTATAGCTCTGATGCTTAATAGGATCTTTGGGAGAGCCCATGGCAGATTCTTCAAGATAGAGTGGATACCCATCATTTTTCATGTGGCAACACAAGGGACAGTCTTCAATTGGGCCAGCCTTATATCCACCAGTCTTTCTTCTTGCTTGGCCTCAGCCTTAGAAGGGGAGTCCCGGAAAAGGTCTGAGTTTTATATGAGCTCAATACTCATAGAGTGTATACTATGCAACCAGCCTTTCCTTGGTCTCAGGTGCATCTAGGACAGAGAAAGAATGCCTGTCTATGCTGCTTATAGACCACTGTGGGCACACCAGTACACAGCCATTACAGAGAATTCTGTGAGCACTTCATTATGCCACTATACACACTCATTTTTTGGAAAGAGTGTGATTGTATGTCGAAGGAGGCCATGCAAGTGATACAAGATTACGCAGACTACTATTTGACTGAACATGGCATGTACTTCAGAATGTTTGGAGGCTCGAGAGTACCTTCCCTACTACCAAAATATGCAACTGATTACATTATCCATAAGGAGGCAGTCAGACAAGTGTTCCTAGATGGAATAGGCAGCTTCCTGTTCGAACACAAGAAGACTACTTATCCTCCTTTTCCCTTCAGACTTGGAAGCTACAGGTTCACTAAGGTGAAGCAAGCTGGTGAATTCGTAGAGGAGCTGGAGAGGTTCCATTTTGGTGAGATGCGCTATCACAGAAATGACTCCCATGGTAAAGTGGCTGATCATTGTAAAGAAAACAAGGTGCATTTTGAGTATACTCACCATTTTGATAGGGAAGAATCTGTCTTCCGAAATGCCCCAAACATGACAGCACTAAAGAGAAGATTCACAAAGAAAATCACCACCAAAGGTGGAAAGGGGGATGAGCAGGCAAATGCAGAGGAAGAAGCCAAAAGGAGAAATGAAGAAGCCCAGAGATTGGCACAGGAAGCTGCAGAGTGGTTGCACAGTGAAGAGGAAGGGAAAAGAAAAGCTACCTAAGAAGCAGCTGAGAAAGCCCAGGAAGCAGCTAAAGAGGCAGAAGAAGCAGCTAGAAAAGCAGCTGAAGAAGTGAAAAGAAAGCTTGATGAGGAGCTACAAAAGCAGGAGGCAGAGAGGGTGAAGCTAACACAGACTGAGACAGAACAGTCAGCTTCTGACATAGCTGGGGGGTAGACCCAGGATGTTGAGAACCCTGAGTTTCAGGACCCACAAGTACCTACTGCCAGCACTCCCATGGTCCCCACTCTCAAGCTGGTTCCTTTTGTCCAGAAGAAAGGGGAAGAAATACCCGATTTCAACACTGTATATTATGATAGGGTGACAAAGAGAATAATAAAGAGAACTGAGAGGAAGGTTGAGGCAGAAGGTCTACCTAGTAAAATGATAATGAATACAGCTGTTATGCTAGGAACATACCAAGATCCAAGATTTACCCTAAGAGCCGGGTCTGCATTTATCCAAGCTTTAGAAGATAATGTAGGAAAGATAATAACTAACTTGGAGCAGTCCAAGAAATCCTCTTCTCAGCTGAAAGATACATTGAGAAAAGAGAGGGCAGAAAATAATAGGCTCAAGAGGAAATATGAAGATATGCAAAGGGAAATGAAGTCCTCAAGAGCTGAAGTACAGGCCCTCCAAGGAGAAATACAAGTTCTAGAAACAACACAGGAGTCTCTGGAAAGAGTACAAAAATAATACCAAGAGTTAAGAACTGAAAAGGAACAGCTACTGGCGAAGGTGGAGGAGCTAGAAGAGCAGCAAAAGATCCTTCTAGAAGCCAATATGCTTCATACCCAAGAGCTAAGAAAGGAACATCAAGAACAGGTTTCTTCTTTAACAACTGCTCTGGAGGAAGCAAGAGAACAGTAGGTTAACCTCCAGCCATTCAAAGAGCATGTCTTGGCCCAAAAGACCAAGATGCTATAGTTACAGACTGCTGTTGAAGATGAGAGATGTAGAGTGCTGCAGATCGATGGTAGACTGGAAGAAATCTTGTAAACTGCATCTTATTTTGTGGATAGATCTCAAGATGTCCTAGAGGTCCTGACTGCAATAATGTGAAGGATGGAGAACAACGAAGAAACTCTAGCAGAGCTACCGTCAAAAGACCAACAAGCCCTTAAGCGGGACTATAACCTAGTGGATTTTGCCATCAACACTGCTGAAGATTTCAAGAAGGTAGTTAAAAAGACAAAGGGATTATACACCGAGTTTTTCAGAAGAGTCCTCATCACATACAACCGGTGCCAGGTAGAGGCCAAGAAGAGGCTGGATGATCTCCCAGACCATGATTCATTTATGGAGGTGTTGCAGAAAAGACATCAGGATGAAGAAGCAAGAATGCAGCACATTAAGGCCATTGATTACCAGATTCTGAGAAGCGAAGTAGGCCATTCGGCAGTTAGTGTGTAGATCTTGGAAGACCAGCTTCGGTTAAGCGCAGCCAGAGTGGAAGCTATAAAGAAACAGGCTGAAAAATTTGAAATCAACATTCAATTTTTGGAACCCTCTGCATTTGAAGGCATTGCCTCTGATGCTGCATCATGGAAGAAGTTTCTAGATGCTCAAGTGGGACCCTCCTCATAAAGGATCGGTCATTATTGTGATTTGTAATTATTTTTTATAAACCATTTATGAAAAGCAGAACGTTGGGAAATGAGGGGTTGGGAAGCCCAAATGTCACTTTGGGTAGCCCAACAGTCTCACCCTTTTTGTATAAATATAGAAAGCTTAGAAGGGAAGAAGGACTTTTTCCCAGTTAGATTGATGAAGACATATTGTAAGAAGAACTATTTCCTTTTGCAATAGATAATTATAGTTTTCCTGTTGGAGAAAGCTTGGTGGAATATTAAAATGTGTGCTATGGATTTGTTGAAGAGGAACTATTTCGTTTTCAACTTTGTATCCATTAACTGTGAGACCGTTCTAACTCTTTGAACCTATGTTCCTGTATGAATGTTTTCCAGTTTATTTTATGAATATTTTCACCATGAGTAATGTATGCTGCTTATGAAACAGTTGGCTATCTGATTGTTGAAATATCTTTAATCTTTCATGTGTTGTAGATAAGAATATAAGATACTTGTAATGTCTGTTTATAATGAATGAATAATCCACATTACTCATAAATAAATCATATTCGGGCTCCCCGGGGATAGGTAGATAGATAAGTAGATAGGTAGTTCATTTCATTACTGCATATATGATATAGATGCCTGTGAGCCTAAGACGGAGGTAAGAACCTGCGCATCACATTGTGACTGCTCCCTGCATCCTCATCACCCTGCATGGTTAATTAGGTATATGCATCTCATACATTAAGTCAAAAATTACAAAAACTCAGTGGATCGGGCCGCAACTGGTGAAGCCTTTGTTTTGTTACTTTGACCTACGGTAGCCGGATCGCAAACCGGACGGATTCCCTATACCAAACTGTCAACAGGATAGTTGGGAACGTTAACTGGGGAGAATCCCTTACTGTTGTCGCCTGTGAATTTCCAGGCCTCAATACCTCCTTAGTGTAATGGAATTCCATTATTAAGTGTTTGATATTTTCTTCTTCACCTCGGCATAACAATAGCATACAAAGACTAGGCCCTTTCCAATATCTACTTTGAAGTTGGGAGTACCTACCAGGAATACACCTTATCATTTAGGGTCGGACACATCAAAATTTCGTATTTTAATAGTTCCTTATCTTTCCAGAATGGCTTCCACCACCTTTCTACTCCTATGTCTTCATTAAGAAACATGGATTTATATCCAAAAATTGTAGTTAATTTTTCATTGGGACTTTGTGATGATACTGAATAATCATCCTCTTCTTTCAAAAGCATGTAGTTAGTATTCAATATATTAACAAACTTATTCCACTGATCATCATCCTGTCTATTCAATCCAATCATCCTTGCTTCCTTCTTCCCATAATGGAAAAGCTTACCTCTGTCTTAGATTGCAACATTAGCCAGATGAACTATAACCTTATCTTCTCAAAAAGGCCTTCATTTAGTGTATAGATTCCATCACAACCAACCCAGTAATTAAGTCCAACTCTTAACACTATTTCCATTCATTATCTTCCATGTATTAGGCCGATTTTGAATTCAATGTTATAATTATCTGTGTGCCCCAGTTTTGACCCCATGTTATTGAAATTGTACATGGTGTATATATTATTATTGAATCATGGCAAGGAGCTCAAGGCCAAGGCCCTTCCATTCATTTGGTGTTTATGTATAGTTGATCAAGGTTGATACCTATGGTGATAGTGATAAGTCATTAACATTATATATCTTGATGTATCATTTAAATATGCAATTGTTAAAATACCACAGTTGTCTATGGGAATGCAACATGAAAGAGGTGGGGGCATGATTTCATAAGGAATAGGGAGGGAAGTTATTCAAAATATTGACCCACTAGGGTGAGAACATATGTCAATGGGGGAACCCATGAATCCTCAGCTACCTTTTTTTCCTATGTCCTCAATCATTCACTTCTTCTAGAAGTTGGTTGAGGCAGTTAATTCCTTGGGTAGAGAAAGGCATAGTAGTCTAATTGTGTGTTGGAGAAAACCTGCAAGTCTACAGTCTGGGAAGTCGCATTCTTGATTCTGACACAAGGAATCATGTGATGCATGCTAGTCCATCTTTCCTCATTTGGGGAAAGGATTTGTGGTTCCTCAGTGTTGTTGTTGATGACCGTAATCACCAGTTCATTCACTATTTTCTATGGAAACACACATGGTGGTGTTTCGACTATCCTAAGTCATGGATATAGTTTTGTAGTGTTTTCTGAGTGACATTTTCATATGCAAGTAAATGTTGTTTCTCTATGTTACAGATTGAATCCTATGTGGCCATGTTTTCCTTGTGGGTTGTTGTGATGTGCATCCTTGTTTTGGTCCAAATGCTTAGAAGTGGAATAGGCCCAGAATTGGTTGATAAACCTAGTGAAGCAAGGAACCTCATAGACAGATCGAGAGGAGCTGGAAAATACTTTATGCACACCCTAAAGAGGACTGAAAGGGAAGGTTTGGTCTAAGGGAACTGTGTAGCAGTAAAATGAGTACTTCCTTATGTTGGATGTGTAGGTATTGTGGAAAGCCAATGTGGATAGATCTAGTGTAGGTTTCCATAGATCTATGGTTTATCTCACCAGCCTAGAAATTCTACCTTTCCATTTCCTTAGTAGCCTGATAATCCCAATTGTTAGTTGGTTTGGCTGTGTTTTGATTTGCATTTTTGGCTTGTGAGTAATCCTTGGTTGGAAAACTTGATAAACTCAATTGCATGTTGTGTTGGCTGATTGATCCTGATAAAACCAGCATTATGATGGCTTGATTATGGACAATCTGATAAACCCATCAAATAGTTGGGTTGGCTTGTCCTTATTGTGGAAGTTGGATTGACTATGAAAAATATGATCAACCCAACTATATGTTGGATTCACTGAGTAAGCCTGATAAACCCAACAGTGTTTGGCTTATAAGCATGTAGCCTGATAAACCCAACTTGGTGTTGGATTGGATGGATAGTATGATAAACCCAAATGAGGTTGGATTGACTATGTGTTATAATTTGGCTGTGTGAGTCTGTTGTTCCCTAGTTCCTTGTGAAAATCATGCCTAGATCATTAGAGGAAATTTCAACTCAAAATGGGTCTTTTAACTTTAACTCAAATTCCATGTCATCATGTGTTAGCCAATGAAATTACTTTAAATTTGAAATACCGTATAGGTATTAAACACTTTTTTAACATAAATTTGGGGATAGGTATCATAAAAAAAAACTACTATTTTTGTTTGTATTTTCGACACATCTCCTTGTGTTTTTACTCAAATTTTGATCGGGAGAGAGCTTGTTGGAAGTTGTGTTGAAATATTGTTGAACACAACTGGCATATGTTTGGTTGGAACATTGCAATGACATAGCTAATTGTAGGACAAATTCATCATCAAGATAAGTATTGATGTTATCTTATTTATGCATTGTATTTGGTTATGAATGGATGGCTGAATGAATTGAATATGAAGAATGTTTGTTAATGCTTTAGTAGAGTTTATTGTTGATGAATGTTCCTGCATTCTCATTTGTTTATTCTTTGTATGTTTTAATGCATTTTTCATAAGTGCATGGATGCTAGAATCCTAGTTAACAGAGTCAAAATGCATCTAACTAGGTGTTTTCGCACCCCGAAATCCACCTGTAGAAGGCAGAAGGTGAGAGGTAAAAAATGGGAAAGAGGTTAAGGTGGAAAGTTGTTTTTCTGAATTTCGACCTTTGAAGGCAGGAGGCAGAAGGTCATTAAAATATTTTGATGAATGTTTTTTTTAGTTTTGAGTTCTGAAGGAGGAATGTGGAAAGGTGAAAGGCGGAAGGAGGAAAAGTGTGTTGATGTATTTGTAAATTCGGAATGTATTCACTTGTATATATTATGTATTGTACCATGATGTTTATTCCGGGAAGTGTGTGTAATGTAATTGAGTCATGTCATGCCCCGATGTTCCTATCAGGAGATTAAATAATGTAAATAAGTCATTGAGGTTAACCCTCCATTATAATTCAAGGCAATAGTCCCCACAATTGTTTCAAGGTTAACCCTCATTGTTGATCAGATGGAAAATTCCCCACAGTTGTGGGGAACTAGAGTTATTAGACTCTCCTAGAGATGTCAGCCCTAGAAAGTAATTTTTATGTGGGGACAACATGTTGAAGTGGAAATTAACTGAACGAAAGAATATAAATAGAGAGTGAGCCTCTCTATTTATCACACACACAGTCACTCATTGGGGTGCATGAGTGAGAGAGAAGTAGTTCTCTTAATTGAGAGAGAGGGAGAAGCTGTGGAGACCATCTTTATGTTTTCTGGTTTTACTAATGCCATTGGTGCTCATTATATCTCTGAGGAAGTTGCAGGGTTTTCTCCTTTATAGTTTCCCCGAGGAAAATTATGTGTCCCTTGTCTCTTGTGTTTATTGATGTGCATGTTATTCTCTTAGATAAGATCCTAATATCATGCTATCTTGAATGATAAAAATATAACATGGTATCAGAGCTAACTTGAGAAGAAGACATTGTGCAGCTACAGAAGCTATGGATTATTAATTTTTGGGTCTCTGTTATGGAGAGAAATTCCTATGGCTTGGGGTACCACAATAGATAGCTTAACTCCAGAAATCAATCCTTTCCAATATGCAATAGAAATCAAATATCTAACACTAAATTATCAGACCTCTTACCTTATTCTAGACGGTTGAAGTAGATCCCCATTGAGCTTTCCAACTTCAGCTTGAATTGATGAATCACTTCCTCAACAACAAGTAAAAAAGACAAGCATACTATATATATTGGTGTTAGATCTATTCTAGCATATATAATCAACAATGTATAAGCATTTGAAATCATCCATGGATAAAATATTCATTCAACCATACATTATTGGACGGGAAAATATATTTCTATTAATATAAAATTGAAGATTACAATGGATACAACCTCTATCGGCACATCTACAAATCAGAGAAACTGAATCCCCCACTTGGGCCTCCACCACCTCAATCCTCCATCTCTCTATAGCAAGCTCACAAGCAAAAGGCAAGCTTCGGAAGAACACAAAAGTGCTCCGAGGGACAAAGGGATGCAAACTTAAGCACAAGTTCCGGCAACAATGGACAATAGTTTCTTTGCTCTTAATTCTCTTATGCCTTCAATGTATCCAAAGAGTTCCTTATATAGATTTTGAAAGGGGTAATGAAAGGTTGAATCCAAGTGATCTCAAGGCATATGGAAGGCCAGGATTCAAGTGAGTCAGATCCATGTCAAGGAAAACTCCAAAAGGATTTGGATTTTGTACACATCCCGATGTACATGGTTTTAGGGGTCAAACCCACATATATACTTGATTAGGGGTTTAAAATTCATGTGTATCATTTTCCACAGGTTTATGGGGATGGTCTAGGAAACATCAAAGGACAAAAAATGGTCCAAGGGGTCTAAGGAGTCTACAGAGGGATAGGGGAAGGCCATACCAGAGTGATTCACTTGGAGTGGTAAAATCAGCTATAACAGATGCCCCCTAATTTGTGAGGTTAGAGGGGTCATACAATGCCCGACATACATTATAAGTCCATCCCAGAAGTGGAGTGATGAAGGATCCCAAATGGAAGACCATCAACCTAATCAGCATAGTACAATGATACAACTCTACACATAACTACAAATAGATATAGCAGTCCCAGATACATAAGAGTACAATGGCCATGAATAGGCATGATACAAAATATCACATAAGTGGTCATCGCCACGTACAATATACATAGATCAGAATCTCCATGATGAAGATATACAAAGGATCATGATCTCCATAATGGCTGAAAATGTCTGACATATACTGGAATCAAGTCATAAGAGCTAAAATCTCATGAACACTGGCACGATCAAGGAGGCAGCATATAAGATATGCCACCAATCTGGAAGGTCTTCTACATAAATTTCTATGAGTACATGTCCTACTATGTGAATAGAGGTGTCGAGGTCGAACATAGTAGTCCATCGTCTGATTACCGGTCATTGATGTATACTGTTAACAGACATGAGATCACCCACCGATAATGAAAATGGGAATCAAGGTACTAGAGTGCAAACTAACAAGTGTGAATAAATGTGTTGAGGTCAAACACTTGAGAGGATCCATCGATTAGGGGACATTGATGTATTCCCAAAAACTATCGATGGCGAGAGAACGTGCCACTGATGACTGCAAGTATCAAGGCACTAAAAAATGACTCTAGATTCCAATCCCATAATAAATGATCTAAATTTGATGGGATGAAATCCGTTGGAAGGAGGGAATTAAGGCATCCCCCATCATCCAACATGAGGCACTCAACAAAGCTGTATAATGTGGAAGGAATCGATCATAATGTGCACGAACTAGTAACTGTACCGATAATGGTCGACATGCAAAGTCAATATCACTAAGGAATGGCTGAATCAGGTTTCAAATTCCTTCGAACAAGAGCATAACGGTGAATGGTGATAGAATAAAGGCAACATAGACTTGATATACAAAATTGGGACATCTCTATGACACAGGAGGCATTGACAGAGGCTCCATGGGGACTGGAAGCTTAACCAATCGGTGGAGATAAAATCAGATAAATGAGTACATATCCTAAAGTCAAAATATTAACCCAACGAATGGATGTGATATATAGTGCTATGTTCGAAGGTGACACAACTCGACTGCTTCCAAAGATAACATCTTTCCTTGTTCGGCTTTTTGGTTTTTTAATTTTTTTTGGACTTTTTCAAATATTTGAAAAGCTTGAAAAAGAATAAAATTACTTTATAGTTATAGAATAGGAGGAGACGAGTGTCATATGGGAAAACAAACTAGTTCCAAGCAGTGGAACATACCTATGCTCAATGCAAGGATACATGTGTAGGACATCGACACTCGGGGGAAAATCCCCTCCCCGTAAAAGTAGGGAATCAAGTTGTAAAGGATATATAAAATGGCTCTACATGGCTAGACATGAGACAAGCTCAGGCTATAAAGCTAAAACTCAATGTCAGGGAAGCCGGCGTAAGACTCAATAAGGCAGGAAAAGCTCATGATAATTTAATTACAACTTGATAGAAGGGAGTCCTGGGGAAGAGGATTATGAAACTCTTGCTCAAGGACATGACGATACTATACAACGAACTCCCAGACCTAAGAGAGGACTCACAACATGGGTACCAAACGCAAAGGGGAGGTAACTAGGACACCCATGTATAGGAAAGATCTACCATTCACATAGTACCACTTCTAACAATAGCATGAAGGTTCTATGATACCATGGAATGGGTTCATACCTAAGGTTAAAATGAAACAGTCATAAGGTAATGAAAAATGCAAGCGGATGTGAAATCCTAACCTATATGCCAGTTTAGACATGATACCTGCGATAGGCACGAACAGGTCGAAACCTCAGAGAGAGTGTACAAAAACTGGACTCTACATGACAACCATATTAGTCCAACACAAACCAAAATAGTCAATAAAGAATCCAAACTATAGGATATAGGGAGGAATGATCATGAAAACCGCACCGAAAGGAAACAATGTAGTGAACGATGGGACATAAAAAGGAAAGTAAGGTGTATACCCAACGTTCATGCATCCACCACCACCCCTGCGAGGGTGACCACTGCTATAAAGACAGAGCGAAGGGAACAAAAATCCTCCATAAATGGGGTAGAGGATGGAATATGACCATTCCCAAATCTACGAGCACGGTAAGGGGTTGTGATGCCCCCAAGTTTGACACCAGGGTCCATAATAAGACCAAGGACGGGTGATAGGATACCAAGCATGCCGAAAATAAAAGGACCCAAAATCAAGATAACATAAATATACTTAAATAACCATGATCCCAAAGGCCAACTAGCGCACAAAGAGCATACTCCTATGAAAATCTATATCCAAAATACAAGCAAACTAAGGGGAGGATATGTGAGCTCCCGAATGCAGCTAGTATGTCTCACCAAGGAGAGGCTCAAAAATCCCATACACTACAAGCAGAGGTACGTAACCAATTATAGTGGCCCTCAGCTTCAATGTGTAAAGCGACTGTGCTGTCCGACTCCAACCTGGCCGGGACACCCGCAGAATAACCCTTGTAGAGTACCCCCTCGATATCCTAGGTAAGGCCACTAAGGTCACCTCAATATAATCAATGCTTAGGAAGATAGTCATAGGTGGGATTGACCGTATGGGCAGGGTAGCAAATATTGAAACTCTCGAAAGAGCCCCTAGATACGAATACAATCCTGGAAATATCTTCGGTGCTATTTAGTTATGCCTAGGGGTCATCCCAATCAATAACTGCTCACATTTCCTCGTGCTTAACTCCCTTTTGAGAGGAGGATCTTGAGAAACACTGGTTATACCAAGGAATTTCACACACTCACCTGGACAAACACATACATGTTGTTGTTTAGTGGTCTTGGAGACTTTACTCACAATGAACTATTCCAAGACCCTAAAACCTAATCTTGTCAGTGAAGCCTATCAAATAAAATAGTGTAGTTCATTTTAATTAAGTGTTGATTTTAATTGGCTTTATTACTCAAAAGAGGCATATGGCCATGCAACTAATGGCGTTATGATAGAACATGAAGTAAAATGCACACCTAACAATCAATGCAAATGCATTGTGTCCATGAAAAACAAGGTATGCTACTACGTGAAATGCACAATTTTCTTTGAATGATAGGTGCAATCTTTCCTATATGAAATCCTGACTAATACTCTAAAGAAAATCTAGTGCAAGTACTATGCAAAATGCAAGATGCAATGCATGATGATAAGCAAATATTTTTGGATTTTTTGAGATAAAAATGAGATATTAAAGCAAAAGAATGGCTCTACAACCCCTAGACTTTGCAAGCACACTCAAGAAGCACTCAATAAGCACTCAAGAAAAGTACTAAGGTAAAATAAATCTAATGCACTAATCCCAAAACAAAACAAAAAAATGCAATGACAAGAACATTCTTCAAAAAAAACAGTTTTACCCTAAAAAAAATGTCTCTGGTCAGAAATAGAGGTGTATATAGACTCTAGTAGTATCAAAGGAGACTCAGCAATCATCAAAATTCACCCAGCAACAATCCATATTCCTATAGAAGGAAAAACTAAGGGCATACATGACTGTTCGCAGTAAACCCACGTGTGTACGCAGAAATAGCAGTGAAACCCACGTATATACGCGACTGTGAGTTAAAAAATTACATACAGGAATAAAGGTGCATAAAAATAAAGGCAAACAGACAAGCTGAGACAAACTTCACACCAATCAGACACTACCAAGCAAGCATGCCCCTAGACTCGACACAGAAACAAGAGAAAAAGAGAAATTCAAAGTCATTGAATGTCGATAGAAAACCTTGAAAGGACAACTACTATGAACTCCCCAATGGAGTCACCAATTCTGTTACGGAGAGAAATTCCTATGGCTTGGTGTACCACAACAGACAGCTTGACTTCAGAAATCAATCCTTTCCAATATGCAATAGAAATCAAATATCTAGCACTAAAGGATCAGGCCTCATATCTTATTCCAGATGGTTGAAGTAGATCCCCATTAAGCTTTCCAACTTCAGCTTGAATTGATGAATCACTTCCTCAACAACAAGTAAACAAGACAAGCATACTATATATATTGGTGTTAGGTCTATTCT
Source organism: Pseudotsuga menziesii (assembly GCA_001517045.1). Lineage (NCBI taxonomy): Eukaryota > Viridiplantae > Streptophyta > Pinopsida > Pinales > Pinaceae > Pseudotsuga > Pseudotsuga menziesii. The sequence goes on along the minus strand of LPNX010771965.1, from coordinate 158,926 downwards.
AGAATATATAATCAACAATGTATAAGCATTTGAAATCATCCATGGATAAAATATTCATTCAACCATACATTATTGGACAGGAAAATATATTTCTATTAATATAAAATTAGAGATTACAATGGATACAACCTCTGTCGACACATCTGGGAATTGGAGAAACTAAATCCCCCACTTGGGCCTCAACCACCTCAATCCTCCATCTCTCGATAGCAAGCTCACAAGCAAAAGGAAATCTTCAGAAGAACACAAAAGTGCTCCAAGGGACAAAGGGATGTAGACTCAAGCACAAGTTTCGGCAACAATGGACTATAGTTTCTTTGCTCTAAATTCTCTTATGCCTTCAATGTATCCAAATATTTCCTTACATATCTTTTCAAATGGGTAATGAAAGGTCGAATCCAAGCAATCTCAAGGAATATGGAAGGCTAGGAGTCAAGTGAGTTGGATCCATGCCAAGGAAAACTCCAAAAGGATTTGGATTTTGTACACATCCTGATGTACAAGGTTTTAGAGGTCAAACTCATGTATATACATGATTAGAGGTTTAAAAGTCACATGTATCATTTTTCAGATGTTTATAGGGATGGTCTAGGAAACATCAAAGGACAAAAAATGGTCCAAGGGGTTTAAGGAGTCTGCAGAGGGACATGGGAAGGCCATACTAGAATGATTCACCTGGAGTGGTAAAATCAGCTATAACAGTCTCTCTCCACAATCCATCAGAAAAAGTATGCTAGGATGACTCTCCATTGAAGGGCGCATCTTTCTATTGAAGCATAATTTGATTCTGGGCATTTTCAATTTTTTGTGCAGGAAATTATGATTTTTATAGAAGAATAATTTTTGAGTGAGCCCGGCATAGGATTTCTCTCTTCATCAAAATCGAAGTTTAGAGACCTAGGTTGATATTTTTGGCTGTGTGAAACTCTAGGAAAGTCAAACCCTAGTTTGACTCCGAGCCAAAAAACCCTAAATACTAAAACTGATAAGTTTTGGTACATTCTCTATATCTTGGGATTGTAGAAGTCTCGGGGGCCAAAACTTTCAAAGGTCGAAGATAAAATCCTAATGTACACTATGTGCAATTTTCATCCTCATATTCGCTATATTCTAGGAGTTATGATTCCTCCAAGTAAGGGTTCCAGCCTCTTCCAGGATTCATCCCTAAAAAGGACACATGGGGAGAAATTATATATATTGGGTTACGAAGGTCCAAATGCAATTTATCAAGATGTTCCAGAAAGGGTACAAACTATACTTTCTATTTTAGAAGTTACAAGCCCCAAAGATGAAACAGTGACACATGGCAGTCTGTACAACTTATCTATGCTGAACAATCCTGAAACAGGTCACCTTGGAAAAACTCTCATAAGTCCCAATCAGTGAAACAAATTCATATTAAACCTATGGTGTTTGAATAGGGACAAGAGAGGATGCCTTAGTGTGAAGTTTTAGACACAGAGAATCAGTACTTTTTGAGATACCGTAAACAGTATTAGGAATTTCCATAGAAGAAATTTGAAAACTAGGGCTTCCTGTTTTGGGAGCTTCCCTCCACTATTTTCAGAAAAGGAGTACATTGAACATATTTTATTGAAGAGGTCTATATTTCTACTCAATAAGATATGAAATATTCCAAGTTTTGAAAATTATGGTTTCTCTGACAAACCCTAGATCAGCCAGCTTTAGAACTAGGATGAACACCTCAAATCGGTAAGATCTAATCCTTTGTTATTTTCATTTGAGGTTCTCATTTCAAAGTGATATATCACATCATCTTGATACTAAGATTGGTGAATTTGACAACTTCCAAGAATGGAAGTATGTGATCTCTATGAATAAAATGAATTGGACACCTACATAAGTAGAGAGGTTCCAGTTCCAGAAGGAGATGAGGCTAAAAGCCTTACACAAGAAGAACTTGCTCAAGGCCAAGAATATCATTGTTGAGTCAATCATGGATCACCTTATACCACAAGTGTCTTCCCTAAAGATACCTAAAGTGATGTTTGATTCCTTGACCAAGATATTTGAAGGGAAGAAAATAAATGAGAAGATGACTTTGAGAAAATAGTTGAAGAACGTGAAGTTCCAGAATGCAGAGACCATGTAGTCATACTTTACAAGGGTATCTCAAATCAAATAACAACTTGAAGCAGTAGAAGAAGAAGTGGAGAATGAAGAAGTGGTGATAACCACCTTGAATGGCCTCCTAGGATCATGGGATTCATTCATTCGAGGAATGTGTGCCTAAAGGAAGTAATTACTTTTAGTAGACTCCGGGAAGAGTGCACACAAGAAAAGGAAGCTCGAATCATAATAAGAAAAGAGAAGATGGGAGCAACTGAGGATCAAGCTCACCATCCAAAGAATATCCCTCAAGCAATGAGGAAATACGAAGGACTCAAATATTGAAGAACCTCTTATCCATCTTAGCATTTGGATAAGAAATGATGATGTCATGAATGAAGAAGACGATGAAATGGAAGGCTCAAGGAGTCTACCCATGAAAAAAATAAAGATAGGTATTTCATTGTCATTTCATGATATTTTTTTGTTATGCATTTGTTTATATTTAGTTGATGTATTATACACGATATAATGTTTGCATTAATGACAGTATACTACTAATATGCATGTGATGGGTAAGTAGCTCATGGTGCTATACAAATCTCCATTTCTACTTATCTAGAATGAAACCTCTTTGCTGACATAATGGATTAGTACACAATGTCAATGTTGTCCTGATAGAGATGGAAGGCATATAGAAAGTTTCCGTGAGATATGGATGAATGTTGAATTGGATAAAATAGTTGCATGATCATATATTTATGCATAAGAATTTGTCATTATGAATATGGCATATGAAATGTCTCTAACCATACAACTAATGCATTTGAATTATAGGAAAGATCACGTATAAGCAAACAAGGATGAGAATTGTTCCAAATAATAAGTGACGACAATTCAAGAAAGAATCCAAGATGAAGAATAATATGACAAATGCAACGACATCATTGATGGAGAAAATTCCAGCTATGAGGACGTAGCCAAGACGAAAGGGAAGACCAATTCAAGAAGAATGATGTCTAGGATGCAGGATCAAGACCTGAAGGGAAGTTCATAGTTCCATCATGCAGAAGATGGAAACATAGTGGGATACAAGGAAGGATTCATAGCACGAGGCTTCTCATGGAAAGAAGGCATAGAATAAGAAGAGAAATTTGTAGCCACCAAAAGTTAAGACACATGATAGGAATACTCATGTGTGCAAATTAAAGAAGGACTTATACAAGCTCAGAAGACACCCATGGGATAACACATACATGAGGAGCTTGAAGATCACCTAGAGTGATGAAGATATTAACCTTTGCTACAAGGTTGAAGATGGAAGCCTATAGTGGATGAAAATCTCACATATGGGTGTGAGAAGGATGTTTTAAATATAGAGGATCTTGTTATCCCATGAGCCTAGATCGATACATAGAAGAATAGTAGCAGAGAAAGATACTTGTCACTCTAGTATAGAATGTTTCAATGCATAGAGTATGAAAGACAGAGTGAAAATGGTGCTCCACCTCAGAGGGAGTGACTACAGAAGATCTTGAGGTTCGACATGATACAACAAGATGGAAAACATACTGATGAGTCTAGGATTTACTGAGAGTAAATTGGATCCCAACCTTTGCTTCAAGGTTGAAGGTGTAAGACTAGTGATGCCCCTGTTATATGTCGATGACTTGCTCCTGACAGAAAAGAGGAACTCATTAAATTTATAAGAAGAAGACTTGCTACCAAGTTCGAGATGAAGGACTTGGGGATGATGTACTACGTTATAGCAATGGAGGTGTGGAAAATGGAAGTATGCAGTAAAAATCCTGAAGAGGTTCAGGATGATGGACTGCAAGGCCATGACCACACCTATGGCATCAAACCTGAATCTATTGAGTGATGCTTTATCAGAAGCGGTTAATGCTATGATGTATTGTCAGATGATTGGGTCCTTGATGTACCTGATGAATACAAGACCAGATATTTGCTTTGATGTGAACACCTTGAGCCAGTTCCTCACAGATTCGAGACATGTTCACTTGATTGCTGCAAATCATATTCTGAGGTACCTGAAAGGTACAGTTGATTATGGGCTCAAGTACGAGCTGAATCAAAATATTAACCTGGAGGATTATGTTGATTCATATTGGGCAGGAAGTGCCATCGATAGGAAGAGCACTTTAGAATGCTACTTTAGTATGGGATCAGGTGTGATCTCTTGGTTTAGAAGGAAGAAGTCCTGTGTGACACTGAGTACAGCTGAAGCAGAGTATGTCGTAGCTTGTTCAACTAGTTATGAGGAAGTATGGCTAAGGAAGCTATTGTCTAATTTATTTGATAACCAGTTGGATCTTACTTGCATATATTGCAACAACTAGAGTTGTGTGAAGTTGTCTGAGAACCCAATTTTTCATGGCAAGTCGAAGCATATCGAGATAAAATATCACTATATCAGGGATATGGTGCAGAGAGGAGTAGTGAAGCTCTAGTATGTTGCTACAGATGAACAAATAGCTGATGTGTTGACTAAGCCATTGGTGAGAGTGAAGGTTAAGTACTTTAGGGAGAAGCTTGGTGTTCTCCAAATCAAGGTTCCCTCCAAGGGGAAGTGACGAGTCTGTGAGCCATTCAGACATGGTGAGAGGATTGATTCCTTCGATGGTCAGATGTAAGGGCTGAGCCATTCTATAATGGTGAGAGGATTGGTTCCTTCCATGTTAGATGTGAGTGCTGAGCCATTCTGATGTGACTATAGGATTGGTTCCTACATGATCAGATATAAGTGCTGAATGGCATTCTCTGGGAGAATGGAGGTACCTGGTCAGTTACCAGGAATACTTAGTCTAGGACTGAGAGCCATTCTGGCATGATGTGGTTACACATGGTTAGATGTAAGTGTAGAGCCATTCTGGCGTGATGTGTTTACACATGGTCAGATATAAGTGCATATCCATTCTGGCACGATGTGGTTACACATGGTCAGATGTAAGTGTAGAGCCATTCTGGTGCGATGTGTTTACACATGGTCAGATATAAGTGAAGATCCATTTTGGCATGATGTGTTTACACATGGTCGGATATAAGTGTTGAATTCCATTCTCTGGGAGAATGGAGGCACCTGGTCAGTTACAAGGAATACTCAGTCTGGGACTGAGAGCCATTTCGATGTGGTGTGTTCTTGCATGGTCGAATATAAGTGCAGAGCCATTTTGATGAGGTGTGTTCTCGCATGGTTGGATATAAGTGTAGAGCCATTCCAATGTGGTGTGTTCTCACATGGTCGGATATAAGTGCATAGCCTTTCTGGCGCGATGTGTTTACACGGTCATATGTGAGTGTTGGGCCTTTTTGACAAGATGAGGTCAGATGTGAGTGATGGGCATGCCTTTTTGACAAGATGAGGTCAAATGTAAGTGCTGGGTGGGACATTCTAACTTAGGGTCAGATATAAGCGCTGAAGAATACCTACATGGAGTCTAGACCTACAACCAGAATGAAAAAGGGATGGCTCTGTAGAACTTCCTGTGATGAGAAGAATGAAGAGATAGCACCAGTGATGATGAATCAGTGATGATCCAGTAGTGATACTTCATATCAAGTGATGATCCAGACTTGATGATGATCTAGTGATGCTCTAGATCAAGTGATGATCTAGACTTGATGATGATCAGCTGATGCTCTAGATCAAGTAATCCAGACTTGATGAAGATGACTTGACGATGAAGAAGACTTGAATATGAAGAAGAATTGAATATGAATATGACTTGATGATGATCTAGATGATACAGAGAAGAAGACTTGCGTAGATTAATTGTGTCGAGAGAATACCTTCCTAGTTAAGAGGGAGTCATTAGAGGAAATTTGGGGTCTAAAATGGTCTTTATAAGAAAATGCACCAACAATAAATTTTGTGAGTTGGAATTCAAGAACCAATAGAATTTCAATAAAATGAGTCAACCATAATGGTTGAATTGACATATTTGTCATAAAAGAAAACTACCTTTTTTGTTCGTATTTTTGACATATCACCTTTTGTTTTTACTCAAATTTCAAGAGAGAGAGCTCATTGGAAGTGGAATTTAATTCTATATCCAATGAGTACCCACACTATATACTTTTGACAAACCTTGCTACCCCAAAAACAAGATAAACTTGAAAAAATAAATGTGATGATGACATCATCATCACATTTTTTTCCAGGTATTTCTTCTTTTTGGAGTAGCGGGGTCCATCAAAAGTATGCAGTGTGGGTACTCTTTAGATGCCAAATCAAATTTTGCAGCCAACAAGCTTTCCTGCTCAGAATTTCAGTAAACACACGGGGAGATATGTCGAAAATACGAACACAAAAAGTAGTATTTTTCATTCTTCCTCCAAAATTAATAACTATTATTTTATTATTTTAACTATTATTTTATTATTTTAACTATTATTTTATTATTTTAACTATTATTTTATTATTTTCCTTAGGAGGCCCATTTTAGACCTCAAATTTCCTCTAATGTTTGATGTCTTTGTAACTTCAAAAGTATTCACTTGTATATCTTATGTATTGTAACCCGATGTTTATTCTGGGAAGTGTCTGTAATGTACTTGAGTCATGTCATGCCCTGATGTTCCTATTGGGAGATTCAATAATGTAAAAAATTCATTGAGGTTAAGCCTCCATTGTAAGTCAGGGAAATAGTCCCCACAATTATGTCAAGGTTAACCCTTCTTGTTGATCAGAGGGAAAATTCCCCACAGTTGCGGGGCACTAGGGTTAGTAGACTCTCCTAGAGATGTCGGGCCTAGTAAGTAATTGTTAAGTGGGGCCGACATGTTGAAGTGTACATTAAGTGAATGAATGAATATAAATAGAGAGTGAGCCTCTGTATTTATCACACACACACTCACTCATTGGGGAACATGAGTGAGAGAGAATTATTTCTCTCAAGTGAGAGAGAGAGAGAGAGAGAGAGAGAGAGAGAGAATCTATGGAGATCATCTTTATTTTTTTAGGTTGACTGCTTTCATTGGTGCTCATTCTATCTCTGAGGATGTTGCAGGGTTTTCTCCTTTATGGTTTCCCCAAGGAAAATTCCGTGTCTCTTGTCTCTTATGTTTATTTCTATGCATGTTATTCTCTCAGATAAGATCCTAAGATCATTCTATCTTGAATGATAAAAATATAACAAAGTGGTCCATTCTTTTCATCGAACGATTGATTCTCTAATTTCTGAGTTTCGGGCGGAAGGAGTAAAGGTGAAAGGAGAAAAGGTGATCAAAGGATTTTGTGGTGTTTGTGCATTTTTAAATTCTAAGTTTCGAGTGGAAGGAGGAAAGGAAGAAGGGCAGAAGGTTAATGTTTTCGTCTTGTTTTGTATTTTGATTCTGAGTTCCGTAGGGTGGAAGGAGGAAGGAGAAAATGATAGGTTCAATGTGAAAAAGGTGTTTTTGGTCACAGAAGGGATTTGTAAAGGGAATACCAACTATTATAGTGGTTTCTAATCCAAAGAATGAATTTTGAAGAGTGTGTTAATGTCCATTCCCAGTGTTTCAAAAGGAGAACAAAGGTTCTTGAAGCAAAAACTTTAATTTGTCTGCATTATGGGGTATGTAGACGTTACATAAATGGCACCCAAACCCTATCAGAAATATTAAAAATAATTATAAGTTCCAAGGAATATGGACATAAATCCTCTACAAGGTAAACCCTAAAGGTTTTTATTTTACAATGCCTGTAATCAAAAGGGGAAACTTATCTTAAAAATAGGTTTGGCTTCCACTCTTGGCCCCATGCTTGTACCTAGTGTTACCTGTAACTAGTTATTTACAACCATAAGTGATTGTGGATTGTTTATATATTAAAAATAGTTTTCAAATGAAATGGTTAAATAATTTTATACCTCGGAATTTAAAAACACATTCCTTGGAGGAGGTGACCTTGTTGCTACCCTCTCCAATGCCCTCAACCTACAACATTGTAGATTAATACTAGAACAACTTCTTAAAAAATTAAATTAAATGAAACTATAAGCAAACTCTTTAATGTTTTAACTTACCATGGGTGTGTTGCAGATGGGGCAAGGGGTTAAATATTCCATAGGTACCCTTATCCCTCCTCTCCTTGTAAACACAAACTGTAACCTCAATTAATGGGATAAAACACTCATCTTTTACCAAGAAAACACTGAAGACGAGTTCTAGGATCATTCTTACTTCTTATAGCCAAACTGCATGATTGTAGGAATGGCAGGCTTCGTTGAGGTGCAAGCATTACAATGAAGACCGACAATAAAATAGTGGAATCCTGGAACACCTAAAAAAAGTTTAAAGCACCATGCCATTAACAACACATTAAAACCAAAGAACCCTTTTTCCATAGACATCACCACAAAGTAGAGCTTAGGCTCTCGCAGGTTACAAGACAAAAAAATGAGTAATAATTTCACCATGAACATAATAGAGCTCGAATCTCTCTTCCCCGTAGGAAAAATAAACCTAATTAAGGGTTTGAACAAGTTTTCCCAATGCATTAAATCTTTTCCTAAACTGTAGTATTGAATCTTGACACATGGACGAGTGAGATGAAGTCTAGAAGCCGTGTGGAAGGCCTGGTTGCATTGTCAAATTACGGCCAATCCATGCCTTTATTACCAAATTCAAGTAAGGATAGAAATAAATAACTCTTGGATAGAACAATCATGGGTTGAAATCATTGCATACATGTTCTAATATCAAAATTTGAACCATGTGATAAACCAAATCCAAACCATCAAACCATATAAATATCATATGTACTATGGCGTAAATATATCATACCAAACCTTTTAATTTATGACAAGAACCATTACATCATAAACTATGGTGTAAATAATTTCCATAACATAACAGTATAATATTCTGAACAAAGCATTGTGTAAAATCTACCCTTACTTTATGTTATTATCACAAAGGTTTACACTATGATATGGTAAGAACCATATGGTTTACAAAAACCCAAACCATCATGCTTAGGATGGAGGGTCTTAATCATGCCATGAGATTAGACTATGGAAAGGCTTATAGCCTTTAAAAACCACACATAATACTCTTATTTCATAATGGTTGGGATCAAGACTGTGGATAGTCTCCTAAGCCTTCGGGAAATTATGGCCCTAGTAAAAACAATCAATTTAAAAGAAAGTAAGCTAAGAACATCACCTATAAGAGTAGATGAATGTTTTGAAAGGAGATGGCCATTTCTACAACCAATAGAACCTAACATAATAGATAGGATAAAGAAATTAATAACTTGCATGAGATAGAACTTGAGTAATCTGCTAGTAAATTACGGTAAAATCAATGCATGCATTTTTTTATTTTTTACGATTTTTGAGGTGTGTTACAGAATGGTATTAGAGAATGGTTACAACATTAGGCCTGAATAGGATCGACAATTGAACTGATAAAGAAAAAATAAAAACCAATTTACTTTATTTTTGGTTTAATGCTTTAAAAAAACTGAAAGAGAAGAATAACTAAATTCTTGCAGGAAAAACATGGCAGATGCATGGATGTTGGCAGAGGAAGAACTTCACCCAAAAAATCCTTTAAATAATGAAGAGAGTAATTTAAGGGATGGGGAGATTTGGGTGAATTTGAAGGAAAGAAAATATTATAAATATGAACTACAAAGAACTGTAAAAGAACTTAGATCAGAGATAAGAAGAGTTAAAGAGGATAATGAGCGCATCCTAAAAGATCAAGAGGAATTAAATACTATTTTATTAGGGAAAATACATAACAACAAAAAAGAAAATAATAATGGATCTAGAAACAACAAGATTCAAGTGAAAGTAGTGATGATAACAAAAATAAAAAGAAGTAAAGACCCTATGAGGAAATCTCTCGAGAGTTTAAAAATATGAAACCACCAATGTTTAATGGTGAATATAAAAAAGGATAAGAAGAAGAACCTTGGTTGTGAGGAATGAAGAAGTATTTCCAAATATACAATTATTATGATGAACTAAAGGCTAAAACGTCCATCTATAATCTGACTAGACAGGAATATATATGGTGGGAGGATATAAATAAAGTCAAGGGAATAAAGGAAATATATGTAAATTGGAAAAAAAATTAAAATTTTTTTAAAATAAAATGCATGTCGGAACAATACTATGAAGAGAAGGCTGAAGCATTTTATGAGTTAATACTAGGAGCTATGACTATGAAAGAGCTCTGCAGTAAATTTCTAAGACTACTTCATTATGCACCTTACATAATTGATGAAAAACCTAAGATACATTGTTTTCTCAGTTGTTTTCCTATCATGTTCAAAGAACATATTGAGTATGACAATCCAAAGACGCTAGAAGAAACGATGAGAAATGAAACTTTATGTTACGAAAAAAAAAAAGAAACTAAAAGAGAAAGTGTACCAACTTGGAATAATAAAAGGAAAAATAAGTTTGATCTAAGAAAGAAACATAACAAATTCCACAAAAACATAGGGAATAATTATAAAGGGTATCATGGTAATAACTATAAGAACTTTAAACCAACTCATTATGTAGTAAAAGAAAGAGAACCTCCTACTATTTTTAACAAGAATAATGCACAAAGAGAACCCTTAAAATTTTGGGAATGTGGCGAGCCACATTACTTTAAATTCTGTCTAGTAAGAAATAAAAATTGTAATGTTCACTCTATTCAAAAAGTAGTTACAATTGGAGACATGGCAAGGAGCATACCTATAATTTGCATTGCTTTGGAAAATCAGAAAGCATACCATCAGACTTTGATGGTCGAGATCGAAGGTATGATAAACAATTAAACTATGCCCATTTTGACTGATCTAGGTGCAAGTATGAGTTATATATCACCTAGAATACTTGAATTATGTAAATTAGTACCAGAAAAGTTTGATAAGTTGTGGTTGGTAAAATTATCCACTCGTACTAAACGCAAATTTACTAGCTTTGTTAAGAACTATGAATTTTTAATGAATGATTTCATTACTCATGCTCATTTGAATATTCTGCCTTTAGGTTCCTATGATCTGTTAATAGGAATGCATTAACTGGAAAATCACATATTAATGTTAAACTGTATTGACAAACCGTTTACATGTATAAACCATACTAGGAATACTATAAAAGTTAAAGGAATTCCTAGGAAAGTTACAATCAGAGAGATATCTTCTCTACAAATGAAAATATTAGTAAGAAAAGAATGTAAATTGTTTGTTGTTTATGTAATGGAAGATAAAAATAGTGAAAAAAAATTACAATAGAATACATACCAATCTTAAAATATTTTATGGACATCTTTCAAGAAGAATTCCTTGGACTTCCTTCAAAAAGAGACATTGACTTCAAAATCGACTTGATACCTGGAGTGGTACCAGTGTCCACATATCCTTATCGAATGAACATAATAAATATTACAGAGCTCAAATCTAAATTACAAGAATTGATTGATAAAAATTATATTTGACCTAGTGTTTCCCCTTAGGGAGCACCGGTCCTATTTGTAAATAAGAAAGATAGAACTTTAAGGTTGCGCATAGAATACTGACAGCTAAATAAAATTAAAATTAAAAATCGACACCCTCTACCTTGGATAGATGATCTATTCGATTAATTATATGGTGCAACTATATTTTTGAAGATATACTTAAGAGCTAGTTATCATAAAGTGAGAATCAAAGATGATGACATATTTAAAACTACATTTAGGACCCATTATGGTCTCTACGAGACTTTTCGTAATGTGTTTTGGGTTGAAAAACGCACCTGATACATTCATGTTCTTAATTAATATCATTTTAAGTAACTATTTGGACAAGTTTGTAGTTTTCTTCATAGATGACATACTAATCTACTCATAGAAAGAACAAGAACATAAAGAAAATTTAAAGATAATTCTGCAACTACTAAGAGAACAAAAGTTGTATGCTATGTTCAGTAAATGTGATTTCTTTATGGATAGGATTCAATTTCTTGGACAAGTAGTGTCCAACGATGGAATCTCTGTCGACCCCAAAAAAGTCAAAGTGATCACTGAATGGCCAGTTCCTAAAAATATAACCGACAAAAGATCATTTATGGGGATTACCGGATACTACTGGAAGTTCATCGAAGGATTTTCTAAGATTTCCTACCCCATCACTTCATTACAGAAATAAAGGTAAAATTTTTGAATGGACTAAGAAGTGTATGGAAAACTTTAATAAATTAAAACATTTATTAACTACTGCCCCTATCTTAAAGATTGTTGATACTTTCAAGGACTTTGTAGTATGTATCGATGCCTGCAAACAAGGATTGGGTGGGGTTTTAATACAAGAAAACTACGTTATTTCTTATGAATCTAGAAAATTAAAGGAACATAAAAATAATTATGCTATGAACGATTTCGGACTTGCTGACAAAATTCACACCTTAAAAACATGGCGACATTACCTAATTGGAAGGAAATCTCTACTTATGTCAGATAACATAAGTCTTAAATATTTATTTGATTAGAAAAATTTAAATGCTAGATAGGAAAGATGGATGTATTTATTAAGTGAATATGATTTTGAAATCAAACACATAAAATGAAAGGAAAACAAAGTTGCAGATGATTTGATAGAGAATATCAAATTTTAAAACAAAAGATGACTAAAAAAAAATAGAATCAAGTAAAATCAACTTTCAGACTAAATAAAAAAGGGTTGTTGATGCATAAAAATAGGATGTACATACCAAATACAATAGAAATCAAACTTACAGTCATGAATTATTTACATAAAAGACCAAAATCAGGACATCCTGGATACCACAATATGATCACAATGGTCCAAAAATAATTATTTTGGCCAAACATCAAGAAATAAGTCACATAGTACTTAGCTCGCTACATAGAATGTCAACAAGTTAAGGAAGAAAATCAATATTTAGCAAGATTGTTGCATCCACTACCCATTCTGAAATGGAAGTGGGAAATAATTAGGATGAATTTTATAACAGGACTACCAAAGAATTTCTGATAGCATGATTCAATCATGGTCATAGTTGATAAACTAAGTAAGGATGTTCATTTTATTCCTGTTAAATATACCTATAAATCTATTAACATTGCATATTTTCATGAAAGAAATATTCAGGTTACAAGGTGTACCAAAAGTAATAGTCTCAGATAGAGACACAAAATTTATAGGTAAATTATGGAAAGCTTTGTTTAAAGGGTTAGGTACATAGTTGAATTTCAGTATTGCATATCATTCGCAAATGGATCGAAAGACTGAAAGAGTAAACCAAGTCCTAAAGGACATGCTAAGGATGTATGTCATGGAAAAACTAGGTAAGTGAGAAGACTAAATACACCTAGTGGAATTTTCTTACAATAATAAGTTTCAAGCTTCTGCAGGTATGAGTCCTTTTGAAATTTTATATGGACGCAAATTTAATACTCCAATTTCGTGGAGCAGTTTAGTTGATAGGTTAATGTTAGGACCTAATTTATTGAAAGAGATGGAAGAAACCATGAAATAGGTACACCAAAACTTAAAGGATTCCCAATATAGGAAGAAAATTGATGCTGACCTAAAAAGAACTCCAAGAGAGTTCCAGGTGGGTGAACATGTGCACATAAAGGTAAATCCCAATAAGCATTCCCTAAGGATTGCAAATTATTCAAATTCAGCACCCAGGTATTGCAGCCCATTTGAAAATTCAGCTAAAGTAGGGACGCTTGCATACCATTTAACCCCCTAGCACTCACATTTAAAGTGCATGATGTGTTTCACATTTCTATTTTGAAAAGATATAATCATGATATTTATCATGTGATTGACTGGAATGTGATCTAGGTGGAACCCAAAGGAGAGTTCTAGGTGGGACCTAAGTGCATTCTCGACAAGAGAGAAATTTTACTTTGGAACTGTACCATAAGACAAGTCAAGGCACAATGGAAGTACCTTAGTCCATAGGAAGCTACTTGGGAACTATAAATTTATATGTGGAAGGTGTATCCAATCTTATTCCATGATGATGACATGGACAAATAAATTCAAAAAGTTTGTAAAACTGAGGATGGTGTTATCCTCTAATAGGATGTGTATGTAATGAACCTGAAATTAATAATTTATTATTACTTTTCGATGAAAAATATATTAATTATTATTTTTATTATTTTTGAGAGAAAGTAAAAAATAAAAAATTGTAATGCTTTATTATTTATTAATAAAGGATAATGAAGGAGGGGGAGTGGAAATAGCTGTTGAAGACTGTTTGCTAACCCACAAGAGGAAAATAAAAGTGACTAAATCTATGGAGTGAGAAATCAAGATGTAGGAGGCAATCCCAAAAAATCAGGTCATAACTCCTAGTTGACAGTGCTATTGTAAGTGGGGAGGGGAATGTGTGCCCCAGATTTGACTCCATGTTATTGAAATTGTACATGGTGTATATATTATTATTGAATCATGGTGAGAAGCTCAAGGCCAAGGCCCTTCCATTCATTTGGTGTTTCTGTATAGTTGATCAATGTTGATATCTATGGTGATAGTGCTAAGTCAAGAACATTATATATCTTGATGTTTCATGTAAATATGCAATTATGAAAATACCACAACTATCTATGAGACTGCAACATGAAAGCGATGGGGGAATGATTTCACAAGGAACAGGGAGGGGAGTTATTCAAACTCTTGACCCAATAGGGTGAGAACAGATGTCAATTGGGGAACCCATGAACCCTCAGCTACCTTTTTTTCCTCTGTCCTCAATCATTCACTTCTTATAGAAGTTGGTTGAGATGGTTAATTCCTTGGGTAGAGAAAGGCATAGCAGTCTAAATGTGTGTCGGAGAAAACCTATGAGTCTACAGTCTGGGATGTTGCACTCTTGATTCTAACACAAGGAAGCATGTGATGCATGCCGGTCCATCTTTCCTCAGTTGGGGAAAGGATTTGTGGTTCCTCAGCGTTGTTGTTGATGACCCTGATCACCCATTCATTCAATATTTTATATGGAGACACACATGGTGGTGGTTCAACTATCCTGAGTCATGGATATGGTTTTACAGTGTTTTTATGAGTGACATTTTTCGTATGCAAGTAAACATTATTTCTCGGTGTTACAGATTGAAGCCTGTGTGGCTGTGTTTTCCTTGTGGCCTGTTGTGATGTGCATCCTTGTTTTGGTATGAATACTTAGAAGTGGAATAGGCCCATAATTGGCTGATAAACCTAGTGAAGAAAGGAACCTCATAGATAGATCGAGAGGAGCTCAAAAATACTTTATGCACACCCTGAAGAGGACTGAAAGGGAAGGTCTGGTATAAGGGAACTGTGTAGCAGTGAAGGGAGTACTTCCTTATGTTGGATGTGTAGGTATTATGGAATGCCAATATGGATAGATCTAGTGTAGATTTCCATAGCTCTATGGTTGATTTCACTAGCTTATAAATTATACCTTTCCATTGCCTTAGTAGCTTGATAATACCAACTGTTAATTAGTTTGGCTGTGTCCTGATCTACATTTTTGCCTTGTGAGTAATCCTTGGTTGGAAAACCTAATAAAATCAACTGCATGTTGCGTTGGCTGATTGATCCCGATAAACACAGCATTATGATGGCTTGAATGTGGATATTCTGATAAACCCATCAATTAGTTGGCTTGGCTGGTCCTTATTGTGGAAGTTGGATTGACTATGAAAAGTCTAGTCAGCCCAACTATATGTTGGCTTTGCTGAGTAAGCTTGATAAACCCAACCCAACAGTGTTTGGTTTATAATCATGTAGCCTGATAAACCCAACTGAAATTTGAATTGACTATGTGTTATAATTTGGCTATGTGAGTCTGTTGTTCCCTAGTTCCTTGTGGAAATCATGCCTAGCTAGGGGGTGGAGTTGTGTTGAGATATTGTTGAACAAAACTGGCCTATGTTTGGGTGGAACGTTGCAATGACATAGCTAGTTGAAGGAGAAATTCATCATCAAGATAAGTATCTATGTTATCTTATTTATGCATTGTATTTGGTTATGTATAGATGATTGAATGAATTGAATATGAATAATGTTTGTTAATGCTTCCGTAGATTTTACTGTTGATGAATTTTCCTACATTATCATTTGTTTATTCTTTGTATGTGTTAATGCATTTTTCATAAGTGCATGGATGCTAGAATCCTAGTTAACATAGTCAAAATTCATCTAACTAAGTGTTCCAGCACCTCGGAATCTGCCTGCAGAAGGCAGAAGGAGAGAGGTAAAAAATGGGAAAGAGGTTAAGGCCAAAAGTTGTTTTTATGACTTCTGACCTTCGAAGGCAGGAGGCGGAAGGTCATTAAACAATTCTGTTGAATTTTTTTTTTCACTTTGGAGTTTTGAAGGAGGAAGGCAGAAAGGTGAAAGGAGGAAGGAGGAAAAGTGTATTGATGTATTTGTAACTTTGGAATGTATTCACTTGTATATCTTATGTATTGTACCCCGATTTTTATTCTAGGAAGTGTCTGTAATGTACTTGAGTCATCTCACACCCCGATGTTCCTATCAGGAGATTCAATAATGTAAATAGGTCATTGAGGTTAACCCTCCATTGTAAGTTGGGGCAATAGTCTCCACAATCGTGTCAAGGTTAGCCCTCCTTGTTCATTAGAGGGAAAATTCCCCACAATTGTGGTGCACTAGGTTTATTAGACTCTCCTATAGATGTCAGCCCTAGTAAGTAATTGTTAAGTAGGTATGACATGTTGAAGTGGACATTAAGTGAATGAAAGAATATAAATAGAGAGTGAGCCTCTCTATTTATCACACACCAACTCACTCATTGGGGCACATGAGTGAGAGAGAGAGAGAGAAGCTGTGGAGATCATCTTTATGTTTTCTGGTTTTACTGCTACCATTGGTGCTCATTCTATCTCTAAGGAAGTTGCAGGGTTTTCTCCTTTATGGTTTCCCTGAGGAAAATTATGTGTCGTTGTCTCTTGTGTTTATTGATGTGCATGTTATTCTCTTAGATAAGATCCTAAGATCATGCTAGCTTGAATGATAAAAATCTAACATGGTATCAGAGCTAACCTAAGAAGAAGACACTATACAGTTGCAGAAGCTATGGATTCTTAATTTTTGGGTCTCTCTCCATAATCCATCATCAAAAGTATGCTAGGCTGACTCTCCATTGAAGGGATAATATTTCGGTCGAAACAGAATTTGATTCCAGGCATTTTCAATTTTTGGTGCGGGAAATTAGGGATTTTTATGGAAGAAGAATTTTTGAGTGTGCCTAACATAGGATTTATTTCCTCATCAAAATAAAAGTTTAGAGACTTGGGTCAATATTTTTGGTTGGGTGAAACTCAGGGAAAGTCAAACCCTAGTTTGACCCTGAGCCAAAAAACCCTAAATACTAAAAATGATAAGTTTTGGTACATTCGGTATATATTGGGATTGCACAAGTATCCGTAGCTGAGACTTTAAAATCTAGAAGATAAAATCCTAATATACACTTTATCCAAGTTTCAGCCTTAGATTTTCTGTATTCTAGGAGGTGTGATTCCTCCAAGTTAGGGTTCCAACCTCTTCCAGGATTCATCCATAAAAAGGATGCCTGGGGAGAATTGCTATATCTTGGGCTACCAAGGTCCAAATGAAATTTCTCAAGATGTTCCAAAAAGGGCATGGACTATAATTTCTATGGTCGAAGTTTCAGGCCCCAAAGATGAAACAGTGACATGTGTCAGTTTTTACAACTTCGCTATGCTAAACAATGCTGAAACAGGTCACCTTGGGAAAAATATCATAAATCCCAATAGGTGAAACTAATTCTGATGAAACCTATGGTTTTGGAATAGGAACAAGAGAGGATACCTCCATGAGATATTTTAGACATAGAGGAGCTATAATTTCTAATATACCTTAGAAAGAATATCAGGAATTTATGTAGAAGAAATTGGAAAACTAGGGCTTCTTGTTACGGGAGCTTCCCTCCACTGTTTTCAGAAAAGGAGTACATTGGAAATATTTCCTTGAAGAGGTCTATATTTATATCCAATCATATCTAAAATATTCCAAGTTTTGAAAATTATGGTTTCTCTGACAAACCCTAGTTCAGCCAGCTCCGGAACCAGGACGGACACCTCAAATCGGTAAGATCTAATCCTTTGCTATTTTCATTTGAGGTTCTCATTTCAAAGTGATATATCACATCAGTTTGATGATAAGCTTGGTGAATTTGACAACTTCCAAGCATGGAAGAATATGATCTCTCTAAATAAAATGAATTAGACACCTACATAAGTAGAGAGGTTCCAGTTCTAGAGGGAGATGAGGCTAAAAGCCTTACACAAGAATAACTTGGTCAAGGCCAAGAAGATCATTGTTGATTTAATCATGGATCACCTTATACCACAAGTTTCTTGCCTAAAGACACATAAAGAGATGTTTGATTCCTTCACCAAGATATTTGAAGGGAAGAACATAAATCAGAAGATGACTTTGAGAAAGTAATTGAAGAATGTGAAGTTCCAGAATGAAGAGACTATGCAGTCATACTTTACAAGGGTCTCTAAAATTAAATAAAAACTTGAAGCGGTAGAAGAAGAAGTGGAGAATGTAGAAGTGATGATAACCACCTTGAATTTCCTCCTAGGATCATGGGATTCATTCATTCAAGGAATGTGTGCCTAAAGGAAGTAATTACTTTCAGTAGACTCTAGGAAGAGTGCACACAAGAAAAATAAGCTTGACTCATAATTAGAAAAGAGAAGATGGGAGCAACTGAAGATCAAGCTCTCACCATACAAAGATGAGGAAAAACGAAGGACTCAAATCTTGAAGAACCTCTTATCTATCTTAGCATTTGGATAAGAAATGATGATTTCATGAATGAAGAAGACAATGAAGCAGAAGGATCAAGAAGGAGTCTACCAACGAAACAAATAAAGATAAGTATTTCATTGTCATTTCATGATATTGTTTTGTTATGCATTTGTTTATATTCAGTTGATGTATTATGCATGATAGAATGTTTGCATTAATGACAATATACTACTAATATGCATGTGATGGGTAAGTAGGTCATGGTGCCATACAACTCTCCATTGCTACTTATCTAGAATGAAACCTCTTTGCTGACATATTGGATTAGTGCACAATCTCAATGTTGTCTTGGTAGAGATGGAAGGCATCTAGAAAGTTTGCATGAGATATGGATGAATGTTGTATTGGATAAAATAGTCGAATGATAATATATTTATGCATAAGAATTTGCCATTATGAATATGACTTATGAAATGTTTCTAACAATACAACTAATGCATTTGACTTGTAGGAAAGATCACGTACAAGCAAAGAAGGATGAGACTTGTTCCAAAGAACAAGTGATGACAGTTCAAGAAAGAATCCAAGATGAAGAATAATATGATGAATGTAGTGACATCATTGATGGAGAACCTTCCAGCTATAAAGAAGTACCCAAGAAGAAAGGGAAGACCAATTCAAGAAGAATGATGTCTAGGATGCAGGATCGAGACCTGAAGGGAAGTTCGTAGTTCCATCATGCAGTAGATAGAAACATTGTGGGATATAAGGTAGGATTCGTAGCATGAGGCTTCTCATGGAAAGAAGTCATAGACTACGAACATACATTTGAGCCACTAGAAGTTAAGACAGATGACATGAAGACTCATCTGTGCCAATTAAAGAAGGAATTATATGAGCATAGAAGACACCCATGGGATAACACATACATGAGGAGCTTGAAGATCACCTAGAGTGATGAAGATCTTAACCTTTTCTACAAGGTTGAATATGAAAGCCTATAGAGGATGACAAGCTCACAGATGGGTGAAAGAAGGACATTTTCAATATAGAGGATCTTGTTATCCCATGACCCCAGATGGATACATAGAAGAATAGTAGTAGAGGAAGATACTTGTCACTCCAGTACAGAATGTTTCAATGCATAGAGTGCGAAAGATAGAGGGAAAATGGTGCTCCACATCAGAGGGAGTGACTACAGAAGATCTTGAGGTTCAACATGATACAAAAAGATGGACAACTTACTGATGAGTCTAGGCTTTACTGAGAGTAAATCGGATTCCAACCTTTGCTTCAAGGTTGAAGGAGAAAGACCAATGATGCCCCTGTTATATGTCGATGACTTGCTCGTGACAAAAAGGAGGAACTCATTAAATTTACAAGAAGAAGACTTGCTACCAAGTTCGAGATGAAGGACTTGGGGATGATGTACTACATGATAGGCATGAAGGTGTGGACAAGGGAAGTATGCAATATATATCCTAAAGAGGTTCAAGATGATGTACTGCAAGTCCATGACCACACCTATGGCATCGAATATTGAGTGATGCTTCATCAAAAGTGGTTTATGCTAAGATGTATCGTTAGATGATTGGGTCCTTGATGTACTAGATGAATATGAAACTAGATATTTGCTTTGTTGTGAACACCTTGATCCAGTTCCTCATAGATCCAAGACATGTTCACTTGATTGCTGCAAAGCATATTCTGAGGTACCTGAAAGGTACAGTTGATTATGGTCTCAAGTATGAGGTGAATCAAAAGATTAAACTGGAGGGTTATGTTGATTTAGATTGGGTAGGCAATGCCATCGATAGGAAGACCACTTCAGGATGCTTCTTCAGTATCATATTAGGTGTGATATCTTGGTTTACCATGAAGCAGTCCTGTGTGACACTAAGTACAGCTGAAGTAGAGTATGTTGCAGCTTGTTCAGCTAGTTGTGAGGTAGTATGGATGAGGAAGCTATTATTTGATTTATTTGATCTCCAGTTGGATGCTACTTGTATATATTGGAACAACCAGAGTTGTGTGAAGTTGTCTGAGAAGCCGGTGTTCCATGACAAGTCAAAGCATATCGAGATCAAATATCACTATATCAGGGATATGGTGCAGAGAGGAGTAGTGAAGCTCTGGTATGTTGTGACAAATGAACAGATAGTTGATGTGTTGATGAAGCCATTGGCTAGAGTGAAGTTTGAGTACTTCAGGGAGAAGCTTGGTGTTCTCCAGATCGAGGTTCCCTCCAAGGGGAAGTGATGAGTCCATGAGCCATTTTGACATTGTGAAAGGATTAGTTCCTTCCATGGTCAGATGTAAGGGATGAGCCATTCTTTCATGGTGAGAGGACTGGTTCCTTCTATGTCAGATGTGAGTGCTGATCCATTCTGATGTGACTATAGGATTGTTTCCTACATGATCATATATAAGTAATGAATTCCATTCTATGGGAGAATGGAGGTACTTGGTCAGCTACTAGGAATACTCAGTCTGGGACTGAGAGCCATTCTAGCGCAATGTGTTTACACATGGTCAGATGTAAGTGCAGAGCCATTCTAGTGCGATTTGTTTACACATGGTCAGATATAAGTGCAGAGCCATTCTGGTGTGATGTGTTTACAGATGTTCATATATAAGTGCTAAATGCCATTCTCTGGGAGAATGGAGGAACCTAGTTAGTTACCAGGAATACTCAGTTTGGGACTTAGAGCCATTCTGATGCGGTGTGTTCTTGCATGGTTAGATATAAGTGTAGAGCCATTCCGATGTGGTTTGTTCTCACATGGTCAAATATAAGTGCAGAGCCTTTCTGGCACAATGTGTTTACACATGGTCAGATGTGAGTGCTGGGCCTTTCTAACAAGATGAGGTCAGATGTGAGTGTTGGGCATGCCTTTCTGACAAGATGAGGCCAGATGTAAGTGCTGGGTGGGCCATTCTAACTTAGGGTCAGATATAAGCACTGAAGAAGACTTACATGGAGGCTAGGCCTACAACCAGCATGAAAAAGGGCTAGCTCTGTAGAATTTCCTATGATGAGAAGAATGAAGAGATAGCACCAGTGATGATCCAGTAGTGATACTTCAGATCAGGTGATGATCTAGGCTTGATGATGATCCAGTGATTCTCTAGATCAAGTGATGATCCAGTGATGCTCCCAATCAAGTAATACAAACTTGATGAAGATGACTTGACGATGAAGAAGACTTGAAGATGAAGAATAATTGAAGATGAATATGACTTGAAGAGGAAGATGACTTGATGATGATACAGATGATATAGAGAAGAAGACTTGTGCAGATAAATTATGTCAAGATAATACCTTCCTAGTTAAGAGGGAGTGTTGATGTATTTGCAAATTTGAACATATTCACTTGTATATATTATGTATTATACCCCAATTTTTATTCTGGGAAGTTTCTATAACGTACTTGAGTCATGTCATGCCCCGATGTTCCCATTGAAAGATTCAATAATGTTAACAAGTCATTGAGGTTAACCCTCCATTGTAAGTTGGGGCAATAGTCCCCTCAATTGTGTCAAGGTTAACCCTCCTTGTTGATCAGAGGGAAAAGTCCCCACAATTGTGGGGCACTAGGGTTATTAGACTCTCCTAGAGATGTCGGCCCTAGTAAGTAATTGTTAAGTGGGGGTGACATGTTCAAGTGGACATTATGTGAACAAAAGAATATAAATAGAGAGTGAGCATCTCTATTTATCACACACACACTTAGTCATTGGGGTGCATAAGTGAGAGAGAAGTAGTTCTCTCAAGTGAGAGAGAGACAGAGAGAAGATGTGGAGATCATCTTTATTTTTTTGGGTTTTAATGTTGCCATTGGTGCTCATTCTATCTATGAGGAAGTTGCGGGGTTTTCTCCTTTATGCTTTCCCCAAGGAATATTTTGTGTCTCTTGTCTCTTGTGTTTATTGTTGTGCATGTTATTCTCTTAGATAAGATCCTAAGATAATGCTAGCTTGAATGATAAAAATCTAATAAAGTGGTCCAGTGTTTTCGTCGAACAATTGGTTCTCCAATTTCTGAGTTCCGTGTGGAAGGAGGAAAGACAGAAGGGCATAAGGTTAATGTTTCCATCGTGTTTTGTATTTTGATTCTAAGTTCTGCAAGGTGGAAGGTGGAAAGTGAAAAGGATAGGTTCAGTGCAAAAAACATGTTTCCAGTCACAGAAGGGATCTGTGAAGGGAAGAACAACTATTATAGTGGTTTCTAATCCTGAGAATGAATTTTGAAGAGTGTGTTAATTTCCATTCCCAATGTTTCAAAAGGAGAATAAAGGTTCTTGAAGAAATTTTTTTAATTTGTCCGCATTATGGGGTATGGGGATGTTACATAAATGACACCCAAACCCTATCAGAAAGATTAAAAATAATTATAAGTTCCAAGGAAGATGGACATAAATCCTCTACACGGTAAACCCTAAAGGTTTTTATTTTACAATGCCTGCAATCAAAAGGGGAAGCTTATCTTAAAAATATTTTTGGCTTCCACTCTTGGCCCCGTGCTTGTATCTAGTGTTACCTGTAGCCAGTTATTTACAACCATAAGTGATTGTCGATTGTTTATATAGTAAAAATAGTTTTCAAACAAAATGGTTAAATATTTTTTTACCTGTGTGTTTAAAAACACATGCCTTGGAGGAGGTGACCTTGTCGCTACCCTCTCCAACACCCTCAACCTACAACATTGTAAGTTAAATCTAAAACAACTTCTTAAAAAATTAAATTACATGAAACTATAAGTAAACTCTTTAATGTTTTAACTTACCATGGGTGTGTTGCAGATGGGGCCAGGGGTTGACTCTTCTGTAGGTACCCGTATCCCTCCTCTCCTTGTAAATACAAACTATAACCGTAGTTAATGGGATAAAGCACTCATCTTTTACCAAGAAAACACTGAAAACAAGTTCTAGGATGATTCTTACTTGTTATAGACAAACTGTATGATTGAAGGAATGGCCGGGTTCATTGAGGTGGAAGCATTGCAATGAAGACCGCCGATAAAATAGTGGAATCCTGGAACACCTAAAAAAAGTTTAAAGCACCATGCCATTAACAAAACATTAAAACCAGAAAACCCCTTTTCCATAGACATCACCACAAAGCAGAGCTTAGGCTCTCGTAGGTTACAAGACAAAAAAATGAGTAATCATTTCACCATAAACATAACAGAGCTCGAATCTCTCTTCCCCGCAGGAAAAATGAACCTAATTAAGGGTTTGAACAAGTTTTTCCAATGCATTAAATCTCTTCCTAAACTGTAGCATTGAATCTTGACACATGGACGAGTGAGATGAGGTCTAGAAGCCATGTGGAAGGCCTGGTTGCATTGTCAAATTGGGGCCAATACATGCCTTTATTACCAAATTCAAGTAAGGATAGAAATAAATAACTCTTGGATAGAACAATCATGGGTTGAAATCATTACATACATGTTCTAATATCAAAATTTGAACCACGTGATAAACCAAATCCAAACCATCAAACTATATAAATATCGTATGTACCATGGCATAAATATATCATACCAAACCTTTTAATTTATGACAAGAACCATTACATCATAAACCATGGTGTAAATAATTTCCATATCATAATAGTATAATATTCCAAACAAAGCATTGTGTAAAATCTATCCCTTACTTTATGTTATTATCACAAAGGTTTACACTATGATATGGTAAGAACCGTATGGTTTACAAAACCCCAAACCATTGTGCTTAGGATGGAGGGTCTTAATCATGCCATGAGACTAGGATATGGAAAGACTTATAGCCTTTAAAAACCACACATAATACTCTTATTACATAATGTATGGGATCAAGACTGTGGATAGTCTCCTAAGCCTTAGGGAAATTATGGCCCTAGTAAAAACAATCAATTTAAAAGCAAGTAAGCTAAGGACACCTATAAGAGTAGATGAATGTTTTGAAAGGAGATGGCCATTTCTGAAACCAACAGAACCTAACATAATAGATAGGATAAAGAAATTAATAACTTGCATGAGATAGAATTTGAATAATCTACTACTAAATTACGGTAAAATTAATGCATACAATTTTTTTATTTTTTATAATTTTTTAGGTGTGTTACATAATGGTATTAGAGAATGGTTACAACATTAGTCCTGAACAAAAGCAACACTTGAACTAAAAAATAAAAAATAAAAACTAATTTACTTTATTTTTTGTTTAATTCTATTAAAAAACTGAAATAGAAGGATAACTAAATTCTTCCAGGAAAAACATGGCAGATGCATGGATGTTCGGAGAGGAAGAACTTCACCTGGAAAATTCTTTAAATAATGAAAAGAGTAATTTAAGGGATGGGGAGATTTGGGTGAATCTGAAGGAAAGTCAAGATTATAAATATGAACTACAAAGAACTGTAAAATAACTTAGATCAGAGATAAGAAGAGTTAAAGAGGATAATGAGGGCATCATAAAATCTCAAGAGGAATTAAATACTATTTTATTAGCAAAAATACATAACGATGAAAAAGAAAATAATAATGGATCTAAAAAAAAAAAAATTCAAGCGAAAGTAGTAGTGATAACAAAAATAAAAAGAAGTAAAGACCCTATGAGGAAATCTCTCGAGAGTTTAAAAATATTAAACTGCCAATGTTTAATGGTGAAAATAAAAAAAGGATAAGAAGCAGAATATTGGTTGCGAGAGATGAAGAAGTATTTCCAAATATAGAATTATTTTGACGAACTAAAGGCTAAAATGTCCATCTATAATCTGACTAGACAGGAAGATATATGGTGGGAGGATATAAATAAAGTTAAGGGAATAAAGGAAATATATGTAAATTGGAAAAAAATTTAAAAACTTTTTAAAAGAAAATGCATGTCGAAACAATACGATGAAGAGAAGGCCAAAGTATTTTATGAGTTAAGACTAGGAGCTATGACTATGAAAGAGGTTTGCAGTAAATTTCTAAGACTACTTCATTATGTACCTTACATAATTGATGAAAAACCTAAGATAAATTATTTTCTCAGTTGTTTTCCTATCATGTTCAAATAACAGATTGAGTATGATAATCGATGAGAAAGGAAACTTTATGTTATGACCAAAACAAAACTAAAAGAGAAAGTGTACCAAATTGGAATAATAAAAGGAAAAATAAGTTTGATCCAATAAAGAAACAACACAAATTTCACAAAAACATAGGAAATAATTATAAAGGGTATCATCGCAATAACTATAAGAACTTTAAACCAACGAATTATGTAGTAAAAGAAAGAGAACATCCTACTGTTTTTAATAAGAATAATGAACAAAAAGAACCCTTAAAATTTTGGGAATTTGGCGAGCCACATTACTTTAAAGTCTGTCCATTAAGAAATAAAAATTGTAATGTTCACTCTATTCAAAAAGTAGTTATTGTTGGAGACATGGCAAGGAGCATAACTAGAATTTGCACTACTTTGGAAAATCGGCAAGCATGCCATCAAACTTCCATGGTCGAGATCAAAGGTATGATAAACAATCAAACTATGTCCATTTTGATTTATCTAGGTGCAAGTATGAGCTATATATCATGTAGAATACTTGAATTATGTAAATTAGTACCGAAAAAGTTTGATAAGTCATGGTTGGTAAAATTAGCCACTTGTACTAAACACAAAGTTAATAGCTTTGTTAAGAACTGTGAATTTTTAATGAATGATTTCATTACTCATGCTAATTTGAATATTCTACCTTTAGGTTCCTATGATCTATTAATAGGAATGCATTAGCTAGAAAATCACTTATTAACATTAAACTGTATTGACAAAACCTTTACATGTACAAACCATACTGGGAATACTATAAAAGTAAAAGGAATTCCTAGGAAAGTTACAATCAGAGAAATATATTCTCCACAAATGAAAATATTAATAAGAAAAGAATGTAAATTGTTTGTTGTTTATCTAATGGAAGATAAAAATAACGAAAAAAAATTACAATAGAATACATACCAATCTTAAAAGAGTTTATGGACATCTTTCAAGAAGAATTCCTTGGAATTCCTTCAAAAAGAGACATTGACTTCAAAATCAACCTGATACCTGGAGTGGTACTAGTGTCCAAATATCCTTACCGAATGAACATAATAAATATTACAGAGCTCAAATCTAAATTACAAGAATTGATTGATAAAATGTATATTTGACCTAGTGTTTCCCCTTGGGGAGCACCGGTCCTATTTGTAAATAAGAAAGAAAGAACTTTAAGGTTGTGCATAAAATACTGACAACTAAATAAAATTACAATTAAAAATCAACACCCTCTACCCTGGATAGCCAATCTATTCGATTAATTCCATGGTGCAACTATATTTTTGAAGATAGACTTAATATTTGGTTATCATCAAGTGAGAATCAAAGATGAGGACATATTTAAAACTACATTTAGGACCCTTTATGGTTGCTACGAGAATTTTCGTAATGCCTTTTGGGTTGACAAATGCACCTGCTACATTCATGTCCTTAATGAATATCATTTTGAGTAACTATTTGGACAAGTTTGTAGTTTTCTTCATAGATGACATACTAATCTAATCTAATATTTCCTACCCCATCACTTCATTACAGAAATAAAGGTAAAAGTTTTGAATGGATTAAAAAGTGTATGGAAAGCTTTAATAAATTAAAACATTTATTAACTACTTCCCCTATCTTAAAGATTGTTGATCCTTTCAAGGACTTTGTAGTATGTATCAACGCTTGCAAAGAAGGATTGAATGGGGTTTTAATACAAGAAAACTACGTTGTCGCTTATGAATCTAGAAAATTAAAGGAACATAAAAATAATTATGCTATGAACGATTTCGAACTTGCTGACATAATTCACGCCTTAAAAATGTGGTGAGATTACCTAATTGGAAGGAAATTTCTACTTATGTTAGATAACATAAGTCTTAAATATTTATTTGATTAGCAAAATTTAAATGCTAGACAACAAAGATGGATGTATTTCTTAAGTGGATATGATTTTGAAATCAAACACATAAAACGAAAGGAAAAAAAAGTGGCAGATGATTTGATTCCTCATGCAAATTTATTGTTTGCAAGCAATAGCTATGAATCTGTTATGGAAAAACAAATCCTAAGTGCAAAAAATTCGAATAGAGAATATCAAATTTTAATATAAAAGACAGCTAAAAACAAATAGAATCAAGTAAAAACAGCTTTCAGACTAAATAAAAAAGGGTTGTTGATGCATAAAAACATGATGTACATACCAAATACAATAGAAATCAAACTTACAGTCATGAATGATTTACATAAAAGACCAAAATCAGAACATCCTGGATACCACAATATGATCACAATGATGAACTTATATCACTGCATAGAATGTCAACAAGTTAAGGAAGAACATCAATATTTAGCAGGATTGTTGCATCCACTACCCATTTCGAAATGGAAGTGGGAAATAATTAGGTTGAATTTTATAATAGGACTACCAAAGAATTTCTGATAGCATGATTCAATCATGGTTGTAGTTGATAAACTAACTAAGGATGCTCATTTTATTCCTGTTAAATATACCTATAAATCTATTAACATTCAATATATTTTCATGAAAGAGATATTCAGGTTACATGGTGTACCAAAAGTAATGGTCTCAGATAGAGACACAAAATTTATAGGTAAATTCTGGAAAGCTTTGTTTAAAGGGTTAGGTACATAGTTGAATTTCAGTACTACATATCATTTGCAAATGGATCGAAATACTGAAAAAGTAAACCAAGTTCTAGAGGACATGCTAAGATGTATGTCATGGAAATCCAGGTAAATGAGAAGACTAAATACACCTAGTGGAATTTTCTTACAATAATAAGTTTCAAGTTTCTGCAGGTATGAGTCCTTTTGAAATTTTATATGGACGCAAATGTAATACTCCAATTTCATGGAGTAGTCCAGTTGATAGGCTAATGTTAGGACCCGATTTATTGAAAGATATGGGACAAACCATGAAACATGTACACCAAAACTTAAAGGATTCCCAAGATAGGAAGAAAATTTATGCTGACCTAAAAATAACTCAAAGAGAGTTCGGGGTGGGTGAACATGTGCACATAAAGGTAAATCCCAAGAAGCATTCCCTAAGGTTGGGAAATTATTCAAAGTCAGCACCCAAGTATTGCAGGCCATTTGAAATTTCGGATAAAGTAGGGATGCTTGCATACCATTTAACCCCCTAACATTCACATTTAAAGTGCATATTGTGTTTCACATTTCTATTTTGAAAATATATATTCATGATATTTATCATGTGATCAACTGGAATGTGATCTAGGTGGAACCCAAAGGAGATTTTTAGGTGGGACCAAAGCGCATTCACAACAAGAGAGAAATTTTACTTTGGAACTATACTATAGGACAAGTCAAGGCACAATGGAATCACCTTAGTCCATAGGAAGCTACTTGGGAACTATAAATTTTTAAGTGGAAGGTGTATCCAATCTTATTCCATGATGATGACATGGACGAATAAATTCAAAAAGTTTGTAAAACCTAGGATGGTGTTATCCTCTAATAGGAGGTGTATGTAATGAACCTAAAATTAATAATTTATTATTACTTTTTGATGAAAAATATATTAATTATTATTTTTATGATTTTTGACAGAAAGTAAAAAATAAAAAAATTGTAATGCTTTATTATTTATTAATAAAGGATAATGAAGGGGTGGGAGTGGAAATAGTTGTTAAAGAGTGTTTGCTGACCCATAAGAGGAAAAGAAAAGTGGCTGAAGCTACTGAGGGAGAAATCAATATGCAGGAGGAAATACCAAAAAATTAGGTCAGAACTCCTAGTTGACAGTGCTATTGTAAGGGGGGAGGGGAATGTACCACCCTAGTTTAGACCCTAAGGGGGAGGGGAATGTGTGCCCTAGTTTTGACCCCATGTTATTGAAATTGTACATGGTGTATATATTATTATTGAATCATGGCGAGGAGCTCAAAGCCAAGGCCCTTCCATTCATTTGGTGTTTGTGTATAGTTGATCAAGGTTGATACCTATGGTGATAGTGCTAAGTCAAGAACATTATATATCTTGATGTATCATGTAAATATGAAATTATTAAAATACCACAACTATCTATGGGACTACAACATGAAAGAGATGGGGGCATTATTTCACAAGGAATAGGGAGGGGAGTTATTCAAACTCTTGACCCAATAGGGTGAGAATAGATGTCAATGGGGGAACTAATGAACCCTTAGCTAGATTTTTTTCCTTTGTCCTCGATCATTCACTTATTATAGAAGATGTTTGAGGTAGTTAATTCCTTGGGCAGAGCAAGGCATAGAAGTCTAATTGTGTGTTGGAGAAAACCTGTAAGTCTACAGTCTGGTAAGTCACATTCTTGATTCTGACACAAGGAAGCATGTGATGCATGCCAGTCTATCTTTCCTCAGTTAGGGAAAGGATTTGTGGTTCCTCGGCATTGTTGTTGATCACCTTGATAACCCGTTCATTTAGTATTTTCTCTGGAGACACACATGGTGGTGGTTCGACTATCGTAAGTAGTGGATATGGTTCTACAGTTTTTTTTTGAGTGACATTTTTGTATGCAAGTAAACATTGTTTCTCTATGTTATAGATTGAATCCTGTGTTGCCATGTTTTCCTTGTGGGTTGTTGTGATGTGCATCGTTTTTTTGGTATGAATACTTAGAAGTGGAATAGGCCCAGAATTGCCTGATAAAACTAGTGAAGAAATGAACCTCATAGACTGTTGAAATATTGTAACTTCGAAGAATATTCTATATGTATCTTTTGTGGTTCCCAATGATCCTACCAGGAGAACCATTTCTATTACTTTGTACCCCGATGCTTCTCATCGGAAGAACTAATAAGAGTCATGAGGTAGTCCCCTCTAATTGTAAAGGTGGGTCATTAGCACCCCAGTGCAGTTACTTGAACCTACATATGTAACTCGAGCCTACATGATTAACTAAAGCCTACATGTCGGATTTAATTATTGAAGTGAACGGATGAATATAAATAGAGGTGTGATGCTCCTCATTTGGAACACACACACTCACTTATGTAGTGCATTAGTGGAGAATAGAGAAGTAGCTGGAGAAGGAGGAGGATTAGTCTTTGATATCCCTTTTGGTTCTACCTTTTATCTTTTGGGGCATCTATATTGAGGAAGCTTTTGCTGGGTTTTTCCCTTTAGGGTTTTCCCAGGATAAATCTGTGTTGTTCTTGTGATATTGTTTCTTTTAGTGATCCTGTTTATATGCTTTTATTATGAAAATGAAATGAAATACTGATGTTTTATCTAATAATATGAAATTTTAACATGGTATCATAGCTATCCTGAATAGGACATCTTTCACAAGGTAAAATAGCCCTCTCTCTCTCCTTGAAAGAAATTAGGGTTTCAGGAAAATTTTTGAGTTTCAAAAAATTGCTTGCATAGAAAGTTGCGCCCTCCCAGAGCGCATATTTTGAGCCTGGAATCAAATTTTTTGGATGTGTAATTCTCCGAAAAAGTCAAACCCCAGTTTAACAGCTACACCAGAAAACTGCTAAACCAGAAAGCTGCAGAAGCTGAATCTTACAAGTTTGATTTGGAAGGTGAAGATTTGAAATCTCTAGAATCCAAGCACACCGGTCAACTCACCTCACTCAAGCGCATCTCCTGGTAAGGTCAGTTTCTCCTTCCGCAAAATTTCAATTTTTTGTGATTTTCTGACAAGATGGCCCCAAGCACTAAGCTTGAGGACAAGCTAGAAGGCATAGAAAATTTCTGAACATGGAAATATAGGATTGGTCTCATTCTCTAAGAGAATGATATTGATAAGTTTGTCAAAGAAGAAGTTGCATAACCTGAAGAAGCTAAAGCCAAGGAAAAGCACAGAAAGGATATGATTAGGGCACAAAGGATTATTGTTGACTCTGTCAAGGATCACTTGATCCCTCAAGTGTCATCTAAGAAGACTCCAAAAAAAATGTTTGATTCCCTATCCAGAATGTATGAGGGAAGGAACATTAATAGAAAGATGAATCTAAGAGCTCAACTAAAGAGCACCAAAATGAGTCATGGAGAATCCATCCAAGATTACTTCACAAGGGTTTCTCACATCAAAGAGAAACTAGAAGCTATTGGAGATAAGCTTGATGAAGATGAAATGGTTATGACTGCTCTCAATGGTCTCACTAGACCTTAGGATTCCTTCATTTAGATGATGTGTGCCAGAAAAGAAAGCATGAAGTTTGATATGGTATGGGAAGACTGCATTCAAGAGGAGAATAGAGTGGAAAATAGAGAAGCCTTACTAAAAGAATATGATCAAGCCCTAGCCACTCACACCAAAATAAGAAGAGGCCAAAATTTTTTAAGAGAATAAATTTGAAGGAGTATCAACCTCCCAGAAGAGTTCAAATTGTAAGAGAAAATCCTCCCATTAGAGACTATTTTGATTTTGAATGTTTTAATTGTAATAAGATAGGACACATTGCCCAAAATTGTCCTATGAGGAAGCAAGAATATAGGAAGAGGATCAACATCAACAAAATACATCATGCTCATCTAGCAAAAGATGAAGATGAAGAAGAAGAAGAAGAAGAAGGACCTCCAAGAAAACAAGCAAGAGAAGAAGATGCAGAAGAGTTTGTGCTATTCTCTGCACTCTCTGGATCTATAACTCCTAGAGAAGACACTTGGCTTATTGATAGTGGTGCTTCAAAGCACATGATGGGACAAAAGAAAAATATGTCCAAACTTGAAGAAACAAAATCTCCTTAGAAAGTATCCCTAGGAGATGACTATCAATATCCGATCAATGGAGTTGGTGAAGCAAGTTACAAACTTGATTCAGGTAATCCCCTAAAGATGAAAGATGTATTATATGTACCTGATCTAAATAAGAATTTACTCTCTATTGCATCTTTAGATAAGAAAGGATTCAAAGATGCTTTCATAGATGTCCAAGTACTCACGTGGTCCAAAGGAAAGAATATTGAAGATGCAATCATTATTGGTGAAGAAGAAGGAGGATTTTATAAACTCAAGGGGCACTCGGAAACAACCCTTGTGCATGATTCCACTGACCCTAGTGAACTATGGCATAGAAGGATTTCCCACATTAATTACAAGGCTCTACCTCATGTGAACAAAGTAGTGATGGGATTACCAGATATGAAGATCAAGCATGAAGGCATTTGCAAAGGATGTGCAAAGGGAAAGAACATCAAGAATCCATTTTCGAAAAGTGAGACAAAGACAAAAGGTACATTGGAATTGATTCATTCAGATGTATGTGGTCCAATGTCTTCGAGACCCTTAAGTGGCTTTGAATATTATATCACATTTATTGATGACTTTTCAAGAAAGACTTGGATATACTTCTAGAAATCAAAGAGTGAAGTGTTTGAAAAATTCAAGGAGTTCAAATCCTTGATATAGAATCTTTCAGACAAGAAAATAAAGATACTCTGATCATACAATGGTGGAGAGTATATCTCAAAAGAGTTTGAATCTTTTTCCAAAGATGCCTGAATCAAGAGGGAACTAACTACTCCCTAGAATCCTCAACAGAATGGGGTTGCAGAAAGAAAGAACAGAACCATCATGGTGGTAGTGAAGACAATGATATATGATCAAGATATTCCAATGCATCTATGGGTAGAGGCGGCAAGAACTGCTGTATATGTATAGAATAGAATATCTCATAGTACTCTTGGGTTCAAGACTCTAGAAGAGATGTTAACAGGAAAGAAGACTGAGGTAAGTCACCTCAAGATATTTGGTTGTCTAGTATATATTCATATACCAAAAGAGAAAAGAACCAAGTTAGACCCTTCCGGAAAGAAGGGGATATTTGTTGGATATTGTGAAGTATCCAAAGCATTAGGAATCTACATTCCTATATTCCATCACATGGAAATCAGTCGATATGTGACATTCGATGAAGAGGCATCCCTCAATAGATCCAGGAAGTGCCAACATGAAGAAGTGTATGAAGAAGAGACACCTCCCAGAAATAAACAAACTACATGTCTCCCTGAAGATGAAGCTCCTGAAGAACATGACATAGTAGAACCACAAGAACCTCCTGTAGCAAGGATTTCTCCCTGCTACAGGGGCAGGAATGGCTCCCTTATGCCTATAGGGCACAAGGGTAGGTTCCCGCTAATGGTGAAAATGGAGAAAAACAAAAAAAAAATAAAGGAAGCAGAATAGTAAACTAATCTAAGAACTAAGAACATAAAACTAAAGCTAAGCTAGACTGTAAGCTAAGAACAAAATAGAAAGAAGGTGATGAAGCACTAGTGAACCCCTCTGTAGAAAATAGGTTAGGGTTTTGCCTCCTTAAAACCTACAAATAAACCTAAGCTACAATGGAAAACTTGTAAAACAATGTTAAAGACAAAACCTGCAAGTGGAGACAAGGGTTAGAAAGCAAAGCATATTAAGAAGCAAAGAAATAAACATAAAATTACAAATATACCTTCTCTAGTGGGAATGGGCCACCATACCCTAGCTCATGGGAGCACCTCTCTTGGTTTCGGAGCAATGGCTCAATGGGAATGGAAATGAAGGAGAGGGAGTGTGGTTGGTTTGAGAGGCAAAGGTCTCAAATCATCCATAGGTAGCATAACAATAGGCAATGGGAGAAGTGTTTTGAGAGTGACCCCCCACCCTCCTTTTATAGCTTTTCCAAGGGGTTTTAGGGTTTTAAGCCCTTGGTCAAGACTTTAGCCCCTTTTTTGGGCTTTTAGCCCCTTCCACCCTAACTTTAGCCCCCTTTTTAGGGCTTTAGCTCCTAAGGGGCTATTTTGGGCTCCCTTTTGGGGGTTTGAGCCCTTTTTATTCATCCTTAGGCTATTTTGGAGGCGTGGGGGTCCAATGGAAGGTCTAATGGAGTGATATGAGTGTTGTAAGATGTGTCCTTGGGTGGTGTAGGCCATTGAGAGCTATGTGGGGGATTTTTGGGTTAACAGATTGCCCCCTGATGTGTGAGGGCAGGAGCTCAACGTATGGCCGACGGACATCATAGGATTGGCTGTGTAGAGGTGGTGCTTCTGGGGCTAGGGCATGGTGGATTTTTGTTTTTGTATTAATTTGGTTCCTATCAATGGGTGAGATACAATAAATGTGTGACATGTATATGGACGAGGTGGGCATCCCCATGCTCATGACAATGTTAAAAGAATAATTTGATCTATGCTCTAAAATACAAGAGCCGATCATATACAACTGATGTTACAATAATGGTTGCCTCCATGTGAGGCTGAATACAATACTTATTTGGTACATTGGACCCATGGCATTCTCATGGAATGCTATATCTTCATGACTGACAGTCTGCTCGATTTGGTTCATAGCTATGTGGACTTGCTGATTGAGAGTCAGAGTCTCTATGATACAAGTATGCTACATCAATCATAAAGGTATATCGAAGCATTGCTGGGGCTTTTGATCACTATCTCCAATGCAACCCAGAAATCACAAGGGACATAACCTGTTTAGGTCCCTCAAGTGGACTTACCAATGTGCTAGAGTCAAGTGACATTCGGGGTCTTCGACCAAGTACTATGTGGAACAAACCCTGCATGAATCTGAATCTCAACAGTGAGATGATGAAGTTGAAGTCAAGCATGTGAGAAACAACCATCCCGAGAGGCACTAAGGACTCCTCTCAAGTGGTCCAAGGAACTCATCAATGATGTCAATGAAACCAAGGTACAGGGACCTCTGGGTCTATCCTCTGGAATATGTGTGTTGGAATCAACAGAAGAAGACCTGCCCCTAGCCAAGGAAATGATGTTTCCTTGACCAGGGGCATGAGGGAGAAAAATGAAAGGTGTGAAGCAATCTGCGGACTGACTCACTACATTGGGGGGGGGAGGTGAGGGAAGGGAAAGAACTAAATAGGGGCAAGGGGGGAGTGGGAGACTCAAACTTCCTTTGTTTAGAGTATAATGGTAGGGCAGACCAGGAAGTAAATGAAACTGACTCAAGGGAATGGGATCATAGCTGTAATAACAGGAATGTCGTTGCAGATGGGAAATACTTGGAGGAGGTGGACACTTTTGATACTGATGGGATCCAAGGAAGACACATTGTAGATTACTCTGAACAAACATGACCCAATTTGGGGATGTTTCCAAACTATTTTTTGTGGGGTGGTGTCTAGGGACACCATTGTGGTATGATTTTTTGGATTTTTGGTTAGCTCGAGAAGGTAAATGCTTGATGGTGCTTTCAATTTTAGAGAGTCTGAAAGCATGAAGAAGACTCCAATGGGGGCTCTTTTTCGTTGGTAGTCTCCTGTGCCCAAAAAAGGATAAAAGTATACATAGGAGAGCTCTCCCATCCTGGAGGGGATGAGAGAATTCTTTACCGTTGGTAGTCCAATTAGGTCGAAAAAGGTTAAACCTATATTGGCTGGATGGTCATTCAAATACTTTTACGAGCATGAATGAAACCAAGTTTGCTCGGCAATATTTTCTTGTTGAGACGACTGGAAAAGAGTTTAATGACAACCAGTGGTGAGCTTTTTCATAAAGTGTGGCCCCTTTGCCCGAGAAATCATAAAAGTATGTAGAGAGGAACGGTCTTGGCTTGAGTGTGCCAAGGAGGTCCTTTTTATGAAATGGTCTACATGGTCCGCAAAAGGAGATAAATGAGACAATGTAGATGCTATTTCCTATACTTTAGCAAGTAGGAAAGGAAGCAGCTACGCTCGACAATCTTTTCATTGTTTTAAGGAGTCAGAAAAGAGCTTAAACAAAACTCCAATGTGGCCAACCGATGGTGGCACATGTGGTGCCCTATGTCGGGATGGTGGACAGAGGTCCAAAGGTCATCCATGCAGTATGGATGAAGCAAAAGGCTCTCAAACATATCAATACATGCGTGGGATAAATTACAGCAGAGGCATGGGAGTCAGTGCAACAGAGGCATGCAAATCGAGGTGGCTCTCAGATAGAGGTTAGGAGAGCATGTGTGTGTGTTGTGGTGGATGAACTTGACCACATGTGCTATGAGTACAGGTCCAGAGGAATTTATATGCCAAATATGTGTAAGAAAAATAAAATGTTTTGTGGATGATGGTCCAAATGTTCGCGTCGAGTGTGGTGAATGGAAAAGACAACTATGTGTTAAAAATGAAAAATAAAAGCTAAAGTTATAGTCCTTAATGGGCGGAGGCTCGAAGACTCGCATGAGTTGTGATTAGGAAGTGTGATGCAAGTACTGGTCTGTAGACACTCACATTGTCGTTTCATGGCTCGCAAATCGAGGTGACTTGTGGGAAATGGTCCCGAAAATGATTTATTAAACATGAGATGATGGTCTCATAAAGAGATATAAAAAATTTGAGCCTAGAGATGTGAGAGCTGTCTCAAACAGGTTCTGGGTGACTTTTGACTAGCAACTGATGGTGCTACCTTTGATTTTTTGTTTAAAAACATTGAAAAACAAGAAAAAAGAAAATGAAGTGACTCCTTGGTGATGTTTAAGAGTAAAATTTATTGAGGTAGGGCCCATTGCAGGGGTTCTCCAAGAGTTGTCCATCAGAGTCAATGAGGGTGTATGCCCCTTTTCTGAGGCAATGATGGATGACGTATGGGCCATACCACATTGATTCGAACTTGCCTTTACCCAATTTATCATTGGGTTGGTCGTAGACTAGAACCATATCACCTTCGCTGAAGGTGCGAGGGTGGACATGGGAGTCATATTGGATCTTTGATCATGTTTTTGCTGCTTCAATGGCTTGGAGGGAAGCTTGACAATCTTTTATGGTTTGCTCGAGTTGGAGGATCCGTTCTTCTAAAGGTGAAGTATCAGGAACGAGTTCCATTGTGAGGCGGAGAGATGGGATTTGGCACTCTATTGGGAGTACTGATTCAATGCCATGTACTAGGAGGAAGGGGGTGAAACTGGTTGTGGTTTTTGTAGATGTACGATAAGCCCATAGGGTGGAGAATAACATGTGATGCCAGTTGGTCTTGTGATTTCCTACCATTCATTGGAGCATTGTTTTGATGATTTTCTTGACCGCTTCAACTTGGCCATTTCCTGAGGGATAGTAGGATGATGAGTACTAGTGTTTGAACTTCAACATGGTTGACATTTCAGCCCACACAATGTCTTGGAAGTCTGCCCCATGGTCTATTACTAACTGTTTAGGGACACCAAACCGTGTAATAACATGGTTGAAGAAGAAATGTGCTGCAGTTTCGGCTTTGCAATCAAATGTGGGCATGGCTTCAGCCCACTTGGTGAAGTAATTGACTGTCATGATAATGTACTTGTGGCCATTAGCTGAAACAAGGTTGATGGTCATGAATTCGATTTCCCATTTGCAGAAGGGCCTGACTGTGACTACGGGGTGTAATGGTGTGAGGGGGGGTTCTTACCTTTGGGGAAAAAAGCTAACAGCTACAGTAATGTTTGACTACCCCTATGCAATCAGAAAAGATGGAGAGCCAGAAATAGCTGGCACGTAGAATCTTTTGGGCGGTTGCTAGGCTTGAAAGGTGACCACCACATGCTCCACTATGACTATCATTGAGGATGGTCTCGGCCTCGTCACGGGTGAGGCAACGACGTAGGATGGTATCAATGCCTCAATGATATAGAAAATCTCCAATCAGCAAGTGGCGAATGGCTTGATGTCAGATGTGTTGCCTATCCTCACAGTTGAAGTGCGCTTTGAAATTCTATGTTCATAAATAGAGAAGGATGTCTTCATACCATGCGTCGTCTGTGGATATGACAAATAGGAAATCATTAGGGAGATCATCCTTGGTGGGTGATGACACGGTTAATGGGGGCAGGTTGGTCATGAGTGTGGCCAATGAGAGTGCCTTTGTGCTTTTTGGCGACACAAACTCTAGGTTGAACTCTTGGAGGACGACCACCCACTTAGCTGCTCGACCTTGTAGAAGGTGACTGATTAAGAGGTACCACATTGGGTTCAAATCAGCCACTACATGAGTATGGTTTGCAATGATGTAGTGGCACAATTTATAAGCCAAGAAGACAATGGAGAGGGCTAATTTATCCTTAGGTGAATATCGTAGTGGGGGTCCTGTTATCTTCTGACTGATGTAGTAAATTACGTGCTCATGGCGAGCATCATCTTCTTGGACCAAGACTCTAGTGATGGTGTTTTTCAAGGCCGACACATAGAGTATGAAGTCTCGAGTGAAATCTGGTGCTGAGAGTAATGGTGTAGAAGCCAGGGCTTGCTTGAGTGCATCGAACAATTCTTGTGCTCGATGATCCCAAACAAAGGGGATTTTTGTGCGAAGCAGGAAAATGAATCCGTAAGCTTTTGTTGCATACTTTGGCACAAAGTGGCAAAGGAATTTGGCCTTTCCTTGTAGGCTTTGGAGTTGGCGCCGAGTTCTTGGGGAAGTAAGAGCAAGGATGGCCTGAACTTTGAGGGGATGTATCGTTATCCCTTTGTGAGATACAATGAACCTGAGTAGATGACTTGCTGGGACACAAAAAATGCACTTGAGGGGGTTCAGGTGGATGTTGTACTTGCAGCAATGTAAAAATACTTGCCGCAAGTGATCTATATGTTATGCTTGTTTTGGTGATCGAGCGGTAAGATTGTCCAAGTAGACGAGGATGATGTGGACTAGGCCATAGAAACAATATGTCATGGCATGCTGGAAGGTGGCTCCAGTTTTTTTTAGGCCAAAGGGCATGACTCGATACGCGAATGTGCCCCATTGGGTTGTAAACGCCATTTTGTAATGGTCTTCTTTCCATATTTTGATTTGGTTGTATCCGAAAAAACCGTCCATGAAGGAGAACGCCTCATGTCCAGCGCATGCATCGATGATCTGGTCAATAAATGGTGTGGGGAAGTTGTCTTTGGGACATTCCCCATTGAGATCGTGGAAGTCTGTGCAAACGCGAATAGTACCCTATTTTTTATTCATGAGAATAGGATTAGAAACCCAAGTGGTGTATGCAATGGGATAAATGAAGCCGAATGTGCGCAGCTTCGCTATCTTGGATTTCACTGCAGCCACTTTGGATGGATGGATGGGCCGTTGTTTTTGGCATATGGGTGCCACATCAGGCCATGTGTTGATGTGGTGCTCCACGATCAATGGATCTAATCTGGGCATTTTAGTGTATGGAATTCTTGGAAGAGAGTTGTGTAGGCATCGACCTCTTCCAGGGAGCAAGATGCCCCCAACATGATTTCTTCAACGATCTCATAGTTGGTTGAGATGTCGATTTTAATGGTTGGAAAAATGTTTTCCATGTTCCCTTCTTCGAAGGAATCAGGTGCTAGGATTGGGTTCTTGAACCAGTAAACCTTCCCATGGATGAAATCTTTGGTCTCCACAGAAAATTGGTCCAACTGCAACACAAGTTCTTCTAGGAGGAAGAACAAGCAATGGTGCATGTCGTCCCATGGGTATTTCGAGGCGGTCAAAGCTTCAAGTATCTCCTCATGATTTCTAAAGAAATGAAGAGATAGGTTTGATGCACCATCGATGGAGGAGGAGATGAACAGTGTGGAAATTGAACCCAGGTGTTAGAACAATTACACTCACAAAAATTGCCAATTACACATGCAAATTACACACAAAGGAGACTGAATATGGAGTAGAACACTAATATGTATTGAATAAGTGTACAATAGACAACCCTGTGAAGTCATAGGCTACCACAATAAATAATTACATGAGATATTTGAATGCATTGGGATGCCATTTGAATTGGTCAAAAGCAAGCTTACTGAATCTAATCAAATCCCCCATAGGTGCATAAAGCAGCTTCCAAATCTATCTTGGAGCTCATGAATTGGCAAAATCAATTAGGCAAGATAATAGGTGATGGAAGGACAACTCATACATGCTTTTATTAGGAGAAAAGAGTGGAGGATGATGAGGAAAAAAAACAAGTTAACTTCACCTAGTCAAACTTTCCCAATTGCCTTAAAACTCAACAAAAGCAGGCAATAAAGAAGAAAAATGCAAACATGTGCTAGGAAGGCCATGAATAAAGTAGAACTGATTCCAAGAGGTTTCCCAAGCACTCCATGAATCATTTTTATCAAGTTTGACCACTTTGGACATGTGGAGGACAACTTGCATAAGGTGGAATATGGAAACTAGGAAAATAAGACAAAAATGGATAAATTAATGTCTAAGGTAGCTAACTATGGGTTGATTATTTGAACACCCCCCCTTAAGCCTGAATTATGAGTAAAATATTAGAAAATTATAGGGCCTAGCAACAAGGATTAGTCACCCTTTACATACTGCATGTCCATTTAACCAAGGAAAGAGGCAAAAACCTAGTGGGAAAAATCCTCCCTTAAACATGGACAATAAAACAAAATTTGAAAATCTTGTCATCAATCATGCTTCACAACATGATCAGAAATCCCCAGCAATGATTTGAGATTGCTGAAAGTCTTCTCAAAAAAAACTTTGGTGAAGATGTCTGCTACTTGTTCTGAAGATGAACAAAAGAGTAGGTGAATGGTGCCATCATGCACAAGCTGTCTGATATAGTGCATATGGATCTCAATGTGTTTGGTTCTCTGTCTCTGAACTGGATCATTGTAGATTCAAATGGTACTCTGATTATCACAATATATAGTATTTGATTATTTTGATTCAAAGCCACACTCACCAAGTAACCCCTGCAACCATAAACATTGAGTTGTTGCATTTACAACTCCTTTATACTCTGCTTCTGTAGATGAGAGTGCAATGGCACTCTGTTTCTTGCTTGACCAGCTGATTGGTCCTTTAGCAAGCCTGAACACATATCTTGATGTTGAATTTTGATCTATGTTGTCACCTACCCAATCACTGTCAGTAAACCAATCAAATCAAGATCAGATTTAGCTTTGTAGAAGGTCCCATGAGTCCTTGTTCCCTGAACAAAGTTAAGGATCCTTTTGGCTGCTCTCCAATGGATCTCATGAGTTTGATCCATGTATATTGAAGTCACACTTACTACATAATAAATATCAGGTCAAGTATGTGTAAGGTACAGAAAACACCCAATTAGTTGCCTATACAGTGTATTATTTACCATAGGAGAAGAGTCTGCTTCTTCAAGCTTAACTCCTGAAAGGAAGGGAGTCTTTCTTGGCTTGCAATATTTCATGTTGAACTTGTTCAGAAAATCCAAAGAATACTTGGACTGATGTAATTTTATTCCATGTTTGGTTTGAGCAATCTTGAGACCCAAGAATTGGCTCAATAACGCCAAATCAGTCATAGAAAATGCATGGTTCATTGCATCCTTCAAGGAGGCAATTTCATCCTTTGAGCTTCCTGTAATGAGAAGTTCATCTACATACAAGACAATAATAATCAAAGAACCAAGAATCATCTTAAAATAAACATTAGCATCAGACTTGCATTGAACAAAACTCAATGATAGCAAAAATCCATCAATCTTGGCATACTAAGCCCTGGGGGCTTGCTTAAGCCCATACAATGATTTCTTTAGCCTGCACATAAGAGATGGATTAGTAGCAAATAATTGAGGCTACTACATTTAAATATATTCAGTAATATATCCATTCAGGAAAGCACACTTCATATCCATGTGATGTACC
Source organism: Pseudotsuga menziesii (assembly GCA_001517045.1). Taxonomy (NCBI): domain Eukaryota; kingdom Viridiplantae; phylum Streptophyta; class Pinopsida; order Pinales; family Pinaceae; genus Pseudotsuga; species Pseudotsuga menziesii. The sequence continues at coordinate 116,502 of LPNX010771965.1, read as the reverse complement.
TCCCACTGCTTTGAAGCTGTAATGGCTAAGGCTAGCCTGATGGAGTCCATCTTTGCCACTGGTGCAAAGGTCTCATTGTAGTCTATGGCATGTACCTGTGAGTAGCCCTTGGCTACCAATATTTCCTTATATTTCAAATTTGAACCATCATCAGAAAAATTGGTTTTGTAAACCCACTTACATTGAACTAGCTTCCTCCCCAGGGGAAGATCAACCAGCTCCCAAGTGTTGTTCTTCTGGAGTGAGCTGAGATCTTCTTTCATGGATATTTTCCATATTGGATCATGTGATCCATATTCATATGTATATGGGTCTAATTCAACCATCAGATATCATTCCTCTGCAAACAAAGGGTCTTTCATACCCAGAGCACTCTTAAACTGAGATCTAGTCCTCCTAGGATCGCTAGGATTTCCAGCTAGTTCTCCAGCTGCATGAATGGTCTTTGCTTCCCATTTTGGTATTGTAGGGCTGTTAGAATATGCAATTAAATCATAATTATCAGACATATTAGAATAAGCAAACTCAACTATCTCTTCACTTACATTCAATGGTTCTGGTGGTGAAGAGGATTCTCCAACTTCCACTACTGCTAAAGGCTCTTCCTGGAACTGAACACTCCTTTCAATGAAGGATTTATTTGTGCTCAAATTGATAAGTTTGTACCCTTTTGAATATTTAAAGTACCCAAAAAATAAACACTCTTGGATTTGGGGCTGCAAAGCCTTCCTCTTTTATGTTGGAATTCTAGCCCAAGCCCTTGAGCCAAAAATCTTGAAATGGGTCACATCTGGCTTGTGCCCACTCCATGCTTTGAAAGGAGTCATACCATCAAGATGTTTATGAAGCACCCTATTCTGGATATAGGCTGCATATTTTATAACTTCAGCCCAAAAATTTGGTGGCAAAGTCTTAGCCTCCATCATGCAGGTTGCCATCTCTTTCAGTGTTCTGTTCTTCCTCTCAGCAACACCATTTTGTTGTGGTGTGTAAGGGATAGAATGTTGCATCTGAATACCTGCATCTACACAATATTGAATGAACTCAGACTTGACATACTCACCACCATTGTCAGATCTGAGGACCTTGGGTTTCCTCCCAGACTGGTTTTCAACCAAAGCCTTGAAGACTTTGAAGAGGCCAAAAACTTCAGACTTGTGTTTCAGGAAGTAAACCCAGCAGTACCTGGAAAAGTCATCTATGAATGTCAATGCATATTTGGCCTGACTCATTGACATATGAGCAAATGGGCCAGCAACATCACTGTGGATCAACTCAAGAGGTGCAGAGGTTCTCTCATGACTAGCTTTCTCAAATTTATGCTCTGGGTGTTTTCCTAAGATGCAACCTTGATAGACTCCTTTGGAAAACTTAATCTTGGGTAACCCTATGACCATTTCTTTTTCACTAAGATTAGAAATATACTTATAGTTAATATCACCAAATATTTCATGCCAAAGCTTGCTTTCCTCATTAGCATGAATCAGAAGAGCAGAGGGGTTTGAGTAGGGTAGGAAGTGTGAGAACATGTATACCTTCGAAGTGTGATTTGAAACTCCTTTTGCAATGACTTTACCACTTGAGATCTCTATGATCTCAACTTCATTAGGGGAGAATATGACCTTATTTGGAGACCCTATGTGGGTCATCTGATACATTGATAAGAGGTTAGAGGCAAGACCTAGAACATACAATACATTGCTGAACTTACCATGGTCAAGATCAATCCTCCCTTTTCCCAAACTTTCAGTGAGAGAGTCATTTCCCAGTACTATTGGTGGACCTTTCAACATATCAAGTGAGTTGAATTCCTCCTTGGTTGAAACCATATGTCTTGAAGATCCAGAATGAATGATGAAACTAGGTGAGCTTGATGTGCCAGCAACCAATGCATGAACTCTCTCTCTGTCTTCTAAATTTGATCCTCCTTCCCTCTTCTTTGAGCTATCAGGAAGGGAGATGCCATTCTTCTCCAGGAGTTGAGTTAGCATGTTAATTTGCTTCTTCATGCAGGAGCTTTTAGGATGATTTCCCTTACTACAGAATGTGCACTTGCTCATTTTTCCTTTGTTCTTCTTCTTTTGGGGGTTATTCTTGGAACCTTGGGGCTCCTCTGGAGACTTGTTCTTGTCTCTCTTTTGCTTAGGTGTCTTATTAGCTTTCTTCTTGCATTTTGAATCCACCCTTGAATCTTGAGCAACCAGAGATTGGTCTTTGGAAGGTTTGATGGTGCCCATCATCACCAATTTATCTTGTTCTTGTGTGAGAGATTCCATGAAATATGCAAGGCTAGGCATTTTCCAGGCTCGAGATGGCAACTTTGTGGCATGAAAGGTTGAGAAAAACACTAAATAGTTAGGGCCAAGCTTCAAGAGTATGGACAAAACTAGTTTCTCCTCCTTCTTTTCAATTCCACACTGTTTTAGCTACAAAACAAGGGCTTTGAACTTGGAAAAGTAGAGTTGTAGGGATTTGAAGCTATTGGGAATCAAGGAGATCGATTCATTTTCGATTTGATGTCCCCTTATCTCATTTGTCTTACCAGAAATCTCAACAAGCTTCTCCCATACTTCATTTGGTGATGTTAATCCATCAATATGGAAAAGGAGGTCTCTGGATATGCTCAAACATAGTAGACCATAGGCCTCATCCCTCCTATTGTGCCATTTAATTTTCTTTGTAGCTACATTAGGGTCTACTTCTATTTCTATAGTCACTCTGTAGATGCATTTCGCTCTCAAAAGTATCTTCAACTCTACTTTCCATTCAAATAAATTAAATGGAGTCATGATGATCTTCTAAGATTGATCCATAGCTCAGAAATTGTCCCTTCAGTCAGTAAAATGCTCCCAGTCAATGATGTCAAATATGAAAAAACAAATTGGAAGGAGAGAAATTGATCTAAAAAGGATCTGATACCATGTGGAAATTGAACCCAGGTGTTAGAACAATTACACTCACAAAAATTGCCAATTACACATGCAAATTACACACAAAGGAGACTGAATATGGAGTAGAACACTAATCTGTATTGAATAAGTGTACAATAGCCAACCCTGTGAAGTCATAGGCTACCACAATAAATAATTACATGAGATATTTGAATGTATTGGGATGCCATTCGAATTGGTAAAAAATAGGCTTACTAAATCTACGCAAATCCCCCATAGGTGCATAAATCAGCTTCCAAATCTGTCTCGGAGCTCACGAATTGGAAAGATAAATTAGGAAAGATAATAGGTGATGGAAGGAAACCTCATACATGATTTTATTAGGAGAAAATAGTGGAGGATTATGAGGACAAAAAACAAGTTAACTTCACCTAGTCAAACTTTCCCAATTGCCTTAAAACTCAACAAAAGCAGGCAATAAAGCAAAAAAAAACAGACTTGCACTAGGAAGGTCAGGAATAAAGTAGAATTGATTCCAAGAGGTTTCCAAAGTGATCCATGACTCAATTTTAGCAAGTTTGACCACTTTGGACATGTGGAGGACAACTTGCATAAGGTGGAATATGGAAACTAGGCAAATAAGACAAAAATGGATTAATTAATGTCTAAGGTAGCTAACTATGGGTTGATTATTCTAACAAGTGGGGTGGTAGAAATGGACATCATGTAAATGGACATGGTGTCTGAAGAAGGCATTCGAGGGTGAACTTCTTTGATCAAGGTGATCTCAGACTCAAGGGAATGGTGACGGAGGTCAACGAGAGCCATTCGAAACTCGGGCAGGTCTTGGCAATGGTGGGAATAATGTCCATACAAGACATAAAGGGAAAAAGCATGGTTTGTCCTCAATGACTTGTTCCTAACTACTGGAATGTTTAGGATTTCAACCACGGGGATGTTTTCGTTCGTATCCATGGAATCCAGATGCACACAGATCACTGGAATTTCAGAGAAATTTTGAGTTGGATGGCCTTGTTGTTCGCAGACGGCACAAGGTGGGACTTGTCATGGTTCTGTTGTGGCTTTGGTATTCTTTCCCCTGGCCCTTTTGGGTTGGGGTGGTGCAGGTGTAGGTGTAGTGGTTGGCTTGTGTGGACCGGGTAGAGGGTGAGACTCAACCATGATAGGTTGCACCAGGATTAAAACAACCTAGGTCATTGCTGGTTGAGCTGGTGGATAAAGATACCACTCTGGGATGCCCAATGTAAAGTTGGGTATGCTTAAGGTGGCCATGACTGGATTGCTCATGACACCAGGTGGGGGAAGGAGGAAGGGAATCATATGGATTGGAGATGAGCCCAGATAACTCCTTGCTAGTTTCATGTGGGGGTGAGGTTGTGGTTGCAGCTATGCATAATGCTACTGCTATGAGTGACGTTGCGGCTACTGTTGGTGTTGCAGATGCGGATGATGTTGTGGTTGTAGGTGGGGTTGCGGCTGTAGTTGTTGTTTGGGTGTAGTGGTGCTACATGAGACCATGTACAAGTCTGCAGTTTGCTTTTGTGTCAATGGTGGTGACACCAATGGGAAAGGAGCCATCATGGTGGGATAGAAAACAACCCAGGGCCCACATTCAACAGTGGGGAGGATGGTGTTTTTTCAACCACGGTGTTGGTTGCAGGGATGACGTTAGCGTGTGTGGTCACCACTTGCGACTCAATGGTGGTGATGGTAGGGATAATGTTGGCAAGCACTGTTAACCCTTGCAGATCATGGTAAGTGAGCTGGTCAACCATCACAATCTTCCCTTCATGGGGGAACATCATGAGGTGGAAGATAGTTGATGCAACTGCTTGCATGGCATACATGTAACTCCTCCCAAGGAGGATTTTGTAGTCCAGTTGAGCGTTGATGACCTTGATGTCAATCAGGACTATCTTCTCAGCTAACATGATGGGGACATGAGGGAGGATTCCTTGGGCTTTAGTGGGATGTCCATCATAAGCCCACAGAGTCGTGGAGGACGGTTACAGAATTGATGATCCAAGCTTCTACCAAACCAAGGTAGACATGATGCATGGGGATGCCCACTCATCCACTATGTATCGGTGCACAACCAAGTTTCGAATGGACACCAGGATTTGGAAGGAGATAGTGGAGTGGCTAGTAAGGCTTTCTGCTATGTTGGGAACATTTTAAGTACCTTAAGAGCAAACATCATGGTTGGAATTTGGGCCAAATCATCCACAATGCTATAGCTGACTACAGCTCTAGATGTAGCATTATTGGCAACTCTGCATATGGGGGGGCATGGGAACAGGGGTAATTGAAGAGGCAGGTTGACTGTCTTAGACGTGGATGCTGCTAATGAGTCAACTTGTTCAGTGGTGGTACTGTATTGATTCTGTTGAGTTTGTAAGTTGACCTCTTTAGTCGTCATGGCTAGCAGGTGGTGAACACCTGTTTCGGCCATGGGAGGTGCCCCCGGAGCATTGGGATTGGGTTAGGGAGGGGGTGTGGTTGCCACCAATCCTTAGACTGGTAGTGGGTTTTGAATCACCATGGGGGGAGGTCCTTGTGGTGCCTAGTTGGGTTGGGATTGATTGGCAGAATTGTTGGCTTGTTGTGCCTCATTTTGAATGGCCTGCTTAGCGTGAGCCATGAGGGGATGCTCAAACATGTAATTCCCATAGACATCACAGAATGAACATGGTTGGTTTTTGTGCAACAGGGCATTGCATCTTGGTGGATTTTTTCGTGGGGGGTTTTGGGCTAGCCGATTTTTCGCAACATTGTTGGGAAGGTTTGGTTGTTGACCGCCTCCCTGCGGTTGGTTATTTCCTTAGTTGCAGGGCTGGTTGTTTCTAGCTTGCCCTTGTTGATTGTTGGGGGTAGGCTGGTTGGGATGGTTTTGTTGTGTGAACACTTGTCCTAATGGAGCGGGTGGAGTGGGGGCGAGGGCTTGCACAGGTTGTATTGGTGATGCATAGTAGATTTGTGGGGGTGGTGGTGCCACAAATGTGGGAATTTTCCCCACATACTACTGTGTTGGCCAAGCCATGGCCTGAGCCTGTTGCGGTGGTACAAGTTGTGCATAAGAATTTGTTGCTCCAGACTGGGATATCATTCTAGCATAGTCCGGGGCTTGGTTCTAGTAAGCAACACTAGTAGTGTTGCTTGGTTGTGGTGTAATGGTAGGTGGTTTCGGTCAAGGCTATGATTGTTGGGAGATCGACCCTATGATTCCATCCGCAGCATGGGATGCCCCCGGTGCATCGCGGTAGGAGGTACTTGGACGGGGAGCATATGGAATGACGGTATACAAGTATCTAGAGTGGGCATAGATGAGGTTAAATTGTTGGGCCATCAGTATGGACTCTTCTTTGGATTGGGGACGTTCAAAATGTGATGTCCTTTGTGATGGAAAGGAGAAAAATCTTAAGGAACCAATCCAAGAAGATCATGTCGTCTAGTTGGATTTTGCATAAGCTACAGCGTCATCGCCACTCATGGATATGGTTAGTTATGTGAGTGGTAGTGCTTTGACAGCAAGATAGAAGGATCTCCACCCCCTCATTATATCTGACAGGGAGTTGGAAACACTGTAGTAACATGAAGGGTAGGGAGTTGAAGTCTGGGTACCTAGCTTGTGGTAGCTCAATGTACCATTTGGCCGCAGCACCTGTAAGGGTGCATTGGAACAGCCTCAGCCTGATGGAGTCATCTACGATTCTATTGGATGAGCACCATAGATGGAATGTCATTATATGGTTTTGGGGACATTCCATGGCTTTGCCTTCAAACTTTGGGATGTCTGATGGCAGCTTGGTTGGAATAGGTGGCCAAAAATCTTGGTAGCGGATGGGGTTGTTTGTTAATATGGCCAAGTCAGGAAAGTTGAGATGATCCATGAAGGGTAGATTTGACCCCAAATTAATGTGAGATGGGGCTAGGATGGTGGTGGGGTTTGCAAGTGCATAGTGCATCTACACAGTTGGGGGTGCTTGCGGTGGCACCATTGCGGATGGGTCAATGCCCCCAAGCATTATGGGTGGGATAGTATGAGTGGTGGGGACACTACCCCCATGTATGATAGTAGGGGAAATGTAAGTGGATGGTCCACTACCCCCCTGTGTGGCAGGAGGGATAATGTGTGTGGAGGGGCCACTACCCCCATGTGTTGCAAGTGGGCCAGCTTGGCTGGTCAATATAGGTGGTGGCAGCTAATTGATGACAGTTTGCATGACTATGCTTGGGCCACTTGCTAGGTTGCAGGTGACAAGTTGTGATGTGGACATGGGTCCACTTGCTAAGGTTAGGTTGGAAAATGGATATGGATTCGCACTAGCCAAGGGGCTTGATGGTGCGGTATGGAGGTCTGGTTTAGACTGATATGGGTCTGAATCAGAATCAGAGGCTGTGTGGCCCTCTGATGGTGTGGGAGATTGCTGAGAGCAGCTTTGATGGTGTCTATTGAGTGTTCCAAATGGTGGTGGTTCACCTCTTAGGTGTGAGGAAGATCGTGGAGGATCAATTGTGTTAGATTTATGTCCGAAACTTGGTGGGAATGATGTTTGGACCCTGGTTTCAGTGGCTTCCTATTGGCTAAAGGTGGTCACTAGGCCACCAAGACTGCCAGAAGACAACGCTTGGCTGGTTCCTCACAGGTGTCTCTACTCAATCGGAAGGGGTCGTTTCCCATTTCGCTTGCAAAGTTCTCTCAGTAGCTAGCTACTTTATGTTGATTTTTGTACCTAGGCAGATGTTCCCTAGGTGACTTTAATTTTTGCCTAAAGTCACTTTAAGAGGGAAAAAGGTGACCCTCACATTAAAAGTCACTTAATGAGACTTTATAACAATAAAGTCACTTTTTGATAAATTTAAGTGGGTGAGTGATTTTATTTATGAGAAATAAATAAAAGTGATTTTCACTCTCAATCAATCTCATCCATTGATTTGATTCTTTCTCCACCGTTGGATTAAGAAACTCACTTAGGGTAAACAAAAAGGCTGAGGGAGGCAAAAGGTTTTTTCACTTTTCATTTTCAGGAGAAGAGAAGAGCTGAGTGAGAGGAGGTCGAGTTGCTGAAGGAGGTCACGATTTTCCAGAAGAAGAAGAGAGACTGCTGCATAGAAATCGAGAGACATTAATGCACAGAAATCGAGGTGCTTCATATTCATTTATTGCTGGTGTTTTTGCACAGGAATCGAGGGAAGTACGGCCTACATTTATTGCACCGTACGGTCTGCATTTAATGCCCAGAATTCGATGTACAGCCTGTAGGTATGGGTTCATTTAATGCTGCACAGTTTTTGAGGAAAGTACGGCCTGTTTAAATGCTGTACAAACAACATTAAATTTTCAGCATAAAAATCAGTGTACGGACTGCTCATTAATTGAACAGGAATCGAGGAAAGGGTACGGCCTGTCTGTTGGTACAGACTGTGTTTTTGTTGGCACAAATTCCTAGAAAATGTATGGCCTGTTGGTGCTATACTGTTGCATTTAATTTGGCTCAGAAAAGAAGAAGGGCATTTCCAGACTTTGAGATAAAGTTTGCCGGTGGAGATAAGTTGTATTTTCACTATTTTTTTTTTCTGTCCTGTACATTGCTAAAGAATAATAAAGATCTCTCCTCTCTGATTGGTTTTCCCCGTGGGGGTTTTTCCAGGGCTGATTAGCCAAAAATATCTGAGTTAAATTTTATGGTGTGCATGCATTTGTTTTCAGCCTGTTAAGTAATTTTTACTGTGTGTTTAAAATTGTTCGGTAAAATTTTAAGTAACTTCAAGCCTATGCAAAACTGGCTGAAGTGAAAAACACAAATTGTTCATTTAAACCAGCAAGCAGTAAATCTCAGTTTTTTCAACATGGTATCAGAGCAAAGGGGGCAGAAACAGTGATTTTTGCAGACACACAGAAATTTGCAGCATTCAGAACTTTTTGTTATTTTACTTCTGTCAGTGAACAACACTTTGCTGAGTTGTTGTTGAGATGGCTACGGGACTTAGATTGGAGGATAGGCTGGATGGGACAGGGAATTTTTTGCTGTGGAAGGCCAGGATTTTGCTATTACTTGAAGAGAATGAGTTATGGCCAGACATAGTGAGGAACACTACTACAAACCCCATAACCATTCCTGCATCCACAGATGCAGCAGCCCTCACAGCCTTCAATAAGAAGGACTGGAAAGCCAGAAGGATTATTCTTGATGCCGTGAAAGACCATATCATTCCTCACATTTCAGGAAAGGATAAGGCACATGAGATGTGGACAGCCTTGACCAGTCTGTATGAGAGTTCTAATGAGAACCGGAAAATGGTTCTCAGAGAAAAACTCAAGAGTATCAGGATGAATGGAGGAGAGGGAGTCACAGCTTACCTTACTAGGATTTCTGCAGTTCGGGATGAACTTGCAGTAGTTGGGGAGAAGGTTGCTCCTACAGAGCTTGTGCGGACAGCGGTGAACGGGGCTTCAAAGTCCTGGAGTGCTTTTGTATAGGCTATTGTGGGCAGGGAGAACCTCCCTGACTGGGAGAGGTTATGGGATGACTTTGTACAGGAGGAGACCAGGAGGGGTCTTGTACAGGGTAGTACTTCTCAGAGAGGAGCTGATGATGAGGATGTGGCATTGGCAGCCAAGGGTAAGAAGAAGAAGGGCCCCAAGAAGGGTGGGGCCAAGCAGCAGCAGCAGCAAGGACAGCAGAGTGGACAGAAGAAGGACTTGAGTAAAATCAAGTGCTATGCTTGTCAGGCGTTTGGACACTATGCCTCACAGTGTCCAAGCAAGAAGAAGAAGAAGGGGCAGGGACAACAGACTACAGCCTCAGCTGAGGTTGATGAGTTTAGTGTTTCTTTTCAGAGGGAGTTTTCCCTTTATGCTGGACAGACTAAGAGAGAGAGAGTCACCTTAGCCACCAGCATAGATATGGATCAGGACAGGGAGCATTCCTTGTTGGCAGGACATGAGGGGGGTTCATCCACCTCTTCTACTTGGTACATTGACAGTGGAGCCACGAGCCACATGACAGGAGCTGGTGAGGTGTTCTCAGAGTTGTCAGAGTCAGGTAGGGATGTGGAGGTTGTCCTTGGGGACAACACCGTTGTGAGATCTGTTGGTAGGGGTACTATCACATTTCAGAGGGAGTCTATGAGTCCCATGACTCTGCGGGATGTGTTGTATGTTCTGAGGCTGAAAAAGAACCTTGTATCAGTTTCCACTATAGAGGACAGAGGGCTTGGGGTGTGCTTTTCGGATGGGAGAGTACAGGTATATCCCAAGGCTGCAGGTATGTCCAGTGCCATGGACATCGGGGTCAGGTGTGGAAAGATGTACAAGCTATTATTTCATCCATGGTGTGCTTTGGCACATAGCAGCAGCAGCGAGCTTTGTGAGCTCTGGCATCGGAGGATGGCCCACTTACATTACCCATCTCTGAGATTGTTGAGGTGTATGGTTACAGGTTTACCTGAGTTCAGCACAGAGCAGAGTGATGTGTGCAGGGGGTGTGCTTTGGGAAAGTACACCAAGACTTCTTTTCCAAGCAGTGACACTAGAGCTGTCGGGGTGCTTGATTTGATCCATTCTGATATTTGCAGTCCCATGTCATCACGTTCTTTGATAGGTTTCGAGTATTACATCAGCTTCATAGATGACTACTCCAGGAAGACCTGGATCTACTTCTTGAGGAGCAAGAAGTCTGAGCTTGTATTGAGAGTCTTCCAAGGGTTCAAAGCCCTTGTGGAGAAGTAGACAGGTAGACAGATCCAGATATTGAGGTCGGATAATGGGGGTGAGTATACCTCCAAGGAGTTCGGCGCATTCTGTACACAGGAGGGGATTCAGAGACAGCTGACGGTTCCTTATACTCCTGAGCAGAATGGAGTAGTGGAAAGGAAGAACAGGTCTATTGTGGCAGCAGCCAGGGCGATGCTCCATGATTAGGGACTACCTTTCTTTCTTTGGGCTGAGGCATGTAGTACTGCAGTATATCTGCAGAACAGGAGTCCTCACAGGGTAGTGGGGAGAAAGACTCATGAGGAGATGTATTCGGGCAAGAAGCCCGAGGTGAGCCATTTCCGCATATTTGGCTCTTTCACTTACTCTCACGTCCCTTCTGACAAGAGGACGAAGTTTGATCCCACTGCAGAGAGAGGTATCTTTGTGGGATATGATGAGAATTCGAAGGCTTACAGGATTTACTTACCTAGTTCACGGAAAGTTGTTGTCCGCTGGGAAGTAAAGTTTGATGAGGAGAGAGCCTTCCGGAAGTCCAGAGAGTTAGAGCAGGGGGAGACTTCAGCTCCCACACCTCTGTAGGTATAGGCTTCTTTGATACAGCTTACAGGTCCACAGGTTTCTGGGGGGTCTGGATCATAGGGTGCAGGTACAGTGTCTTCAGGTTCGGTGATTCAGGAAGTTGGTACTTCAGGGACAGTGTCTAGGACAGGTTCAGGTTCAGGTACAGGTACAGGTTTGAGTCCTCAGGTGACAGCATCGGCAGGCATAGGATCTTCAGTGACTGGTCCTCTTGGTATTGGACATTCTGGTACCGGGACTTCATCAGATGAGGAGGAGAAGCCTTAAAGGAAGAGGAAGCCCAAGTGGCTTCAAGAGACCTTGAAGGATGCCGAGGTAGTTGGCAGACCTCGGGAGAGGATCAGGGCAGTGGTGGAGCCTGAGAGGCTTGGTGTGGTGCCGGTTAGGGATGATATGGCTCTTGTTGCATGCCTTCGTGACTCTGAGCCATCTACATTTGAGGAGGCTACCCAGCATCCGGTTTGGAGAGATGCCATGATGGAAGAGTACCATTCCATCATGAAGAATGATGCGTGGGAGATTGTACCGAGACCGGAGGGGAAGTCAGTTGTGACTTCCAGATGGATTTACAAGGTAAAGCATGCTACAGATGGCAGCGTAGAAAAGTACAAGGCTAGATTTGTGGCGCGGGGTTTCTCACAGGTTGAGGGAATCGACTATGATGAGACTTTTTCTCCAGTTGCACGATATTCTTCCATCAGAGCAGTGATTTCTATAGCAGCAGAGATGGGTTAGAGGATCCACCAGATGGATGTGAAGACTGCATTTCTCAATGGTCTTCTGCAGGAGTAAGTCTATCTAGAGCAGCCACAGGGATTCGAGATACATGGGAGGGATTCTCATGTGTGCAGGTTGAAGAAAGCTTTGTACGGGCTAAAGCAAGATCCTAGAGCTTGGTACTCCAGGATAGATGAGTATCTAACATCGATGGGATTTCAGAAGAGTGAGGCTAATCCCAACCTTTACTTCATTGTGGTTGGGGGGGATTCGCTCATTCTTTTTTTGTATGTTGATGATTTGTTCATCACAGGTGCTGAGCGTCTCATTGCACATTGCAAGAGAGACTTAGCTTCGGAGTATGAGATGACCGATATTGGGATGATGCACTATTATTTGGGTATGGAGGTTTGGCAGGAGCCTGGGCATATTTTCCTTGGACAAAGAAAGTATGCAGCTGATATTCTGAGGAGATTTAGGATGGAGGACTGCAGGCCTATGTCTACACCTATGATCACCAACTGGAAGCAACTCCATGCTTCCGAGGGCAAGTTGGTGGATCCCACTGTATATCGTCAGCTTATTGGGTCTTTGATGTATCTGGTCAACACCAGGCCAGATTTGTGCTTTGCGGTGAACACTCTTATCCAGTTCATGGTTGAGCCTAGGAGTGTGCACTGGACAACTGCAAAGCACATTTTGAGATATCTTGCAGGGACAGTGGACTATGGTCTGGACTACAGGGGTTCGGATAGAGTCGGATTGGTTAGTTTTACAGATTCAGACTGGGCAGGTTGCGTGCAGGATCGGAAGAGCACTTTCGCTTGTTGTTTCAGTTTGGGCTCGGTAGCAGTGTCATGGTTTAGCCAGAAACAGAGATCCGTTGCATTGAGTTCGGCTGAGGCTGAATATATGGCAGCCAGTCAGGCTACTTGTGAAGCACTGTGGCTTCGCAAGCTTTTGGTAGACTTGTTTGATCAGGAGCTTAGGCCTACGGTGATCTACTGCGACAATAAGAGTTGCATTCAGATCTCTGAGAATCCAGTGTTCCATGATAGGTCCAAGCACATAGAGATCAGATACCATTTCATCCGAGATTACGTTCAGAGAGGGGCAGTTGAGCTTCGGCATATTTCCACTGATGAGCAGGTAGCTGACATCTTGACGAAGTCTTTGGGGAGGGGCAAGTTTGTCTTCTTCAGAGATAAGTTGGGAGTGGTACGGAACACCTTCCTCGGTAAGAGGGAGTGCTGATTTTTGTACTTAGGCAGATGTTCCCTAGGTGACTTTAATTTTTGCCTAAAGTCACTTTAAGAGGGAAAAAGGTGACCCTCACATTAAAAGTCACTTAATGAGACTTTATAACAATAAAGTCACTTTTTGATAAATTTAAGTGGGTGAGTGATTTTATTTATGAGAAATAAATAAAAGTGATTTTCACTCTCAATCAATCTCATCCATTGATTTGATTCTTTCTCAACCGTTGGATTAAGAAACTCACTTAGGGTAAACAAAAAGGCTGAGGGAGGAAAAAGGTTTTTTCACTTTTCATTTTCAGGAGAAGAGAAGAGCTGAGTGAGAGGAGGTCGAGTTGCTGAAGGAGGTCACGATTTTCCAGAAGAAGAAGAGAGACTGCTGCATAGAAATCGAGAGACATTAATGCATAGAAATCGAGGTGCTTCATCTTCATTTATTGCTGGTGTTTTTGCACAGGAATTGAGGGAAGTACGGCCTGCATTTATTGCACTGTACAGTTTGCATTTAATGCCCAAAATTCGATGTACGGCCTGTAGGTACGGGTTCATTTAATGCTGCACAGTTTTTGAGGAAAGTACGGCCTGCTTAAATGATGTACAAACAGCATTAAATTTTCAGCATAAAAATCAGTGTACGGACTGCTCATTAATTGCACAGGAATCGAGGAAAGGGTACGGCTTGTCTGCTGGTACGGACTGTGTTTTTATTGGCACAAATTCCTAGAAAATGTACGGCCTATTGGTGCTGTACTGTTGCATTTAATTTGGCTCAGAAAAGAAGAAGGGCATTTCCAGACTTTGAGATAAAGTTTGCCGGTGGAGATAAGTTGTATTTTCACTATTTTTTTTTCTATCCTTTACATTGCTGAAGAATAATAAAGATCTCTCCTCTCTGACTGGTTTTCCCTGTGGGGGTTTTTCCAGGGCTAATTAGCCAAAAATATCTGAGTTAAATTTTATGGTGTGCATGCATTTGTTTTTAGCCTGTTAAGTAATTTTTACTGTGTGTTTAAAATTGTTCGGCAAAATTTTAAGTAACTTCAAGCCTATGCAAAACCGGTTGAAGTGAAAAACACAAATTGTTCATTTAAACTAGCAAGCAGTAAATCTCAATTTTTTCAACACTTTAGGGTTCCTATGGTACTCCTCACAATGAGTTTCTGGGCAAATCCAAAGTACTTCCCATAGTTGAGGCAGTCAGGGACTTATGTCCTTAAAGATTGCAAAGTTGTTTTGACTGAGTGTAAATTAGTAAATTTTAAGGCTTATGCAGTGTCATGATTTGAGTTGGGTTAATTATTTGGTATGGTGTAGTTGTTTGCTTGTTTTTCTGGTATTTGGTTGCTGCAATATGGTTGTGTATGCAAGCATAAACACAAATTGTAAACAAGTACAGTTATTAACCTTGAATGTTTGTTGGCCTAACTAGATGTCTACCTCACAGTGATATTCCTCTTCAACCAAGAGAAGGTGTTGGGCTCTCAAAAAAATGGGACTAAGCCCGTCCGTAGATCCTCAGGTCACTTCTCAGATGCTAGGTTGGTCAACAGGGAGGACGCTTAGTGCCATGAGAATCCCTCCTTCTCTACCCCCTCTACCTTCCAGGTCACTCAGTTTTAGTGGTTTGGAACAATATCATGGAGTGCCTAGATCTATACGAGCTTTCCCTTTGTCATATCCTAGAATACCCTGGAGGGTGATGACTAGGTAGAGGAGGAAGGGGGAAGTAAGATGGTTACTTTTAAGTTGATTTTAGTTAGACTAGGTTCATTTTATTAAGCCACAATGGTTTACTTAACATTTACACATTGCTCATGAAATAATTTATAGAAAATAAAAGCAGAAACTAAAAATGACTTGCAATGGTGGACAGAGGCAGTTGGGTCGCACTAACAGTCCTCTGAAACTGAAAATTACTATCTATTAATTTTAAATTAAAGTTTTGTTTGACAGGCTGCACATTTCTGACCAAATCTAGCGAGGGGGCCATGAGATTTTTTCAAAAATGAGCAAGGGGGTTGCACAAAATGCAGGAATAGCCACAAACTAAGTTTCTAGGCTGAATTTGCACTTATTGGGGGGATTAAGTGCACCCTAGGCACACCTGTTTTCCCATTAAGTGCGCCCCAGTCTCACCTTTTGCCCCGATATGAGCGCCCTGCTTCGGAATGGGGTTTTTTGGTGAGACAGAGTCAGATTTGGCCAACAGTAATTGGTACTAGGGTCCTGACTTGGTTCTACCTAGCAGAGGATTCGAAAGTAGCTAAAATAGGAAATAAACAAGATTTAAGACAGATTTAACATGAAATTTTTGAAAAACTAGGGCAAAAATTTTAAAAACTTGAAAATAAAAATTTTGAACCAGGGATCCTGTGGGATTGACCTGGTATGGTCACCAGTTCTATAGCAAGGAGTTCTCCCTACTATAGGGGTAGGAATGGATCCATTATGCCTATAGGGCACAAGGGTAGGTTCCCGCTAATGGTGAAAATTCAGAAAAATGAAGCGAAAATAATGGAAGTAGAATAGTAAACTAATATAAGAACTAAGAACACAAAACTGAAGCTAAGTTAGACTATAAGCTAAGAAAAAAATAGAAAGAAGGAGATGAATCTCTAGTGAACCCCTCTGTAGAAAATGGGTTAGGGTTCTGCCTCCTTAAAACCTGTAAATAAACCTAAGCTACAATGGAAAACCTATAAAACAATGTTAATGACAAAACCTGCAAGTGGAGACAAGGGTTAGAAAGAAAAGCATATTAAGAAGCAAAGAAATAAAAATAAAATCACAAATATACCTTCTCTAGTGGGAATGGGCCACCATGCCCCAGCTCATGGGAGTACCTCTCTTGGTTTGGGAGCAATGGCTCAATGGGAATGGAAATGGAGGAGAGGGAGTGTGGGTGGTTTGAGAGGCAAAGGTCCCAATGCATCCACGGGCAGCATAACAATAGACAATGGGAGAAGTGTTTTGAGAGTGACCCCCCACCCTCCTTTTATAGCTTCTCCAATAGGTTTTAGGGTTTTAAGCCCTTGGTTAGGACTTTAGCCCCTTTTAGGGTTTTAGCCCCCTTTTTAGGGCTTTAGCTCCTAGGGGGCTATTTTGGGATCCTTTTTGGGGTTTTTATCCCTTTTTCTTCATCCTTAGGCTATTTTGGAGGTGTGGGGGTCTAATGGAAGGTCTAATGGAGTGATATGAGTGTTGTAAGATGGTGTCCTTGGGTGGTGTAGGCCATTGAGAGCTATGTGGGGGATTTTTGGGTTAACACCTCCCATGATGGAGATATCAAGAAAGAGAAATATTGCTTGGACAAGAGAAATCATATGAGAGGAAGAAAGATATGGAGCTCCTGAAGGCTCCACAAGGGAAAGAAAGAAACCTAAGACCTTTTCCAATTATGTAGCCTTGATGTGTAATCTTGTAGATCAAGAACCTACAAACTATGAAGAAGCGGTAGAGAAGAAAGAATGGGTAGAAGCAATGAATAAAGAATACCAGTCAATAATGAAGAATGATGTATGGGATATAGTTCCCAAACCAGAAGGAAAGAGTATAGTATCCTCCTAATGGATATACAAAATAAATCATGCAGTTGATAGAAGTATCAAGAAGTATAAAGCATGATTTGTGGCCAGAGGTTTCTCTCAGAAAGAGGGAATTGATTATGAAGAGACATTTTCCCCAGTAGCATGGTATACTTCGATTAGAGCTATCATGGCACTCACATCCATGATGAAGTGGGACTTACACCAGATTGATGTGAAAACAACTTTTCTGAATGGTGTGATCGAAGAAGAAGTATACATAGAACAACCATAAGGATTTGAAGTTGAAGATAGACATACTCATGTATGAAAGTTGAAGAAGGGTTTGTATGGTCTTAAACAAGCTCCTAGAGCTTGGTATGAAAGGATAGATAGTTTCCTATCGAGCATGGGCTTTACCAAGAGTAAAGATGATCCTAACATTTACCTCAAGGTTGTAGAAGATGAACCTGTCATCCTCCTACCATATGTGGATGACTTAATCTTTATAGTGAATGAGAAACAGATAATGGAAATCAAGAAGAAACTAGCATAAGAATTTGAGATCAAAGACCTTGGGTTAATGCACTATTTCCTAGGTCTAGAAGTATGGCAAATTTTAGAAGGAATCTTTCTCAACTAGGGAAAGTATGCAGTAGAGATATTGAAAACATTCAATATGTTGGAATGCAAAGCCTTGGCCACACCCATGGATTCCAAAATAAAGTTGTTAACTGATGACTCATTAGAGTTAGTGGATGTGACTCATTACAGATAGATCATTGGGTCATTAATGTACTTAACAAATACTAGACCAGCCATTTGTTTTGCTGTGAACACCTTAAGTCAATATCTAGTTCAACCTAGACAGGTTCACTTGGTAGTTGAAAAACATGTGATGAGATATTTGAAAGGGACTATATACTTTGGTCTATACTATGATAATAGCCATGAGTATGGATTGTATGGTTATACAGATGCAGATTGGGCCAGGAGTATCTCAAACAGAAAAAGCACATTAGGTGGATGTTATAGTCTGGGATATGCTATGATTTCATGGTTTAGTAGAAAGCAATCCAGTGTTGCTCTAAGCACAGCTGAAGAAGAATATATAGGAGCTTGATATAATAGTTGTGAAGCCATATGGCTTCGAAAATTGATGTCAGGATTATTCAACCTAGAGTTGGACACTACCATGATTCTATGTGACAACCAAAGTTGTATAAAGATGACAAAGAACCCTCTGTTCCACGACAGATCAAAGCACATAGAAATCAGATATTTCTACATTCGAGATATGATGTAGAAAGGAGCCATAAAGCTCTAGTATGTGAGTACTGATGAACAAGTTGCTGATGTCTTGACAAAGCCTTTGTCCCGAGTAAAGTTTGAACACTTTCGAGAAAATCTTGGTGTGGTTAAGAAAGAACTTCCCTGAAAGGGGGAGTAGTGATGTTGCAGTGGGATTGTATCATCCCTGGGTACTTTCCCTAAAGTGATCCAGGGACCCTATTCCTCGATAGTGAAGAAGGATTGTATCATCCTTGAACCTCAGCTCAGAATGGATCCGATGACTTTGGTACTCGAGAATGTGCTAGGATTAATCATCCTCACACTTGATCTCGTAATTCCAAAAGGAAGGATCGACTTGATCCCATAATTCCGAAGGGAAGGATTGTCTTGATCCCATAATTATGAAAGGAAGGATCATCTTAAATGTTGATGTAAGAGGACTTGATCCTATAATTCTGAAAGGAAGGATCGGCTTGATCTCGCAATTCTGAAAGGAAGGATCATCTTAAATGTTGATGTAAGAGGACTTGATCCCGTAATTCCGAACGGAAGGATCATCTTGATCCTGAAATTCCGAAAGGAAGGATGATCTTAAATGTTGATGTAAGTGGATTTGATCCCATAATTCCAAAAGAAAGGATCATCCAGGATGTTGGTAGCTCTGCAAAGACTTGATCCCATAATTTCAAAAGGAAGGATCGTCTGAGTACCACCGATGTGTTGTCCATGATCCTGTAATTCCGAAAGGAAGGATCATGTTGGTTGTTGCTGATGATGATGATGTTTCTGATCGAAAGATCAAAGTGTGATAATGATGATGATGTTTCTGATCAAAATATCAGAGTGTGATGATGATGATTTTTTGATGAAGATGTTTCTGATTGAAATATCAGAGTGTGATGATGATGATGTTTCTGATCGAAAGATCAGAGTATGATGATGA
This sequence comes from Pseudotsuga menziesii, assembly GCA_001517045.1. NCBI lineage: Eukaryota > Viridiplantae > Streptophyta > Pinopsida > Pinales > Pinaceae > Pseudotsuga > Pseudotsuga menziesii. The sequence continues at coordinate 97,558 of LPNX010771965.1, read as the reverse complement.
TGATGTTTCTATTGATCAAAAGGTCAAAGTGTTGAAGATGCTGCTGATCGAAAGGTCAAAGTGTTGAAGATGTTGTTGCTGATCGAAAGGTCGAAGTGATGAAGATGTTGATGCTGATCGAAAGGTCAAAGAGTTTCTCTTGTTGAATATTGAAGATGAAGACTATATGATGTTGAAAATCTTCCAATGATTTATAGATGTGTTTCCCTGATTATTTTGATGATGTCCTTTCTCTCTCTCCTACTATTTTTGTTGTTGATGTTGTTGTAGAATACCCTTCTCGTTAAGGGGGAGTGTTGAAATATTGTAACTTCGAAGAATATTATATATGTATATTTTGTCGTCCCTGATGATCGTACCGGGAGAACCACTTGTATTACTTTGTACCCCAATGCTTCTAATAGGAATAAATAATAAGAGTCATGAGGTAGTCCCCTCTAATTGTAAAGGTGGGTCATTAGCTCCCCAGTGTGGTTACTCGATCCTACATGTGTAACTTGAGCCCACATGATTAACTCAAGCCTACATGTCGGATTTAATTATTGAAGTGAATGGATGAATATAAATAGAGGTGTGGCACTCCTCATTTGGAACACACACTCTCACTTGTGTAGCACATTAGTGGAGAAGGAGGAGGATCAGTCATTGATCTCCCTTTTGGTTTTACCTTTTATCTTTTGGGGCATCTATATTGAGGAAGATTTTGCTGGCTTTTTCCCTTTAGGTTTTTCCTAGGATAAATATGTGTTGTTCTTGTGATACTATTTCTTTCAGTGATCTTGTTTATATGTTTTTGTTATGAAAATGAAATGAAATACTGATGTTTTACCTAAGCATATGAAATTTTAACATAGATAGATCGAGAGGAGCTGGAAAATACTTTATGCACACCCTAAAGAGGACTTAAAGGGAAGGTATGGTCTGAGGGAACTGTGTAGCAGTGAAGGGACTACTTCCTTATGTTTGATGTGTAGGTATTGTGGAATGCCATTATGGATAGATCTAGTGTAGGTTTCCATATCTCTATTTTTGATCTCATTAACTTAGAAATTATACCTTTCCATTGCCTTAGTAGCCTGATAATCCCAACTGTTAGTTGGTTTGGATGTGACTTAATCTACATTTTGGCCTTGTGAGTAATCCTTGGTTGGAAAACCTGATAAACTCAACTATATTTTGTGTTGGTTGATTGATCGTGATAAACCCAGCATTGTGATTACTTTATTGTGGATAGTCTGATAAGCCTACCAACTAGTTGGCTTGGCTGGTCCTTATTGTGGAAGTTGGATTGACTATGAAAATTCTGATCAACCCAACTATATGTTGGCTTCACTGAGTAAGATTGATAATCCCAATAGTGTTTGGCTTATAAGCATGTAGCATGATAAACCCAACTTGGTGTTGGATTGGATAGACAGTATGATAAACCCAACTAAAGGTTGGATTGACTATGTGTTATAATTTGGCTGTGTGAGTATGTTGTTCCCTAGTTCCTTGTGGAAATCATGCCTAGCTAGGGGGTGGAAGTTGTGTTGAGATATTGTTGAACACAACTGACCTATGTTTGGGTGGAACATTGCAGTGACATAGCTAGTTGTAGGACAACTTCACCATCAATATAAGTATCTATGTTATCTTATTTATGCATTGTATTTGGTTATGAATGGATGACTAAATGAATTGAATATGAAGAATGTTTGTTAATGCTTTAGTATAGTTTACTATTGATGAATGTTCCTGCATTATCATTTGTTTATTATTTATATGTTTTAATGCATTTTTCATAAGTGCATAGACACCAGAATCCTAGTTAACAGAGTCAAAATGCATCTAACTAAGTGTTTCCACACCTCAGAATCCTCCTACGGAAGGTAGAATGCAGGAAATAAAAAAAGGGAAAGAGGTTAAGGTCGAAAGTTGTTTTTCTGACTTCCAACTTTTGAAGGCGGGAGGTGGAAGGTCGTTAAATGATTCCGTTGAAAGTTTTTTTTTAACTTTTGAGTTCTGTCGGAGGAAGGTGGAATGGTGAAAGGCAGAAGGAGGAAAAGTTTGTTGATGTATTTGTAACTTCGGAATGTATTCACTTGTATATCTTATGTATTGTACCCCAATGTTTATTTCGGGAAGTGTCTCTAATGTACTTGAGTCATGTCATGCCTTGATGTTCCTATCAAGAAATCCAATAATGTAAACAAGTCATTAAGGTTAACCCTCCATTGTCAGTCAGAGAAATAGTCCCCACAATTGTGTCAAGGTTAACCCTCCTTGTTGATCAGAGGGAAAATTCCCCACAGTTGTAGGGCACTAGGGTTATTAGACTCTACTAGAGATGTTGGCCCTAGTAAGTAATTGTTAAGTGGCATCGACATGTTGAAGTGGACATTAAGTGAATGAAAGAATATAAATAGAGAGTGATTATATCTATTTATCACACACACACTCACCCATTGGGGCGCATGAGTGAGAGAGAAGTAGTTCTCTCAAGTGAGAGAGAGAGAGAGAGAGTCTATGGAGATCATCTTTATGTTTTCTAGTTTTACTGCTGCCATTGGTACTCATTCTATCTTTGAGGAAGTTGCGAGGTTTTCTCCTTTATGGTTTCCTCGAGGAAAATTCTGTGTCTCTTGTCTCTTGTGTTTATTTATGTGCATGTATTTTCTTAGATAATATCCTAAGATCATGCTAAATTGAATGATAAAAATCTAACATGGTATCAGAGCTAACCTGAGAAGAAGACACTCTGCAGCTACAAAATCTATGGATTCTTACCTTTTGGGTCTCTCTCCATAATCCATCAGAAAAAGTATGCTAGGATGACTCTCCATTGAAGGGTGCATCTTTCTGTCTAAGCAGAATTTGATTTCGGGCATTTTCAATTTTTGGTGTGGGAAATTAGGGATTTTTATAGAAGAAGAATTTTTGAGTGATCCCAACATAGGATTGATCTCCTCATCAAAATCAAATTTTAGAGACTTGGGTCGAGATTTTTGGTTGGATGGAACTCCAAGAAAGTCAAACCTTAGTTTGACCCCAAGCTGGAAAAACCCTAAATACTAAAACTAATAAGTTTTGGTACATTCACTATAGCTCAAGTTTGCAGAAGTATCAGGGGCCGAAACTTTCAAAGGTCAAACATAAAATCTTGATGTACATTTTTTCCAAGTTTTAGCCTCATATTCTCCATATTCTAGGATATATGATTCCTCCAAGTTAGGGTTCCAACCTCTTCCAGGATTCATCCCTAAAAAGGACACCTGGGGAGAATTGTTATATCTCGGGATACCAAGCTCCAAATGAAATTTTGCAATATGTTATAGAAATGGAACAAACTGCACTTTATATGGTATAAGTTTCAAGCCTCGAAGATGAAACAGTGACACGTGGTAGTCCATACAACTTTGCTATGCTGAACAATCCTGAAATAGGTCACCTTGGGAAAACTCTCATAAGTCCCAATTGGTGATACCAATTCTGATGCAACATATGGTGTGGGAATATAGACAAGAGAGAACACCTCAATATGATGTTTTAGACATAGAGGAGTAGTAATTTCTATGATATCGCAAAAATAGTATCAATAATTTTTGTAGAAGAAATTGGAAAACTAGGGCTTCCTGTTCCGGGAGCTTCCCTCCATTGTTTTCAGAAAAGGAGTACATTGGATAGATTTCATTGAAGAGGCATATATTTCTATCCAATAATATTTGAAAGATTCAAAGTTTTTAAAATTATGGTTTCTCTAACAAACCCTAGATAAACCAGCTCTGGAACCAGGACGAACACCTCGAATCGGTAAGATCTAATCCTTTGCTATTTTCATTTGAGGTTCTCATTTCAAATTGATCTATCACATCAGTTTGATGATAAGCTTGGTGAATTTGAAAACTTCCAAGCATTGAAGTATATGATCTCTCTGAAGAAAATGAATTGGACACCTACATAAGTAGAGAGGTTCGAGTTCCAGAGGAAGATGGGTCTAAAATCCTTACAGAAGAATAACTTGGTCAATTCCAAGAAGATCATTGTTGAATCAATCACATATCACCTTATACCACAAGTGTCTTCCCTAAAGACACCTAAAGAGATGTTTGATTCCTTAACCAAGATATTTCAAGGGAAGAACATAAATAGGAAGATGTCTTTGAGAAAAAAGTTGAAGAATGTGAAGTTCCAGAATGCAGAGACCATGCAGTCATAGTTTATAAGGGTCTCTTGAATCAAAAAACAACTTGAAGTGGTAGAAGAAGAAGTGGAGAATGCAGAAGTGGTGATAGCCACCTTGAATGGCCTCCCACGATCATGGGATTCATTCATTCAAGCACTGTGTGCCTAAAGGAAGTAATTACTTTCAGTAGACTCTAGGAAGAGTGTACACAAGAAAAAGAAGCTCGACTCATAATAAGAAAAGAGAAGATGGGAGCAATAGAATATCGAGCTCTCATCATCCAAAGAAGATCCCTCAAGCGATGAGGAAATATGAAGGACTCAAATATTGAAGAACCTCTTATCCATCTTAGCATTTGGATAAAAAATGATGATGCCATGAATGAAGAAGGCGATGAAGCAGAAGGCTCGGGAAGGAGTATACCCATGAAACAAATAAAGATAAGTATTTTATTGTCATTTCATGATATTGTTTTGTTATGCATTTGTTTATATTCAATTGATGTATTATGCATGATAGAATGTTTGCATTAATGATAGTATAATACTAATATGAATGTGATGGGTAAGTAGCTCATGGTGCTATACAACTCTCCATTGCTACTTATCTAGAATGAAACATCTTTGCTGACATATTGGATTAGTGCACAATCTCAATGTTGTCCTAGTAGAGATGGATGTTGATATATTGTAACTTTGAAGAATATTCTATATGTATCTTTTGTGGTCACTGATGGTCCTATCAGGAGAACCACTTGTATTACTTTATACCCTGATGCTTCTAATCAGAAGAACTAATAAGAGTCATGAGGTAGTCCCCTAAAATTGTAAAGGTGGGTCATTAGCACCCCAGTTGTGGTTACTCAAGCCTGCATGTTTAACTCAAGCCTATATGATTAACTCAAGCCTACATGTCAAAATTAATTATTAAAGTGAACAGACAAATATAAATAGGGGTGTGGCGCTCTTCATTTGGAACACACACACTCACTTGTGTAGTGCATTAGTGAAGGACATAGAAGTAGCAGGAGAAGGAGGAGGATCATTCTTTGATCAGTATTTTGGTTTTACCTTTTATCTTTTGGGGCATCTATATTGAGGAATATTTTGCTGGGTTTTTCCCTTTAGTTTAGGGTTTTCCCAGGATAAATCTGTGTTGTTCTTGTGATACAGTTTCTTTCATTGATCTTGTTTGTATGATTTTCTTATGAAATTGAAATGAAATACTGATGATCTATCTTAGCATATGGAATTCTAACATGGTATCAGAGCTAGCCTGAATAGGACATCTTTCACAAGGTGAAATAGCCTTCTCTCTCTCCCCGTAAGAAATTAGGTTTTCGGGAAATTTTTTTGAGTTTTAAAAAACTACTTGCATACAAAGTTGCACCCTCCCACAGTGCATATTTTGAGCCTATAATCAAGGTTTTTGGGTGTGTGAGTCCCCAGGAAAGTCAAACCATAGTTTGACAACTGCACCAGAAAACTGCTGAACCAGAAAATAGCTGGAAGCTGCAAACACTGAATCTTGCAAGTCTGATTTGGAAGGTGAAGACTTAAGATATCCAAAATCCAATCACACCAGTCAACTCACCTCATTCAAGTGCATCTCCTGGTAAGTTCAGTTTCTCATTCCACAGAATTTCAATTTTTTTGTGATTTTCTAACAAGATGGCCCCAAGCACTAAGCTTGAGGACAAGCTAGAAGGCATAGAGAATTTTTAAGCATGGAAATACATGATTGGTCTCATTCTCCAAGAAAATGATCTTGATAAGTATGTCAAAGGAGAAGTTACAGAACCTAAAGAAGTTGAAGCCAAGGAGAAGCACAGGAAGGATATGATTAGGGCACAAAGGATCATTGCTGACTCCATTAAGGATTGCTTGATCCCTCAAGTTTCATCCAAGAAGACTCCAAAATAAATTTATGATTCCCTATCTAAGATGTATGAGGGAAGAAAAATCAATAGAAAGATGAATCTAAGAGCTCAACTGAAGAGCACCAAGATGAGTCATGGAGAATCCATCCAAGACTACTTCACAAGGGTTTCTCAGATCAAAGAGCAATTAAAAGCTATTGGAGATAATCTTGATGAATATGAAATGGTTATGACTTTTCTCAATGGTCTCACTAGACCCTAGGAATCCTTCATCCAGATGATGTGTGCCAGAAAGGAAAGCATGAAGTTTGATATGGTATGGGAAGATTGCATTCAAGAGGAGACTAGAGTAGGAAATAGAGAAGCCTTACTAAAGGAATATGACCAAAACCTAGACACTCACACCAAGAGAATAAGAAGTGAATATAATTTCAAGATAATAAATTTCAAGGAGTCTCAACCTCCCAGAAGAATCCAAAGAGTTAGAGAGAACCCCCCGGGTAAAGACTACTCTAGTTTTCAATGTTTTCATTGTGATAAGATAGGACACATTGCTTGAAATTGTTCTATGAAGAAGAAAGAGTATAAGAAGAATATCAACAACAATAAAAGACATCATGCTCATCTAGCAGAATATGAAGATGAAGAAGAAGAATAAGGACCTCCAAGAAAACAAGCAAGAGAAGAAGATGTAGAAGAGTATGTACTATTCTCTTCACTCTCTGGGTCTATAACACCTGGAGAAGACACTTGGATTATTGATAGTGGTGCTTCAAAGCACATGACGGGACAAAAGAAAACTCTATCCAAACTTGAAGAAAAGAGCTCTCCTAATAAAGTATCCCTAGGAGATGACTATCAATATCCAATCAAAGGAGTTGGTGAAGCAAGCTACAAACTTGATTTAGGTAATCCCCTAAAGATGAAAGATGTATTATATGTACTTGGTCTAAAGAATAATTTGCTTTCTATCTCATCTTTAGATAAGAAATGATTCAGAGTTTCTTTCATAAATGGCCAAGTACTCATGTGGCCTAAAGGAAAGAATATTGAAGATGCAATCATCATTGGTGAAGAAGAAGGAGGCTTGTATAAACTAAAGGGGCACTCAGAAACATCCTTTGTTCATGAGTCCACTGACCCTAGTGAACTATGGCATAGAAGGCTTACCCACATTAATTAAAAGGCTCTACCTCATGTGAACAAAGTAGTGACAAGATTACTAGACATGAAGATCAAGCATGAAGGCATTTGAAAAGGATTGGCGAAGGGAAAGAATATCAAGAATCTATTTCCGAAGAGTGAAAAAAATACAAAAGGTACATTGGAATTGATTCATTTAGATGTATGTGGTCCAATGTCTTCTACATCCTTAAGTGGATTTGAATATTATATCACATTTATTGATGACTATTCAAGAAAGACTTGGATATATTTCTTGAAAGCAAAGAGTGAAGTGTTTGAGAAATTAAAAGAGTTCAAAGCCTTGATAGAGAATCTTTCAGACAAGAAAAGAAAGACACTCTGATCACACAATGGCAGAAAGTATACCTCAAAAGAGTTTGAAGCCTTTTGCAAAGATACCGGAATCAAGAGGGAACTAACTACTCCCTACAATCCTCAATAAAATGGGGTTGCAGAAAGAAAGAACAAAACCATCAGGGAGGTAATGAAGACAATGATATATGATCAAGATCTTCCAATGCATCTATGGGCAGAAGTAGCAAGAACTACTGTGTATGTACAGAATAGAATATCTCACAGTGCTCTTGGATTCAAGACTCGGGAAGAGATGTTCACAGGAAAGAATCCTGAGGTAAGTCACCTCAAAATATTTGGTTGTTCAGTATATATTCATATACCAAAAGAGAAAAGAACCAACTTGGACCCTTCTGGAAAGAAGGGGATATTTGTTGGATACTGTGAAGTATCCAAGGCATTCAAAATTTACATTCCTAGATTCCATCACATGGAAATCAGTTGAGATGTGACATTCGATGAAGAAGCAAACCAAGAGATCTAGAAAGTGCTAACATGAAGAAGTGTATGAAGAAGAGACAACTCCTAGAAATAAAGAAACTACATGTCTCCCTGAAGAAGAAACTCCTGAAGAACATGACATGGAAAATCCATAAGAACCTCCTATAATGGAGACGTCACGAAAGAGAAATACTACCTGGACAAGAGAGATTATACAAGAGGAAGAAATATATGGAGCTCCTAAAGTCTCCACAAGGACAAGAAAGAAACCTAATACTTTTTCAAACTATATAGCTTTGATGTGTGATCTAGTAGATCAAAAACCTACAAGCTATGAAGAAGAATTGCAGAAGAAAGAATGGGTAGAAGCAATGAATGAAGAATACTAGCCAATAATGAAGAATTATGTATGGGATATAGTTTCGAAACTAGAAGGAAAGAGTGTAGTATCCTCCAAATGGATCTACAAGATAAATCATGCAGCTGACGGAAGTATTAAGAAATATAAAGCAATATTTGTGCCAGAGGATTCTCTCAGAAAGAGGGATTTGATTATGAAGAGACATTTTCCCTAGTAGCATGGTATACTTTGATTAGAGCTATCATGGCACTTGTATCCATGATGAAGTGGGATTTACACTAGATGGATGTGAAAACAGCCTTCCTGAATGGTGTGATTGAAGACGAAGTATACATAGAACAACCACAAGGATTTGAAATTGAATATAGACATACTCACGTATGCAAATTGAAGAAGGCCTTGTATGGCTTAAAACAAGCTCCATGAGATTGGTATGGAAGGATAGATAGTTTCTTGGTGAACATGGGATTTACGAAGAGTAAAGCTGATCCTAACCTTTACCTCAAGCTTATAGATGATGAACCTATCATGCTACTGTTATATGTGGATGACTTATTTTTGATAGGGAATGAGAAAGAGATTATGGAAAGCAAGGAGAAACTCGCAGAAGAATTTGAGATGAAATACATTGGGTTAATGCATTATTTCCTAGGTCTGGAAGTATGGCAAAGTTCAGAAGGAATCTTTCTCAACCAAGGAAATGCAGTAGAGATATTGAAAAGACTCAATATGTTGGAATGCAAAGCCATGGCCACACCCATGGATTCCAACCTGAAGTTGTTAGATGATGACTCATCAAAGTTAGTGGATGAGACTTAATACATATATATATAATTGTGTCATTAATGTACCTAACAAATAATATACCTGACATTTGTGTTGTTGTGAACACTCTAAGTCAATATCTAGTTCAACCTTGACGGGTTCACTTGGTAGTTGCAAAACATGTGATGAGATATCTGAAAGGAACTATAGATTTTGGTCTATACTATGATGGTAGCCATGAGTATAGATTGTATGGCTATACAGATGTAGATTGGGCTGGAAGTATCTTAGATAGGAAAATCACATCAGGTGGATGTTATAGTCTGGGATCTTCTATGATTTCATGGTTTAGTAGAAAAAAGTCTAGTGTTGCTCTTAGCATAGCCGAAGCAGAATAAATAGCAGCTTGGTCTACTAGTCGTGAAGCCATATGGATTTGAAAGCTGATGTTAGGGTTATTCAACCTAGAGTTGGATACTACCATGATTATATGTGACAACCAAAGTTGTATAAAGATGACAGAGAACCCAATATTCCACGACAGATCAAAGCACATATAAATCTGGTATTTCTATATTTGAGATATGATGTAGAAGGGAGCCATAAAGCTCCAGTATGTGAGTACCGATGAAGAAGTTGCTGATGTGTTGAGGAAGCCTCTATCTCAAGTAAAGTTTGAACACTTTTGAGACAAGCTTGGTGTTGTTTGGAAAGACCTTCATTGAAAGGGGGAGTAGTGATGTTGTAGTGGGATTGTATCATCCCTGGGCACTTTCCCTAAAGTGATCTGGTGACTTCGGTCCTCGAGAATGAAGAGGGATTGTATCATCCCGGGACATATGTCCAGAATAGATCTAGTGACTTTGGTTCTTGAGAATGTAGTAGGATTGCATCATCCTCAAACTTCGGTTTAGAAAGGTATCTAGAGGCTTTGGTCCCTGAGAATGTGGTAGGATTGCATCGTCCTTGAACTTCAGTTCAGAAAGGTATCTGGAGGCTTCGGTCCTCGAGAATGTGGCAGGATTACATCATCCTTGAACCTTGATTCAGAAAGGTATCTAGAGTCTTTGGTCCCCAAGAATGTGGAAGGATTACATCATCCTTGAACTTCAGTTCAGAAAGGTATTCGGAGACTTCGGTCCCTAAGAATGTGGTAGGATTGCATCATCCTTGGACCTAGTCCTAAAGTAATAGGGATTGATTATCCCATAATCAATCCGGTGAATTCGGTTGTTGAGAATGTGGTAGGATTGTATCATCCCTGGACTTAGGTCCAAAAGTGATCCGAAGACTGTTGTCTTTGTTTTTTGGATTGAAGGTTGTTGCTGATGATGACGTATTGATCGAAATATCAGAGTGTGATGATGATGACGTATTGATTGAAAGATCAGAGTATGATCATGATGTTGCTGAACTAAAAGTACGATGATGATGTTACTGAAGATGTTGTCACTGATCGAAATGTCAAATTTCTAAAGATGTTGTTGCTGATCGAAAGGTGAAAGTGTTGATGTTGATGTTGCTAATAGAAAGGTCAAACTATTTATGATGATGTTATCAATTGAGGAGTCAAAGTGTTGTTGTTGCTGAATATTGAAGATGAAGACTAAAGATGATGTTGTTGGTCAAAGTTTTGTTTTCGTTGAAGATGAATATGAAGACTACATGATGTTGAAGAGATTCCAATGATTTATAGATGTGTTACCCTGATGATGTTGATGATGTCCTCTATCTCTCTCCTACTATTGTTGTTGTTGATGTTGTTATAGAATACCCTTCTTGTTAAGGGGGAGTGTTGAAATATTGTAACTTCGAAGAATATTCTATATGTATCTTTTTTGGTCCTTGATGGTCCTATCGAGAGAACCACTTGTATTACTTTATACCCTGATGCTTCTAATTAGAAGGACTAATAAGAGCCATGAGGTAGTCCCCTCAAATTGTAAAGGTGGGTCATTAGCACCCCAATTATGGTTACTTGAGCCTACATGTTTAACTCGAGCCTACATGATTAACTCGAGCCTACATGTTCAAATTAATTATTAAAGTGAATGGACAAATATAAATAGAGGTGTGGCGCTCCTCATTTGGAACACACACACTCACTTGTGTAGCACATTAGTGAAGGAGAGAGAAGTAGCATGAGAAGGAGGAGGATCAGTCTTTGATCAGTCTTTTTTTTTTTACCTTTTATCTTTTGGGGCATCTATATTGAGGAAGCTTTTGCTGGGTTTTTCCCTTTAGGGTTTTCCTAGGATAAATCTGTGTTGTTCTTGTGATATTGTTTCTTTCAGTGATCCTGTTTATATGATTTTGTTATGAAATTGAAATGAAATACCGATGATCTAGCTTAGCATATGCAATTCTAACAATGGAAGGCATCTAGAAAGTTTATGCGAGATATGGATGATTGTTGTATTAGCTAAAATAGTTCCATGAAATGTTTCTAACCATACAACTAATGCGTTTGACCTGTAGGAAAGATCGCGTACAAGCAAACAAGGATGAGACTTGTTCCAAAGAACAAGTGACAATAGTTCAAGAATGAATCCAATATGAATAATAATATGACGAATGCAGGGACATCATTGATGGAGAACCTTCTAGCTATGAAGAAGTAGCCAGGAAGAAAGGGAAGACCAGTTCAAGAAGAATGATTTCCAACCAAGAACTAAAGGGAAGTTCGTAGTTCCATCATGCAGTATATGGAAACATCGTGGGATACAAGGTAGGATTCGTAGCATGAGGATTCTCATGGAAATAAGGAATAGACTATGAAGAGACATTTGTAGCCACCAGAAGTTAAGACACATGACAAGAAGAATCATGTGTGCAAATTAAAGAAGGACTTGTATGATCTCAGAAGACACCCATCAGATAACACATACATTAGGAGCTTGAAGATCACCTAGAGTGATGAATATCTTAACGATGCTACAAGGTTGAAGCTGAAATCCTATAGAGGATGAAAAACTCATAGATAGGTTCTATAAGGATGCTTCAATGTAGAGGATCTTTTTATCTGATGACCCTAGATGGATATATAGAAGAATAGTAGTAGAGGAAGATACTTGTCACTCCAGTACAAAATTTTTCAATGCGTAGAGTACGAAAGATAGAGGGAAAATGGTGCTCCACTTCAGAGGGAGTGGCTATAGAAGATCTTGAGGTTTGACATGATACAACAAGATGGACATCTTACTGATGAGTCCAGGCTTTACTGAGAGTAAATCAGATTCCCACCTTTGCTTCAAGGTTGAAGGCGAAAGACCAGTGATGCTCCTGTTATATGTCGATGACTTGCTCCTGACAGAAAAGAGGAAATCATTAAATTTACAAGAAGAAGAATTTCTACTAAGTTCAAGATGAAGGACTTGGGGATGATGTACTACATTATAGGCATGGAGGTGTGGACAAGGGAAGTATCCAGTAGAGATCTTGAAGAGGTTCAAGATGATGGACTGCAAGGCCATGACCACACCTATGGAATCGAACCTAAAGCTATTGAGTGATGCTTCATCAAAAGCAATTGATGCTACTATGTATCATCAGATGATTGGGTCCTTGATGTACCTGACAAATACAAGACCAGATAGTTGCTTTGCTATGAACACCTTGAGCCAGTTCTTGACAGATCCAAGACATGTTCACTTGATTGATGCAGAGCATATTCTAAGGTACTTGAAAGGTACAGTTGATTATGCGCTCAAGTACGAGGTGAACCAAAATATTAACCTGGAGGGTTATGTTGATTTAGATTGGATAGGAAGTGCCATCGATAGGAAGAGCACTTCAGGATGCTACTTCAGTATGGGATTAGGTGTGATTTCTTGGTTTAGTAGGAAGCAGTCATGTGTGACACTGAGTACAGCTAAAGCAGAGTATGTCACAGCTTGTTCAACTAGTTGTGAGGAAGTATGGCTGAGGAAGCTATTGTTTGATTTATTTGATCTCCGGTTGGATGCTACTTGTATATATTGCGACAACCAGAGTTGTGTGAAGTTATCTGAGAACCTGATGTTCCATGACAAGTCAAAGCATATGGAGATAAAATATCACTATATTAGGGATATGGTGCAGAGAGGAGTAGTGAAGCTCTAGTATGTTGCAATGGACGAACAGATAGCTGATGTGTTGATGAAGCCATTAGATAGATTGAAGTTTGAGTACTTCAGGGAGAAGCTTGGTGTTTTCCAGATTGAGATTCCCTCCAAGGGGAAGTGATGATTCCATGAGCCATTCTAACATGGTGAGAGGATTGGTTACTTTCATGGTTAGATGTAAGGGCTAAGCCATTCTGTCATGGTGAGAGGATTGGTTCCTTCCATGTTAGATGTGAGTGCTTAGCCATTCTGATGTGACTATAGGATTGGTTCCTACATTATCAAATATAAGTGTTGAATTACATTCTCTGAGAGAATGGAGTTACCTGGTCCATTACAAGGAATACTCAATCTGGGACTAAGAGCCATTCTAGCACGATGTGTTTACACATGGTCAGATGTAAGCGTAGAGCCATTCTGGCATGATGTGTTTACACATGGTTAGATATAAGTGTAGATCCATTCTGGTGCAATTTTTTTACACATGGTTAGATATAAGTGCTGAATGCCATTCTCTGGGAGAATGGAGGCACCTGGTCAGTTACCAGGAATACTCAGTCTGGGACTAAGAGCCATTTCAATGCGGTGTGTTCTCGTATGGTCAGATATAAGTGTAGAGCCATTCCAATGCAGTGTGTTCTCACATGATAGGATATAAGTGTAGAGCCATTATGATGCGGTGTATTCTCACATGGTCGGATATAAGTGCATAGCCTTTCTAGCATGATGTATTTACACATGGTCAGATGTGAGTGCTGGGCCTTTTTGACAAGATGAGGTCAGATGTGAGTGCTAGGAATTCCTTTATGACAAGATGAGGTCAGATGTAAGTGTTAGGTGGCCATTCTGACTTAGGGTCAGATATAGGCGTTGAAGAAGGCCTACATGGAGGCTAGGCCTACAACGAGCATGAAAAAGGGTTGGCTCTATAGAAATTCCTATGACGAGAAGAATGAAGAGATAGCACCAGTGATGATGACTCAGTGATGATCCATTAGTTATCCTTCAAATCAAGTGATGATCCAGTGATGCTCCATATCAAGTGATGATCTAGACTTGATGATGATCCCGTGATGCTCCAGATCAAGTAATCCAGACTTGATTAAGATGACTTGATGATGAAGAATACTTGAATATGAAGAAGAATTGAAGATGAAGATGACTTGATGATGATCTAGATGATACAGAGAAGAAGACTTGTGCAGATAAATTGTGTCGAGAGAATAAATTCCTAGTTAAGAGGGATTGTTGATGTATTTGTAACTTCAAATGTATTCACTTGTATATCTTATGTATTGTACCCCAATGTTTATTCTAGGAAGTGTCTGTAATGTACTTGAGTCATGTCATGTCTCGATGTTCCTATCGGGAGATTCAATAATGTAATCAAGTCACTGAGGTTAACCCTCCATTGTAAGTTGGGGCAATAGTCCCCACAATTGTGTCAAGGTTATCGCTCCTTGTTGATCAGAGGGAAAATTCCCCACAGTTGTGGGGCACTAGGGTTATTAGACTCTCCTAGAGATGTTGGCCCTAGTAAGTAATTGTTAAGTCAGGCCGACATGTTGAAGTGGACACTAAGTGAACGAAAGAATATAAATAGAGAGTGAGCCTCTCTATTTATCACACACACACTCACTCATTGGGGTACATGAGAAAGAGAGAGAGAGAGAGAAGTTATGAATATAATATTTATGTTTTTAGGTTTTACTATTTCCATTGGTGCTCATTCTATCTCTGAGGATGTTGCGGGGTTTTCTCCTTTATGGTTTCCCCAAGGAAAATTCCGTGTCTCTTGTCTCTTATGTTTATTTCTGTGCATGTTATTCTCTCAAATAAGGTCCTAATATCATTCTAGCTTGAATAATAAAAATATAG
Source organism: Pseudotsuga menziesii (assembly GCA_001517045.1). Classification (NCBI taxonomy): domain Eukaryota; kingdom Viridiplantae; phylum Streptophyta; class Pinopsida; order Pinales; family Pinaceae; genus Pseudotsuga; species Pseudotsuga menziesii. The sequence continues at coordinate 82,427 of LPNX010771965.1, read as the reverse complement.
CAAATTGGTCCAGTGTTTTCATCGAATGATTGGTTCTTCGATTTTCGAGTTCCAGGTGGAAGGGGAAAAGGTGAAAGGAGCAAAGGTGATCGAATGATTTTGTGGTGTTTATGCATTTTTAAATTTTGAGTTCTGGGTGGAAGGAGGAAAGGCAGAAGGGAATAAGTTTAATGTTTCCATCGTGTTTTGTATTTTGATTCTGAGCTCCGTAAGACGGAAGGCAGAATGCGAAAATGATAGGTTCAGTGTGGAAAAAGTGTTTCCAATCGCAGAAGGGATCTATGAAGGGAATAAAAAATATTACCATGGTTTATAATCCTGAGAATGAATGTTGAAGAGCGTGTTAACGTCCATTCCCAGTGTTTCAAAAGGAGAACAAAGGTTCTTGAAGAAATTTTTTAATTTGTCTGCATTATGGGGTATGGGGACATTACTTAAATGGCACCCAAAACCTATCAAAAAGATTAAAAATAATTATAATTTCCAAGGAAGATGGACATAAATCCTCTACAAGGTAAACCCTAAAGGTTTTTATTTTACAACGCCTGTAATCAAAAGGGGAAACTTATCTTAAAAATAGGTTTGACTTCCACTCTTGGCCCCATGCTTGTACCCAGTGTTACCTGTAACCAATTATTTACAACCATAAGTTATTATGGATTGTTTATATAGTAAAAATAGTTTTCAAACAAAATGGTTAAATAATTTTATACCTGGGCATTTAAAAACACATGCCTTGGAGGAGGTGACCTTGTCGCTACCCTCTCCAATGCCCTCAATATACAACATTGTAAGTTAAATCTAGAACAACTTCTTAAAAAATTAAATTAAACGAAACTATAAGCAAACTCTTTAATGTTTTAACTTACCATGGGTGTGTTGCAGATGGGAAAGGGGTTGAATCCTCCATAGGTACCCTTATCCCTCCTCTCCTTGTAAACACAAACTGTAACCTCAGTTAATGGGATAAAACACTCATCTTTTACCAATAAAACATTGAAAATGACTTCTAGGATGATTCTTACTTGTTATAGACAAACTGTGTATGATCGAAGGAATGGCAGGCTTCGTTGAGGTGTAAGCATTACAATGAAGACCATCGATAAAATAGTGGAACCTTGGAACACCTAAAAAAAGGTTAAAGCACGATGCCATTAACAAAACATTAAAACTAGAAAACCCCTTTTCCATAGACATCACCACAAAGCATAGCTTAGGATCTCACAGGTTACAAGCTAAAAAAACGAGTAATAATTTCACCATGAACATAACAGAGCTCAAATCTCTCTTCCCCGCAAGAAAAATAAACCTAATGAAGAGTTTGAAGAAGTTTTCCCAACACATTAAGTCTCTTCCTAAATTGTAGCATTGAATCTTGACACATGGATGACTGGGATGAAGTTTAGAAGCCACATGGAAGGCCTGGTTGCATTGTCAAATCGTGTCCAATACATGCCTTTATTACCAAATTCAAGTAAGGATAGAAATAAATAACTCTTGGATAGAACAATCATGGGTTGAAATCATTACATACATGTTCTAATATAAAAATTTGAACTATGTATAATATTCTAAACAAAGCATTGTGTAAAATCTATCCCTTACTTTATGTTATTATCACAAAGGTTTACACTATGATATGGTAAGAACCATATGGTTTACAAAACCCCAAACCCTCATGCTTAGGATGGAGGGTCTTAATCATGCCATGAGATTAGGCTATGGAAAGGCCTATAGCCTTTAAAAACCACACATAATACTCTTATTACATAATGGCTCGGATCAAGGCTGTGGATAGTTTCCTAAGCCTTAGGGAAATTATGGCCCTAGTAAAAACAATCAATTTAAAAGCAAGTAAGCTAAGAACATCACATATAAGAGTAGATGAATGTTTTTAAAGGAGATGGCTATTTCTGCAACCAACAAAACCTAACATAATAGATAGGATAAAGAAATTAAAAACTTGCATGAGATAGAACTTGAATAATTTGTTAGTATATTACGGTAAAATCAATGCATGCATTTTTTTAATTTTTTATGATTTTTGAGGTGTGTTACATAATGATATTAGAGCATGGTTACAACATGAGGCCTGAACAGGATCAACACTTGAATTGATAAAGAAAAAATATAAACTAATTTACTTTATTTTTTGTTTAATTGTCTTAAAAAACTGAAAGAGAAGGATAACTAAATTCTTGTAGGAAAAACATGGCAGATGCATGGATGTTGGTAGAGGAAGAACTTCACTTGGAAAATCCTTTAAATAATGAAGAGAGAAATTTAAGGGATGGGGAGATTTGGGTGAATCTGAAGCAAAGTCAATATTATAAATATGAACTACAAAGAACTGTTAAAGAATTTAGATTAGAGATAAGAGGAGTTAAAGAGGATAATGAGTGCATCCTAAAACCTCAAGAGGAATTAAATACTATTTTATTAGCAAAAATACATAATGACAAAAAAGAAAATAATAATGGATCTAAAAACAACGAGATTCAAGCGAAAGTAGTGATGATAACAAAAATAAAAATAAGTAAAGACCCTACGAGAAAATCTCTTGAGAGTTTAAAAATATTAAACCACCAGTGTTTAATGGTGAAAATAAAAAAGGATAAGAAGTAGAAGCTTGGGTGTGAGGGATGAAGAAGTTTTTCCAAATATAAAATTATTCTGACGAACTAAAGGCTAAAATTTCCATCTATAATCTGACTAGACAGGAAGATATATGGTGGGAGGATATAAATAAAGTCAAGGGAATAAAGGAAATATATGTAAATTGGAAAAAAAATTAAAAACTTTTTAAAATAAAATGCATGTTGGAACAATACTATGAAGAGAAGGCCAAAGTATTTTATGAGTTAAGACTAGGAGCTATGACTATGAAAGAGCTCTGTAGTAAATTTCTAAGACTACTTCGTTATGTACCTTACATAATTGATGAAAAACCTAAGATACATTGTTTTCTCAGTTGTTTTCCTATCATGTTCAAAGAACAAATTGAGTATGAAAATCCAAAGATGCTAGAGGAAACGATGAGAAAAGAAACTTTATGCTACAACCAAAACAAAACTAAAAGAGAAAGTGTACCAACTTGGAATAATAAAAGGAAAAATAAGTTTGATCCAAGAAAGAAATAGAACAAATTCCACAAAAACATAGGGAATAATTATAAAGGGTATCATGGTAATAACTATAAGAACTTTAAACCAACGAATTATGTAGTAAAAGAAAGAGAACATCCTACTATTTTTAACAAGAATAATGCACAAAGAGAACCCTTAAAATTTTGGGAATGGGGTGAGCCACATTACTTTAAAGTCTGTCCAGTAAAAAATAAAAATTTTAATCTTCAATATATTTAGAAAGTAGTTATTGTTGGAGACATGGCAAGGAGCATGGCTAGAATTTGCACTGCTTTGGAAAATCGGCAAGCATACCATCAAACTTCCATGGTCGAGATCGAAGGTATGATAAACAATCAAACTATTTCCATTTTGATTGATCTAGGTGCAAGTATGAGTTATATATCACCTAGAATACTTGAATTATGTAAATCAGTACCAGAAAAGTTTGATAAGTCATGGTTGGTAAAATTAGCCACTCGTACTAAACGCAAAGTTACTGGCTTTGTTAAGAATTGTGAATTTTTAATGAAAGATTTCATTGCTCATGCTAATTTGAATATTATGCCTTTAGGTTCCTATTATCTATTAATAGGAATGCATTAGCTATAAAATCACATATTAACGTTGAACTATATTGACAAAACCTTTAGATGTACGAACCATACTGGGAATACTATAAATGTAAAAGTAATTCCTAGGAAAGTTACAATCAGAGAGATATATTCTCTACAAATGAAAAGTTCAGTAAGAAAATAATGTAAATTCTTTGTTGTTTATGTAATGGAAGATAAAACTAATGAAAAAAAATTACAATAGAAGACATACCAATCTTAAAAGAGTTTATGGACATCTTTCAAGAATAATTCCTTGGACTTCCTTCAAAAAGAGACATTGACTTCAAAATTGGCCAGATACCTAGAGTGGTACTAGTGTCCAAATATCCTTACCGAATGAACATAATAAATATTACAGAGCTCAAATCTAAATTACAATAATTGATTGATAAAAATTATATTTGACCTAGTGTTTCTCCATGGGGAGAATTGGTCCTTTTTGTAAATATGAAAGACCAAACTTTAAGGCTGTGCATAGAATACTGACAACTAAATAAAATTAAAATTAAAAATTGACACCCTCTACCCCAGATAGACGATCTATGTGATTAATTCCGTGGTGAAAATATATTTTTGAAGATAGACTTAAGATCTGGTTATCATCAAGTGAGAATCAAAGATGACGACATATTTAAGACTACATTTAGGACCCGTTATGGTCTCTATCAGACTTTTCATAATGCCTTTTGGGTTGACAAACGCACCTGCTACATTCATGTTCTTAATGAATATCATTTTAAGTAACTATTTGGACAAGTTTGTAGTTTTCTTCATAGATGACATACTAATCTACTCAAAGAATGAACAAGAACATAAAGATAATTTAAAGATAATTATGCAAGTACTAAGAGAACAACAGTTGTATGCTATGTTCAATAAATGTGATTTCTTTAAGGATATGATTCAATATCTTAGACAAGTAGTGTCCAAGGATGGAATCTCTGTCAACCCCAACAAAATCAAAGAGATCACTGAATGGCCAGTTCCTAAAAATATAACTGACATATGATCATTTATTGGGATTACCGGATACTACCGGAAGTTCATCGAAGGATTTTCTAAGATTTCCTACCCCATCACTTCATTACATAAATAAAGGTAAAAGTTTTGAATGGACTAAAAATGTATGGAAATATTTAATGAATTAAAACATTTATTAACTACTGCCCATATCTTAAAGATTGTTGATCCTTTCAAGGACTTTGTAGTATGTATCGATGCTTGCAAAGAAGGATTGGGCGGGGTTTTAATACAAGAAAACTACATTGTCGCTTATGAATCTAGAAAATTAAAGGAACATAAAATGAATTATGCTATGAACGATTTTGAACTTGATGACATAATTCATGCGTTAAAAATGTGGTGACATTACCTAATTGGTAGGAAATTTCTACTTATGTCAAATATCATAAGTCTTAAATATTTATTTGATTAGCAAAATTTAAATGCTAGATAGGAAAGATGGATGTATTTCTTCAGTGAATATGATTTTGAAATCAAAACACATAAAATGAAAGGAAAGCAAAGTTGCAGATGATTTGATTCCTCATGAAAATTTATTGTTTGCAAGCAATAGCTATGAATCTGTTATGGAAAAACAAATCTTAAGTGCAGAAAATTTGGATAGAGAATATCAAACTTTAAAAGAAAAGATGGCTAAAAACAAACAGAATCAAGTAAAAACAACTTTCAGACTAAATAAAAAAGGGTTGTTGATGCATAAAAATAGGATGTACATACCAAATACAATAGAAATCACACTTACAGTCATGAATGATTTACATAAAAGACCAAAATCATGACATCCTGGATACCACAATATGATCACAATTTCCAAAAATAATTATTTTGGCCAAACATCAAGAAATAAGTGGCAGAGTACTTAGATCGCTGCATATAATGTCAACAAGTTAAGGAAGAACTTCAATATTTAGCAGGATTGCTGCATCCACTAACCATTCCGAAATGGAAGTGGGAAATAATTAGGATGAATTTTATAACAGGACTACCAAGAAATTTCTGATAGCATGATTCAATCATGGTTGTAGTTGATAAACTAAGTAAGGATGCTCATTTTATTCCTGTTAAATATACCTATAAATCTATTAACATTGCATATATTTTCATGAAAGAGGTATTCAAGTTACATGGTGTACCAAAAGTAATAGTCTTAGATAGAGACACAAAATTTATAGGTAAATTATGGAAATCTTTGTTTAAAGGGTTAGGTACATAGTTGAATTTCAGCATTGCATATCATCCACAAATGGATCGAAAGACTAAAAGAGTAAACCAAGTCCTATAGGACATGCTAAGGATGTATGTAATGGAAAAACCAAGTAAGTGCGAAGAATAAATACATCTAGTGGGATTTTCTTACAATAATAAGTTTCAAGTTTCTGCAGGTATGATTCCTTTTGAAATTTTATATGGATGCAAATGTAATACTCCAATTTCATGGAGCAGTCTAGTTGATAGGTTAATGTTAGGACCTGATTTATTGAAAGAGATGGAACAAACCATGAAATGGGTACACCAAAAATTAAAGGATTCCCAAGATAGGAAGAAAATTTATGTTGACCTAAAAAGAAATCCAAGAGAGTTCTAGGTGGGTGAACATGTGAAAATAAAGGTAAATCCTAAGAAGCTTTCCCTAAGGCTGGGAAATTATTCAAAGTCAGCACCCAGGTATTGAAGGCCATTTGAAATTTCGGGTAAAGTAGGGACGCTTGCATACCATTTAACCCCCTAGAACTCACATTTAAAGTGCATAATGTGTTTCACATTTCTATTTTGAAAATATATATTCATGATATTTATCATGTGATTGAATGGAATGTGATCTATGTGGAACCCAAAGCAGAGTTTTAGGTGGGACCGGAGCGCATTCTCAATAAGAGAGAAATTTTACTTTGGAATCATACCATAGGACAAGTCAAGGCACAATGGAAGCACCTTAGTCCATATGAAGCTACTTGGGAACTATAAATTTATATGTGGAAGGCATATCCAATCTTACTCCATGATGATGACATGGATGAATAAATTCAAAAAGTTTGTAAAACCAAGGATGGCGTTATCCTCTAATAAGAGGTGTATGTAATGAACATGAAATTAATAATTTATTATTACTTTATGATGAAAATTATATTAACTATTATTTTTATTATTTTTGATAGAAAGTAAAAAATAAAAAAATTGCAATGCTTTATTATCTATTAATAAAGGATAATGAAGGGAGGGGGGGAGTGGAAATAGTTGTTGAAGAGTGTTTGATGACCCACAAGAGGAAAATAAAAGTGGCTAGCGCTACTGAGTGAGAAATCAAGATGCAGGAGGCAATCCCAAAAACTCAGGTTAGAACTCCTAGTTGACTGTTAAAGAGTGAGAGGCTCATAAATGACCAAGTCCTAGGAGAAATACTATATAATAGTATGTCCATTAATAGAATGAGGATAGAATTGGAAGGGGATTAAATATGAGAATGAAAGAGACGGTGCATTGAAGGATTTTTCTCTTGTGGTTCAACAAACATGCTCGAGGGTTCTGGAGAAAGTAACTTGGCTGCTCTGGGAGTTGGTTGGGAGGAATTAATTTTCCACTTTTGTTTTCCTAGAAGTTTTGCATGGTTCTTATTCTATGTCTAAATTTACTGTAGATATGGAATTGAAAATGTAGAACCTAGTATGCATTGATTAGAATAAGTTTTTTATTGGTTTTAATTAAATTATTTTTTGATTAAAAATGATTAAATAACAATTAGGGAATTTCTTAGATTAGACATAAATACTTGAGTTAGTATTTCTTTTATTGGTTTATATGCTACATATCAAATTTTTTAATTAATAGATATGTTAGCAATTTATATCTATGTGACAGAATTAGTGTTAGTGGATTTATATACTCTTTTATTTCCTACTATTTTCCTATCCTGTAAGTTAAACTATTAGTATGTAGACTAACCAGATCTACTAATAGCTGTTAGTATGAATCTAAATATCTCATGTTTCAGATAGAGTAAGGCATAGTTTGTATTTTAATTCAGAATTATACATGAATACAGTAGGAAATATAATCTAACTCTTAAAATATTTAGAATCATATTTTTATATAACCATAGAATTAAAATAATATACAGAACAAATTTTCTGCAAATAAATCCATATGTTTAAACTCCTACAGAATGAACACAATTTAAAATATAAATAATCCTTTATGGATCCATATAAATAATCTTTTATGGATCCAAGTAAATAGTGATAACTAGATGAAAGATCCAAAGGAAACAGTCCTCTATGAATTAAACACATTTAAATTATGAATCGATCCTTTAGGAATCCACAATCTAAGAATTGCAATCAATTATAATTGCAGAGTATTTCTTTATAGCATAGAGGCTATACAAATAGTCGCCTGCATGATAGTTATAATTACGATTAAAAAAATATATTGAAATCCTTTATGGATATAGAAGTTAATTATCTTTAATCAAACTTAAAGTAATTAAGAAATCCACTGTCCCAATGCAAAACAAAGCTCATAATTTAAGGACCAGCGTTAAGCCCAACGACGAAGGAAATCAATTCTTAAATAATATGCGCTAAGTAGATCCACAAATTAAACAAAATGTGGATACAAGTAAATCAAATCCAAAACACAATCATAGGAATACACGATATCTGTTGCAACTATGAATCCATATCAAATACTAAATCACTAAAGTAAATCTTCTCCTCCTAGGGATCGAGCTTAATCCCATCATGATGGAAGCCGGGCCTTAAATTAAAGATTGTAAAATTACTCCACAGGAAAATGCAAAGCCTATGGGTCATAATAATTTAAACAAACAACAAGTAAAATAAAGGATTATGGTCATAAGTTCATTCTTAATGGAATCCATTATAGAAAAATATTTAAACACAAATACATTTTGCAGCAAAGACCCTAAGGGTCATTCCTTAACAATAAAAAAAGAAATTTACAAGAACAACAATATAAGAAAAACTCATAACAGTAATTGCACAGACCTTAGGGCTGGGTTGTTTCCTATATTAATTAAATCACATACACATAAGTGGTTGTAATACCATCCAAGATGGATTCCACCCATATTGTTCTTAAAAAGCACTGCTAAAAAATGTAAGAGTTTGGGAGTAACTCCATCCGAGATGGCACCCAAACCCTATCGAAAAGATTAAAAATAACTATAAATGCTGAGGAAAATGGCCACAAATCCTCTGCAAGGCAAACCCTAAATGTTTTGAGTTTACAATGCCTATAATCAAAAGGGGAAACTTATCTTAAAAATTGGTTTGGATTCCGCTCTCGACCCCATGCTCGTACCTAGTGTTACTTGCAACCAGTTATTTACACCCATCAATGATTGTGAAATGTTTTTATAATAAAAGTATTTGTAAAATAAAGGATTATAGAATTTTATACCTGGGTGTTTAAAAATGAAGGCCTGGGAGGAGGTGACCCTATTGCTACCCTCTCCAGTGCCCTCAACCTCCAACATTGTAAGTTATAGTAAGGACAAATTATTAAAAAATTAAATCAAAGGAAACTGTAAGCAAACTCTTTAATGTTTTAACTTACCTTGGGCATGTTACAGATGGGGCCAGGGGTTGGACCCTATGGATTTACCCTTATCCCTCCTCTACCTACAAACACAAACTATAGCCTTAGTTAATTCCATAAAACACTAGTCTTTTACCAAGAAAACAAAGAAGATGGGTTCCATGATGATTCTTACCTATTATAGATAAATTGTATGGTCAAAGTAATGGCATGATTCATTGAGGCAAACATTACAATGCAAACTACTGAGAAAATATTGGAATCTTGGAACACCTCGAAAAGGTTAAAGGACCATGCCATTAACATGATGTTAAAACCAGAAAACCCTTTTTCCATAGCCATCACCACAAAGAAGAGATTCCTCTCTCACAGGTTATAGACCAAAACAACTAGTATGAATTTCACCATGAATAGAGTAGATATTGGCTCTCTCTTCTTCGCAGGACAAACAAACCTAATGAAGGGTTTGGATTTGTTTTCCCAACACATTAAACCTATTCCTAAACCCTAATAGAGAATATTGACATATGGATGATTGAGATGAATTATAGAAGCTACGTGGAAGGCCTAGATGCACTACAACTTGCAGCCAGGACACACCTTTATTACCAAAGTCAACTAAGAATAGAAATAAATAACTCTTGGAAAGAAAAATCATGGGTTGAAATCATTACATGCATGTTCTAATATCAAAATTCGAACCATGCGATAAACCAACTCCAAACCATCAAACCATATAAATATCGTATGGACCATGTTGTAAATATATCATACCAAACCTTATAATTTATGCCAAAAACCATTAAATCATAAACCATGGTGTAAAGACTTTCGATAACATACCATTATAATATGCCAAACAAAACATTGCGTAAACTCTATCCCTTACTTTATTTTATTATAAAAAAGGTTTACATTATGATATTTTAAGAACCATGTGGTTTAAAAAAACCCAAACCACACTTACGATGGAGGATATTAATAATATCATGAGGATAGGTTATGGAAAGGCCTATAGCCTTTAAAAACCACACATAATACTCTTATTACATAATGGATGCGATCAAGACTGTGTATAGTCTCCCAAGCCTTAGGGAAATTAAGGCCCTAGTAAAAACAATCAATTTAAAAGAAAGTAAGATGAGAACATCCCTTGTAAGAGTAACTGAATGTTGCAAAAGGTGTTGGCCATTGCTACAACCAACAAAACTTGGCATAATAGACAAGATAAAGAAATTAATAACTTGCATGAGTTAGAACTTGAGTAATCTTCTAGTAAATTACGGTAAAATCAATGCATGTATTTATTTATTTTTTTATGATAGTTGAGGCATGCTATAAAGATTCTGCCAACTAATAGAATTCCTATTTTATCTAGTGTGCATTCCTTCCTTATGCAAAGTTTCCATCTTTTCTTCAGTTTTAAGGAAAAATATAAAGCTATTTTTAAGGTACACTGCCTTGGTTTTTGAAACAACTGACCCTCCTTATTTTACTCATCTAAAACCATGATAAAGTTCACTTTATTTCACTTATCAGCTATACTGAATCATTCAAAAAATTCATGAGCATATTGACTGGTTTGAAAAGTGCTTTATGTACCTATGGGGATTTTGACTAGTTTAGTAAGGCTGCTTTTGTACTGATACAAGTAAAATATTTATGATTTCGAATCCTTGGAGTATATAAATGATGCAAAACCCATATATATTTAATAATGGATGGTGTAAATTAATATCAACAATAGTTTGTGTTATTCAACATATTCAATCTTCTTTTGAGTGTTTCTTGCATAGTTTTCAAGCAATTTTGTGAGTTCAATTTATCTAAGATTGGGATTAATTTTCACATGGTATTAGATCCTTGGGAGCTCAATTCTTATTCACTCATTGGGAGCACATTCTATCTATTCAAGGCCGCAGTTACAAAAGAATGGATCAATCTCACCAAATCATCTTGAATACATTAAAATATTTCGAATGGAAGGAAAGGATGGATATTCCGATGAGGAGTAAATACCTCTACCAAGTGACCATGGAAACTAAATATATTTCTATTTCACTAGTAGATATTATCAAATGGAATAATAGGATATATGAGGCATATGGTCTCTTATATCTCGTCATTTCCAGAGAGATTCGATTTCATCTTGATGGATTTTATATCCAAATGATGTATGGGAGAAAATTCAAATTTTATTTGGGAAGACAGATAATATGAGGGGTCATCAACTAGCGAATGATTCGATTTCACTGAGTTCAATAAGCTTCAAATTCTTGCAAGTCTACTTCTCAAAATTAAATTCACTGGTTTTGCAGTTGAAACAATGTGGTATTTATTGTTACACCCAAAAAATGTCCTAATTCTCTAATCCCCTAAAATCACTGGCCAAACCCTCCTTTGGGGAATTATTTCTCATTCTTAGGTTTTCTGCATGGATGATTTTAAGGAACCATACTTATTTAAAAGTGTATAAATGTTGGTGAATATTACCAATTCTTAAAACGCCAACTATAAAATGATTGGCGATATTTTTCAAAAAATATTTTAATTTCCAAGGATTTTATATCGTTTATATAATAATTTGGCAAATTTTAGTGTGAAAAATTTTTACCCCATCAAAATTGGGCGAAACAGGCTTCAAAAAACGCAAAGTGATGAATCTTTTTTTGGAGAAAAACATGAAAAAATAGCCCACTAGGCTAAAATTCGCCCCTAAAATTATCCTTGGTTTTCTGGCGCACCTTGCTACCTAGCACAGGGCATCAAGAATGCTTGACACTTGTTGACCACTGGAATAAGGCATCAATGGAGTTTGTCGCATGACCACAAGGTCCACAGGAACACTTATCCACCTTACAAGGAGTGTCAGTAGTCCCCAAAGATAAAAAATATAAGTGTCGAGAATATTTCAAGTGAAATATTTCATAAAGGATGTTCCTATCTATGTGGGAGAGCTGACACTCGACCTCCTAACCCATAGGGATCATTTCCTATCTTCTTCCCAAAATATTTCAACCCATTTGGGATTCCTTAGGGATATAAATGCAAGCTACATGGACCATGTGAGAGGGAGACCAAGAGAGCATCCTTATGTTGTTGGATTGAAGTCTGATCTAGGAGGAAAAGAGAGAGAGTTTTTGAGCAAGATATTGCATAGTTGATAGTGTGTGTGAGTGTGTCAAAGACCTTGTAAAAGAAAAGATTCGACATCAAGTCTTTGGTTGTAGATTTCCTTTCTTGTTCTTAATACAAAAAAATTTTCCTTTCCCATAAATGATTTGTGTCCATATTAATTGTTTATTACTAGTTTCCTTTATCACTAGTATAGATTATTGATTTATCTTGTTACTCTCATGTTTTGTCTTGTTTTATGTGTTCTATGCAGGTACAATTGATCACACAAGGAGCCATGGAACAAGGAAAACCTTCTTTAGTTAAGGAAATCAAAGCTTGTAATTTAAGTAGATCATCCATCTATGGAGAGGATATACTACTGTGTCGTTTTGTTCTAGACATGCACCATGTAGGCTAGGGAACAAACTGTGTTTGCGCTGATTGAAATATTCTCAGTAACAAAATTGGTGACCATACTAGGAATAGATACAATCATATTCAGAGCATATCTAGTTAGATATTGGATTTTTTATGTCACTTTTGATTGAAACTTGTGAATTTTGTTTTCTTTCTCATTTAAGTTTTTAAGGTGAGTAATCCACCTTGCCACACTTTCAATTTCCTTCTATGGTGTTTGTTTTCCCTCACTTTTATTCCATATTGACCCAAATTATTATTTTTTGCATGATATTGGACTTTTTATATCTCTAGATTCATTGACACTCCTCAACAACCCTAACAGAGCATCAGATACATCCTGACACATGTTTCGTTCTACCATAGAGCGCTGTTGATGGCCTTCCAGCTTCATCAATGTGAAAAAATGACACCTGCCACTAGCATACAAGGAGCACCAATCCTATGACAATTTCGATATACAGCAAGATCTATGAGCCTTATAGAAACTCACAAATCAAATTTCATTCAAAACCAGCAAAAAACCATTTAAAGAGAACAATTTTACACATGCAATGTGCACTGAAACTGGATATTATTTGACTGTATACCATGTGAATATATTATTAATAGTTTTATATTACATCTGAAGTGGTTTGTGAGGCTTAGGAATCCCAAAATGACTGTACATGTGAAATTGGCCAAATCGACTTGAATCCCCCCTAGGTGGGAAAAACTCGCTCCAACTCAGCCAAAATGGTCACAAATGGAGGTGTGTATGTGGATGAAGTGACTTGGAGAAATCATGACTCCTTGGCATGCATGGGTTGCAAAATAAAGTTGGTGAGAGGGTCTAGGTGGCATTAAATGCTCCAAAATAGTCCAAAATTGGACAAAATACACCTCTAGCACTCCTAGTCAACCACAATGTTAAAATTCAATGAAGGGGAGAGAACCATGAATTATGAGGGATAAAATTTGTATTTTTGACTGATATGGAGCTCTCATGTAGGTGTGAAATCCATAACTTAACTGGGTTTTATGCCCAATTAAGCTACCTAAGTCCAAACCATAGTGTATTAATGCACAAATGCAATAAAATTGACTAGGGACTTATACTAAGGTACTAAGGGGTTGGATTAATGTTCTAACACTCCCATTAAACCAAAAACTTAGTACAACTCATGAAATAAACTATGAGGCCTTGGCAACAAAGGCTCCATACACCTCAATACATAACATAAATTTTATTTGTCCATATGAAGTGAGGAAAAGAAGGAAAACCATATGGGACAAAACCTTCCCTAAAGAATGGAAATGGGTTTGAAACCTAAAAAAAATACATAAATCACCCTCCATAACTCACTCTAATAAAATATATCAAGTGAGTGAATGTCTTCTTAGTGAAAATCTTGGTGAATATGTCGACAACTTGCTCGGTGGATGGGTAATATTGTAAGGAAATCACTCTGTCATGCACTAAGTCCCGAATGTAGTGCATATAGATCTCAATATAATTTTTTATCTACCTCTAAACTGGATCAATATATATCTTCATGGAACTTTTATTTTCCACCCAAATGTTGGTAGGATAATCAATAGAAACACCAAATTCCTGAAGAATTCCTTGCAACCAAACACACTGTGTGGCTGCATTCACTGCTGCCCTATACTCAACCTTTGCTGAAGAAATAGAAATGGTATGATATTTATTGATATAATAGAAAATAGGACCTTTAGAAAGCATGAAAAAAAAACCTGAAGTTGATTTTCTATCAATGGGATCTCCAACCCAATCTGAATCAGAAAATCCAGCTAGTTGAAACAAAGAACTAGCTGCATAGTGAACCCAAAAATTATTTGTTCCCTAGACATATTGGAGGATTATTTTTTCTTCCTTCCAATGGAGCTAATGTGTTTGATGCATATACCTTTCTACAACAATTACATCATAATACAAATCAGGTCTTGTATGTGTAAGGTACAACAAACTACCAACTAGATACCTATACAATGTAGAATCTTCCAAAGGAGAATTGCCAAATTCACCTAGTTTAATGAAAGAAAGGAAAGGGATATTGGATTCCTGAAAATCATCCATTTTAAAATTATTTATCATGTATGAAGCATACTTTGGTTGACTCAACATGATTCCTCTTTAATATTTCTCAATTTCCAAACCCAAAAATTGCCTTAGCAATCCTAGATCTGTCGTGGCAAATTCACTATGTAGAGATGCTTTAATTGAACAAATTTGAGTGTTGCGTCTACGTATAATTAAGAGGTAATCTACATAAAATAAAATAACCTAAAAATTTCCATCATGTTTCTGCAAATATACATTTGTATCATATTTTCATCTAGTGAAACCAATTGAGAGCAAGAAAGCATTAATTTTTGTATACCAAGCCCTGGGGACTTTCTTGAGTCCATATAGTGATTTCATCAACATGAAAAAAAGAGAAGGATACTCTTGGAAACATTAATGTTTATGCATGCATATCTCTTCCTGTATATCATCATTTAATAATTCACTCTTGAAATCCATATGGCGCACTTGCCAACCCTTACTAGCTGCAATTGCTAGAACTAGTCTTATTGAATCCATCTTTGCAACCGGTGCCAAGGTTTCGGTGCAGTAAACACCATGTAATTGAGAGCATTAATTATAAAATAATATGTATTTTTAATTCATTTTTGAACAATCAGCAGCAATTTTGGTTCTAAATATCCACTTTCATTGAACAAGCTTCCTCTAGGGAGGAAGGGAAACCAATTCCCATGTTTCATTCTCTTGGATAAAATGGAATTCTTCTTCCATTTCTGTTTTCCATATTGGGTCATGAAAATACTTCTGATATTAATGTGGATAAGATAAAATAAGCATATAATAGTTCTCATCAAGATCACTTTCACTTGCAAAGGAATCATTGTTAGATTGAGATCTAGTCTTCCTAGCCTCTTGTGGAATGCCTGCCAATTCTCCTACAACTTGTATGATTTTTTCATCCAAATTGGGCCTTGATGGTGTATCATATACATATATTTCATATATATACATATAATTATCATAAATATCATAAAATACAGAGAATTAATCATCACTTACTTCATCAATGTGTTGGGAAGAAGAGTATTCCTCTGGTGCAAGTTCAAAATCTGGTATTGGTTCCTCTTTGAATTGCACACTCCTATCAATGAAATTATTGAGTTTGGATGTGTAAAAAAGTTTGTAAACTTTTATATATCAAACATAACCAACCAGGATGCATTCCTTTCTTTGTGTGTGCAAGGCCTTCCTATTTTCTGAAGGAATTCGAGTCCATGCTCTTGATCAAAAAATCCTGAAATTTGAGACATTTGGTTTATGGACAAACCATGCCACGTAGGGAGTTTTTCCTTTGAATGATTTGTGGAATTCCCTATTATGTATATTTTCAGCACAATTAATATACTCATACCATATATTGGTACTTATATCCCTTTCCTCAATCATGCATGTGGCCATCTCTTTGCGAGATCTATTTTTCCTCTTTGCTACACCATTTTCCTATGGTGTGTAGGGAGTTGAATGCTGAATTTGAATGCCACATTCATCACAAATTTGCTGCATATTTTTGTTTAAATACTCCTTCCCATTATTATTCCTAAGTATTTTTATCCTAGTCCCTCTTTTATACTCTACTAATGTCTTTTAAATCTTCAATTGCTCAAAAAATTCAGATTTCAATTTAAGGAATTACACCCAACATAATCTCGAGTAGTCATCAATGAATGTGAGTACATACCTTTATCCACCATATAATGGAGTGGGTAGAGGACCAATAAGGTCTGAATGTACCAATTCAAGAGGTTTTGAGTATCTCCTTTCCTTCCCCTTCTCATAGTTGTGCTCTGGATGCTTCCCACCTACACACCCAATGCAAGCTCCACTGATTTGCTTATTTGCTTTGAGGAAGTCCTTGCACCATATCATCTTTGTGTAGTTCTTGGAGGTAATTGTAGTTCATGTATACAAACCTTTCATGCCATATATTTGAAGTCTCATTGGCATGAGAGAGGAGTTCTTGGTCATTGGAACTAGGGATGAAATTTGAGAACTTGTGCATCCTCTCCTGGTGGTCTGAATACCCCATTGCCACAACTTAGTTTGATGATATTTCTGCAATATATACCAAGTTAGGAGTGAATGTTACTCTCTTGTATTCTCCTATATGATTAATTTGATATACTGATAGAAACTGTTCTTCAAATTTTGGTACATAGAGCATATCACTGAACTAACCATGCTCCAAATCAATCCTACCAATTACCTTGGTTTGGATTTCAGAGTCATATCCCATTCAAATTGTTGGGCCAGCATTCAAATGCATGGATGAGAAGAGTTCTCTGGTAGAAACCAAGTGTCTAGAATCCCATGAATCAATGATGAAGGTTGAGGAATTATAGGTACTTTCTACCAAGGCATGAAATTTCTCCTTGGTGTCTGAACTAGAGGTGTCATATTTCTTCCTTGCACCATCTAGGACATGGATGTTGTTTTTCTCCAATAGCTATGCCACCTAGTCAATGATTTTCTCCATTTATGAGCTCTCTAGATTCCATCCCTTGTGGCAATATTTGCATTTGGTTTTCTCTTTCCCCTTCTTGTCCTTTTCCTTATGAGGATTCAAACCCCCATCAATGAATTTAGGGTTTTCTGATTTCATCTTCTCTGGTTGCTTCGAATTATTTTCCTTATTCTTTCCCTTGGAGGAATTCAAAACAGCCATGGCCAAAGCTTCATCCTCATCTTTGATGATGCACATTTTAACTAGCTTTTCCTGCTCCTTGGTGAGGGATTCCATGAAGCTAGCTAGTGTTGGAATTTTCTAGTTTCGAAGTGTCAATTTGTCGGAATAAAAGGTGCTTAAAAAAACTGAGAATTTTGGCCCCAACCTCAAAAGGATGGACAATATCAACCAATCCTCTTTCTTCTAAATTCCACATTGCTTTAGCTAAAGCGCTAGAGACTTGAACTTAGTGAAGAACTCCTGGATGGTTTCAAAATGTGTTGGGCTCAGGATTATGAGCTCATTCTTAAGATGATGTCCTCTCAGTTCATTAGTTTTCCCAAAGAGTGATTCTAGTTTAACCCAGACTTCATTTGGGGTTGTCAAACTATCTATATGAAACAAGAGTTTTCTTGAGATACTCAAGCATGGCAATCCATAAGCTTCATCAACTCTATTGAATTACTTGGATTTATCTACAACAGAGTTTGGATCCACCTATGTTCCCATGGTAACTATGCAGAGACCCTTGGATATCATTTGAATAACCATTTTTAGGAGCCTTAAAGAAACTCACAAATCAAATTTCATGCAAAACTAGCAAAAACCATTAAAAGAGAACAATTTTACATATGCAATATGAACTCAAACTGGATATTATTTCACTTTATAACATGTGAATATGTTAGTAACAGGTTTATATTACATCTGCAGTGGTTCATGAGGCTTAGGAAGCCCAAACTGATTGTACATGTGAAATTGGCCAAATTAGCCTCAGTCCCCCCTATTTGGATCAAACTCACTCCAAATCAGCCCAAATGGTCACAAATGGAGGTGTGGACATAGATGAAGTGACTTGGAGCAATCATAAATCCTTCGAATGCATGGGTGTGTAAAATACGGTGAGTGAGAGGCTCTATGTGGCATTAAATGCTCCAAAACACTCCAAAATTGGACAAAATCAACCTCTAGTGCTCCTATTAAACCACAATGTCCACATTCAATGAATGGGAGCACACCAAAAATTATTAGGGACCAAATGTGGAGTTTTGACTGAGATGGGGTGCTCAAGTAGGTGTGAAATCCCCAATTTAACTAGTTTTTATGCCCAATTAAGCTACCTAAGTCCAAACCATAGTGTATTAGTGCACAAATGCAATAAAATTGACTAGGTACTTAGACTAAGGTACTAAGGGGTTGGATTATTGTTCTAACAAATCCCATATTAACGCCTTAGTGTAGCCTTTCACTGTGCAATGAGGTATCCCACCCCTTGCTTTGAAACTTGTTCTTGGAATTTTTTTGTTTCATTTTGGTTTGTCAAAAATTTACATTCTGTCGCATTGTCATATCTGATAGTGTCTTAGTCTGATCTTCCTCTTTGAGTTCATATATTAAGATTTTGATGATATGAACCTTTTAAATTAAAATTTATGTGTGAATTTTAGTCTTATATTCATAGTTTGTTTGCTTGATCCTCTGAAAATAAACTTAGATACGAAGTAAAGAAAGTATGTAGTTTTATTGAACTCAATTAGGTGTAGTCTTTTATCTCTTTTTCTTTTTCAAATTATATCAAAAAGGAAAAAAAGTCTACTTTTTTTCTTTGATTTATTTTGGTTTTCTTGAGTGATTTAAATATTCCTTTGTGAGTTTAATTAAGAAAGTATAGGCCTTTAAACATTAGAATAGTTTCTTTCCCTTTCACCTCAGAGACATTTTAGGCTTACTGTTGGATTGTTGTGTGCTTTGGAATTTTCTTTGAAAAGTTTAAGGTGAAAATTGTTGAAATTTGCATAGTACTTTTTCTTGGAAAAACAAAACGTTTCTCCCTTACTCTAGATAGATTTCATTGAAGAGAAAAGTTGCATTGCATCTAGATCTTAATATTTCATTTTTTATCCACATTCTACAAAAATTCACTAACCATCAAGATAAAATCAACGTTATCTTAGGTTAAAAATTTTAGTAACTTGAGTGATAAGTTAGAGACGTGTTCGAGCATCATTAAACATAGGAGTTGTCACTATATTCCTTCTCTGCATCTCGGTGATAATTTGGTTCTCACACGTATTGTTGGTATATAGAACATAATTTTATGTACCCTTTAGGTATATAGAAAGGTACTTCTTGTACTCAATGATATATAGGAAGGCCCCTTTCAAATGGTCGTGCATTAGACATCACTACCATGGATTTGAGCTTCCACGTACCTAGTGTATATAGAGATACCCTTCTAGGAAACCTGTACAAATTGAGAAGATCCTTTTGGTTGTATTGTTGGATAAACACACTGATAACAACACTCGGGGAGCTACTACACATGTGTTTTCTAGGTAGTCAAGTATTTAGGAAAGGGTACTGTCTCAATTCTCCTTATCTCATTTTATTGTTGGACCCTATGATATATTGTGAGTTTTGAAAACTTGACAATTCTAGTGAGGAACTGACTATCATCAAGCCCTCCTATCATTTAATTTTTCTTGTGACCTTATATTGTGTAGGATTGTTTGTGTGTGATCTCTTCCTTGTAAAAATATTTAGAGTAGGATTTTTCAGACAACATCATAGTTGATTTACCTGTGAGACACTCTCGTAGGTTGTAGGGTTTGAAACCTATCTTTCCTCCTGCTTTAGAAGAAAGTGAAGGAGAAAACATGGGCCAACTTACTACAGCTGATTCACATTTAGAGGGAGTTTCATTTACCAAATTTGGGGTAGAAATTTAGTCCTTTGACAATATTGTCATAGTTCAACAACCTTCTACAGAAGACACCACCTTTCATTTTTTAATGGATGTTCAACATGGTGCATGATACTAGGTATTTACCCACCCATCAAACGATACTATAGCAATGGAGTTTGGTTCGAATGCTCCTTTTTCAAAGACTTCTTTAGGACAGGCTATTTCTAAAATATAAAACCACCAATTTACATTATGTTACCCCCCCCACAAGAAAATAGATTCACAATGAATGAAGAAATCCTCATACCAATCCAGGGAACTCTTGATCATTTGCCTAGGATAGGAGAGAAGATAAGGATGATGAGTGTTTCTCCTCCATCCCTTCAATCAGAAACAGCCCCTCCTAGTTACCATGATCTTTCATCATCTCACATGGTTCTTAACTTAGGGTCACCAGTTCAAAATGTGGTCGCTTATTGTTGGAGACATTTACCACCATACACACTCATTTTGGTCAATTTGGCCTAGTTAAACCACTATCCTAATTTTTGTTGACTTAATTGACATTAAAGAAGCACTAGATGACATCAGTTAGATCATACCCAGGCCTACCTTCAGTCAAGCAGGATAACTTAGCCTTCTCCTACATTCGGGGAGGCTAACTAGAGCACTCAGTGGGTGATCTGAGTTTCATTAATTCCCCATATTTCTAACTGGTGGTTACAATTAGTTAAACAGAGCAGTGAAGGAGCCTTCCTTCATTAAATTGATTATTTAATGAACTGGAGCCTTCCTTCATTAAATTGAAATAGATTCCATTCAATTTCCACTCATGGAAATGAGACATGGAGATCCAGCTACATGCCAAAGAACTCTATAGGGTCACTATGGACACTGAAGAAGGGCCTGCTTCTATGACAGACAAAGCTAGATTCTTGAACAAGAAGGATGAAGCATTCGAATTCTTGTGCCTCTCTGTTTCTCAGGATCTTCTTTTCCATCTTTCAGGATTGAAGACTCCAAAGGAAATTTGGGATAAATTGGAAACCTTGTATGGAAAGTAGGATGATTTGAGAGTTTACCGGCTCAAAAATGAATTGATGTCTCTCCAGCCTTCCAATTTCAAGACCTTGAATGAATTTTTCACAAATTTCAAGCACATTGTCTTACTATTGAAGCAATGCAAAGTGGAGAAGGATGATGATCAGATCATCCTCACCATACTCTCCAAAATTGGAGCTGATTATTTAGTTTTTGTCTCTACATTCGGTGCGGGGAAGCTCACAACCCCTATATGGAATATGCATACACTCAATGCCTTCATTGAGTCCCTAACAAGTGAACATGATAAGCTTGTCCAGATGGATATCATCAGATCCACCCGTGATCAAGCCCTCCATATCTTGGGGCCCAAATATCTGAAGGGTAAAGGAAAGTAGTAGAAGAATCCAAAAACTAAATTCAAAGCTCCTAAGCCTAAAGTTGAAAATCAGCATCATGATGAGTCTTCCGGATCAAAGAAGAACAAAGGAAAAGGGAATCATGGCAAGGAAAAAGTCAAGTGTTCATACTGAGGGAAGGGATTCCACCCTGAACATTCCTGCATGAAGAAGAATATTGATGAAGCTACCTCTTTCCTTGAGAGAAATCACATCAATATTTCAGAAATATTTCGGAGGAGAGATTAGCAAGATCGGGAACCACGGCATGAAAGAGGTCATGCCCTCATGGTAAGCACTTCAAAGTCCAAAGCACTCTTGATAGATTCTAGAGCTTTGAACCACATGATGGTTGAAAGAGAATCCTTCTCATCGTTGGAGACTGGAAAATCCATCCCCATCCACATGGGATATGATTCCACCATCATTTTAGAAGGATAAGGTATGGTTGATCTTGAGAATGGCTATTTTTTAATTATTTTCTATGCACTATCTCTGGAATCAAATCTCCTTAGTGCCTATTAGATGACACATACAGGAGTTCCTAAGAGAGTATATTTCAGCCCGAGTGATGTTGAGATGATGGAACTTGCATCCAGGAAACCTTGGTTCTAAAGGCCTTTCAAACCATCATGCAAAAGCCTATGAGTTTTCCCACTTTGTGGTGGATGCAAAGCCCACCGCACTGCTAACTCATGGAAATGAAGTTAGTAGGTTGTGGCATGAGAGGTTTGTCCATCTTAGTTTCAAATATTTGCAGAAATTACAGAAAAAATCCATGTTTGAAGGCCTCCCAGTCATGAAGGAAACCACTAGAATTTGCAAGGGCTGTGTGGTTGGGAAACACCCCGAGCACAAGTTCGATCGGGGGAAGGAAAAATGAGCTACATGCATTTTGGGGCTGATACATTCTGATATCAACAATCCAATCCTATCACATCCATGAATGGATCAAGGTATATTCTGAATTTTATTGATGATTTTTCAAGGTACACATGGGTTTTGTTTCTCAAAAAGAAGTCTGAAGTATGTGAAAAATTCACTAAACTGAAGGCCTTGATGGAGAATTCCTCTAGGATTAAGATCAATATCTTGAGATATGATAATGGTGGGGAGTATGTCAATAATGATTTTCTGCAGATATTCTCCCAAAGTGGTATTCGGGTCCAACATTCATTTCCCTACACTCCCCAGCAAAATGGTGTAGCGAAAAAGAAGAATCGGTCTCTCAAGGAGATGACCACCTATATGTTGGAATCAAAGAAGTTGGCTGAAAATTTGTGGGCTGAAGCCATGCATGCTACGGAATAAATTCATAACATATTTTCACACTCATCCATGAAATGGAAGACCCCTTTAGAAGCATACTTAGGACATAATCCGGATGTGTCGAACCTATGGGCAAATTCCACTTGATAAAAGAAGGGCTTTGCAACCGCAAAGCATAGAATGTATGTTTATTGGGTATCCTGATGAATCAAAAGGTTTAAAGCTACTGGATATCAAAACAAAATATATCATCACTGAAAGGAGTGTCAAGTTAGATGAGCCTCTTCAGGAGGTGGAAATAGTGAAGGAGAAAATTGTTGAATTTCCTTCCTATTCTACTGAATATTTGGATGATGAAATTGGGGTGATGACCCTGATTTGGATCCTATGATTTTTGATATCAGTGTATAGAAAACATGAAATTCTAAATCAGAACCTAAAGTACAAAATCATCTTCTCACACAGGCCTGACAGACACTCTCCTCTGCAGGAGATAACATTGGAAATCTGGATGATCCAAGGAGAACCCGTTCTGATTTCCAAAGAGAAGGTATTGCACTCTCTTGTCCTGATAAATTGCTATCCAAAAATTGTTATTTGATGATTATTTCAGACCCAAAATACTACTACCATGCTCGGAAGGATCTGAGATGGCAAGTTTCCATGGATGAAGAGATGAATTCTCTTCAGAAAAACACTACTTGGGAGCTAGTTTCTCTTCCTCCGGGAAGGAAATTGGTTCAATGCAAGTGGGTGTTTCAGACCAAGGTTTCTGTTGATGGAAGCACCTATAAATATAAGGCAATTCTGGTGGGAAAAGGTTTCTCTCAGGTCTAAGGTGTGGACTACCATAAGACTTTTGCATCGGTTGCAAAAATGGACTCCATCCACCTAGTTTTGGCAATTTCAGCATCTAAGCACTGGGAAGTGTATGATATGGATGTTAAGTCAGACTTTCTACATGGATATATTCATGAGGAAATATAAATGAAGCTGCTTGATGGCTACATCCCTTATCCATCTTTGGTTTTCAAGCTAAAGAAGTCATTGTACAGGTTAAAACAGGCCCCAAGAGAGTGGTATTCCAAGATGGATGCCTTCCTTCTCTTGCAAAACTTCCAAAGGTGTAGATAAGATCGAAATGTCTATATACAGCAGTATGATGGTCATATAATAATTATTTTTTATATGTTTATGACATACTGATCACAGTTAGCACAGTTGTTTCTATTTCAGCCATCAAAACCGCTCTCCACAATGCATTTGAAATGAGCAATTTGGGGCTCTTAAAACAATTTTTGGGGCTTGAAATTGAGCAAAATTATGATGGGATAATGGTCACTCAGTACAAATACATATCATACCTATTATTAAATTTTAACATGTCTTAATGTAGGCCTGCACCATTCCCTTTCCTCTCAGGGATCAGCCTTGAAGAAGGAAAAAGCACACCTCCCATGGACTACACTATTTATTGACAACTAATTGGTAGCTTGTTGTACTTGACACATTCTCGTCCTGATATCTGATATGCCATGAATGATGTATCAAGATACATGCAGAAACATCATGAGATTCATTGGAAGGTAGCCAAGAGGATCCTCTAGTATATTCAAGGAACCAGGACCTACGACATTCACTATGCTGCAAACTTTGAGCTAGAGCTGGTTGGATACACAGATTCTGATTGGGTGGGTGATTCTTGTTTCCACCTTTCACACACCTAGGTCATGTGGTAGAAATCATCAAGCCACTTGGTGTGTCATTGGGGGAAAGTCTCGAGTCAAGGCTGTCACCTTGTTCTTGACTCCTCCATTTAGGCTCAACTCCTAATGAAGCCAAGGGGGGTAGGCCCTATTAAGTTACTAAGGATAAATTACTTAGTATGGTGATGTTAAACTGAATAAGTTACTTAGGATTTTGAAAATTAACCATAAACAACCATAGATGACAAGATACAAAATGAGCGCACAAAAGCACAATGCCGAGACACAATATATATATATATATATATATATATATATATATATATAGCAAGAAAGTAACCAATGCCTTACAATGGAGTCAAAAGAAAATCAATGTACTTGCATGTGCTTGGAGTGAATGTTTTTCAATTTCCTCTTGGTACATTTTAAGTTAATGTGAAATATGAGTTGATTAAAATTAGGTGAAGGGGTGGACTCCAGATATACTTGAGAGTTCTTGGAGTATGTCCAAATCTAAACCTTCACTACTACCTGCAAGGAATATGTGGGATGAATGGAGTCTCTGGGGCTATTGTTCATAATGCACCCATTAGGGTATGACAAAGAACGACGCCCTGAGGTCACTTTTCAGGAGTTCCTGCTTCCTTTGGGTATTTTGCCACCGTAATGGTTTGATCTAGGTGTTGGATTTTCACCTGATGGTTTTTCAATTTGGGAGAGTGAATCCTAATTATTCTAGTCACTCAAGTGATTTTGACACAGCTTGAATGATTGGATGAACCGCAGCCAAGTGCAGAGCATACACATCGGAGTCTTGTCAATTTTAGTAAATTTTGAGATGGGTCTTCTTGTTAAAAGGAAAACCCTCCAGGAACCTCTTTCGATCCAAGTGGATCTCAATCAGGGAATAAAGGAGGGGTTAATTTTAAAATAGCTGATGAAACAAATGATTAAAAGGAAAACACAGATACACAATTCCGGTTTTCTAATTAGTCCTACCACGCATCTCTTTCCCCTTTCGGGTTAATCAGGAAGTAGTGGGGTAAGTATTAAGATTACTTTGAAATATAAAATATGGAATATGAAATTGATAATAAAACAAATTATACTACCCTACATATTAGAACTATGCTAGTTTACAAAAAAAAAGGAAAGAAAAGCAAAAAGGAAACACGGACACAAATCCCCCTAGGGGGATGGTGAATAGGATCGAAAGAGCCTATTCGAAAGGAACTTTTAATTTTATTAGTAGTGATTTAAAATATCATCAAATTAAAATTGATACACTTTGGTCCTTGTTATCTAGGATCCAAAGGCTTACAACAAGCTTGCAACAATCTAGAATTAAAACACAATGGCGGGGGAAGCTCCCGGGAAGCTCCGGTTCATCCAAGAGTCAGAAATTTGGTAGAGTATCCTTCTCTTTTTTGTTAGAAATGATAAAAAAAAGTGATAAATCAAAATCAAATGTGCCCAAACACACTTTGAAAGTGTTTTGGGTCACTACACTAGTTACCAAAAAAAACTTAAGTAAAATTTTGTTAAGTTGGGGTAATCTAGTTTTGCAAAAAGGAACCAAGGAAGGCAAGCTTTCCTTGGTATCTTGGCTTGCTGTTTGGGAAGCCAATGAGATGTGAAATTTTATTGCAGAATATGAAACTTTAAAGTACAGAAAAGGAAACTACCTTAAAATCAAGCTACAAATTTTCATTAAAATGCTTGCAAAAAGAGGATAATTTCAGCTAGATCTTTTAAAATATAACTTTATATGCAAAATGGAACTGAGATATAAAATTAAGAAAGGATCTTACTAACTAGATCTATATTTAATTTTCTTAATGACATATATCTAAGTAATAATATTCCTTAATAGTAACCAATTTGAAGAGAAATTAAGATTTTGAAGGAGGAAGAGGAGGAGAGAAATGCTGGTAGCCTTGAAGATCCACTGTGGAGCTTTCAGGTGGAATGTTGAGGGACTATGCCTTTGGAAGGTTTTGGAGAGAGTGAAGAAGCAAAATAGATCAGCATCCTCTCCAATCTAGGAACTTGCAGCTCAGCTGAAATCAAAGACTTGCCGAAATACTTGTGAGATCTGATTAGTACATACACAGAGATTCAGAATAGCATGCATATAAACTTATAAAACATGCTAAATCTAGATCTCTAAACATGCATCAAAGGAAAGAGATGGCCAATAAAATGATTGAAAAGCAACTTTCCTATCAAGATTATAATAATATTATTATCAATCTTAGCAATGAATCCATAAGCAATCAGTAAATTATGAACATAGATACAGGTTACCTCAGTAAAAATTGGCAATGATCATCCACACATACAATGGCATAACACTATATTGCCTCCAAAGCTTCTCTTTATTTCAAATGAACAATAACAATAGTACAATAGTAGCAACACCTAAATCCCAGTTCTAACTAGCTTGGAAGAGGCTGCTTGTGCTTGATTTATAAAAAAACTAGGAGATCCAGCCCAGGGGGAGTGCAAATCCCAAGGAGACAGATCAAATCAGCTGATGGAGAGTCAATCAATGTAGATTTGAAGTTGAACTGAGCCTACTTGTCAACCAGGGGCCTGATTAAGCTGACACATCAACCCATAAACTGACACATCAGTCCACAAAGGTCCCAGGAGATCCCACACGTGTGGAGGAGAGAGAGAGGGTGCAATTCCCCATAAATATTGCTGAAGATCAACTCTAGATCTGATTTGATCACCTCCTTCAGTCAATGATTTGTCAGATCTAGTCAATCTGGTTAAGATCTGACTGATTTCAATCAAATTGGTTGAGAATCCACTAATCTATGATTTTGGATTTGCTCCATCATTCATCAATTTGTTAATTAAAATAATCAATAATTTATTTTTGGGGCTTTCTGACCTGAGTGATGGAAAATCACTAAAAACTAGGAAATAGTGGGTCCATGGGTTTACATGGTGCTCTTAGCTTGAAAATGAGCACCTACATGACTGAAAGTGATTATTTGGCCCACTTTTATTACAAAATAAAATTTTCCAATTAAACTATTAAAAAATAGCCTAAGTTTTGGAAAAATTAAATTTTAATAAAAAACACTGAAAAAACTAAAAATTTGAAAAATTGAAAAAACCTAGGGGGACTTAGACATGTTCATATGACTCAACCATGATGTCTAGCATGTTTATACATTGACACATAGACTCTAATAACCTCAATAGGCCTAAATTCCAAGCAAACCACCCCAACTTTGGAGGTATGGATTGAAAAAATCAGAAATTATCAGTCGTTTATTCAACAACCAATAATAACCAAGAGAAAAAACACCCTGGGCTGATTGGATTGACAAATAAAGTCTAAGAGACTGAGTCTTTTACAGACACTATCATGCTAGAACATTTATTACAAATCTCCCATGGGGTATGAACATGTGGCATATTACAACAAAGCTCCCCAGAAGCAAGACTGAAGGTTCTTTGAAGTCCAAACAAGTTATCCTTGTCCAGTTCACCACGCTCACTTGGTAAAAAACCACTAAGTACAACTTAGGTGGTAACAATTCTATTGAGTACAAGTCTACTTCTAGATATGTATTCATGTTTTTTGGTGGCCCCATTTGCTGGTATAGCAAAAAGCACGTTGCCATAGCATTATATTCAGCAGAGGCCAAGTATCGAGGAGTGGTGAATGCTTGCATCCAAATAGTTTGGTTGCAAGGAATTATTTCAGAGTTTGATCTTAGTAGTAATTTGTCCACTGTCCTCTTTTGTGACAATTAAAGTGCTATTAAGATATCCATAGATCCAGTTACTAGGCATAGTACCAAGCATGTAGAGATACACATGCACTATATCAGGGAGCTAGTGCAGGAAATGACCATCATTCTGCAATACTACCCAACTAATGAGCGGATTGCAGACATCTTCACCAATAGATTTTCAAAAAATTTCACTTGCCGCCGTTCACTGTTGGGGGTGAGTTCATCAAGGTAGTGAAGGCACCTTCCTTCATTAAATTGATTATTTGTTGATTATTTAATGAACTAGAATTAACATGGGTGCCTCCAACCACTTTTGATGGTTTGTTACACTTCAGTTAACCTCATCGAGGTTCATTGGAGTTATTGATGCACTACCACTTGTTGGTTGGATTGAATTGACATGTGTCTAAGATCATTTTAGTTAGACTTAGTCATTTATTGCACTCCAACTTCAGTTAGGGCTTAGTTGAGTCAATTAGGGTTTTGATCAGTGGTTAACTTGAGTGTTGACTGTGGCTTACATTTAGTTAAGCTAGACTCACTCATTCAATTTGAATGACCTCCTTGGGAATTCTAATTGTTTTGTCATTCATGCTTACATCATGATCATTGTATTGTATTACTCATTCTTTACGTGAATACACAGAGTGGCTACTCATTTTGTAGCACAATTACACCATTTTCATGTCTTATTGTTATTAATATTTTATGAGACTGTGTTTTAATCCCTAGATTACTTTTACAGATTAATACTTATGATCTAGGTCAACCCTCCATCCCTATCCTACCCACCTTGAAACCCCCATCTGTTTCTACTTCCCTCACTTTTCTTACAACTGGGGGGAAACCCCAAACCCAAGTTGTTTTCCCTACTGGGGTAACCTTTTCTAGTATGGGGAAAAATATTTATGTAGGACAAGTGACAGTTAGTATACCTTCCACAAATACCAATGTGGTTACCCCATATTTTGGTTTAGGAGAACCCTGATGGGTTAAGCCTACCATTAGTAAAATTTCATAGAATTATACCTATCTGGGAAATCAACCAACTATTGTCAACTAGAATTATCATCCAATAACACCAGGGTTTTTTTACCACGGCATGCCCTACAACAAAAATATGTATACCCATTGGGGGAAAACTAATTGGTAAAATGTTCTCGTTCATGTGGGACCACTTGTGAATGCTTATAAAGGATATGGATTTCCACCTGCATGTCCACCTTTTGGAGTTCCACCTCCTAGAGGTCCACCATCTATAGGTCCACCTTTTAGAGTTCCACCACCTGGAGGTCCCCCTTTTGGAGTTCCACCACTTGGAGGTCCCCCTAATAGAGGACCACCCCACTTGGAGAACCACCCCCTGGAGGCCCACCTCCCTTAGGTATTCCACCACATGGGGAACCCTTGGGAGAGTCACTCATGAATCAACCACCCAACCAACCATTCATGGGAACATCAAAAACACTAGTTTATCAATCGACTACAACCCCAATGGTCCTCAAATGTCTTATCAATATTACCAGTATCCACATCCTAGTCAATAGTTACCATTTTTTGATACTTTAGATCTGACACATATTTTTGGATTGATCAATGACTCCATTCATCATGGTTGGATCCATTCATCATGGTTGGTGATCCCTGTTAAGTTACCCTTTAATATACCAAAGTTTGATGGTAAACATGGTGAGGACCCCCAAAATCACGTAATGACATATCATTTGTGGTGCTAATATAATTCTTTGATGAATGGTTCAATATATTTTCATTTGTTTTAGAGAACCCTCACTGGGGTGGATACAAAATGGTATATTGAGCTACCCCAACATTCCTTTTAGGATTTCAATACCCTAGAAAGGACATTTTAACACATTTTTAGTTACCAATATGATATGAAACAACTAGGGATGTTTTGAACTCACTCTATCATTCCTCTTCCACCCATATCTCTGATCATATAAATGAGTGGAGATGATGATGTAGGTTGATAAATCTCCCATTCTCAATCAGTTACTCACCAATTGGTTTACCAAATCGTTGCTTCCCCCCATTGCTAGGGATATTTCCATGGGAGGTGCTATCAGCGAGGAGAAATATATTAGTCATGATCAATACCTTGACTTGGTTTATTCCCACTCATGAACTCTCTATTACTAAACTCCTCATGCTCCCTGTCCCACTTTAGATCCTTCAATAGCATCAACAGATCCACTTGATGATGGCATTCTTGGATTTGTCCAATCACAATTGAGGGATAAATCCTCTAAGAAACAAAAACAACCAGCCACATCTGCTAATCAAACTGTTTCAAATGACAAGACTGCTTCCCCTCCTATTGTTTTAAACAAAGTGAATGTGGTGCAATGCTCATAATATTATGGAGGAGAGAAGAAAGGAAATAACAAAGCCAAGAAATATGAGAACCAAAAGGAAGGTAATAAAACATAAAACCATGATATTGAACCCAAAAAAAATATAAAGGATAAATTCCCACACCTCATCTATGGAGGTGACCACTTCACCAAGGAGTATCCTTGTCATGAGGAAGTCAATAAATTTGTTAAAAACACCTATGCTATGACAGTTTTGACAGATCCTTTCCCTACACAACAATAATTGATTGAAAACCAATCCTTACATGGGTCCTCTTCATCCTCCATAGATGAATTTAAAATGATTTCTATTGACATGGTCAATATTAATACCATATCTCATAGCTATGACCCGCCTCTAGCCAAGAAAGATGATAATACTTCAACTGATAAACTTGTAGTTTCCAAGCCTCCCCTACCAATAGAATTCATATCAATAAACATGTTCTCAACATGGTCCTTCGACCACCAAAGAGTACAATTCAAAATTTTGTATTCAATCCCAACAAATGGGAAACCCAATATTACAACATAGTTGAGGATTGGGATCAAACACTATGTTCCATGTCTACCCTTGAGGTATTCCATAACTTCCCCACACAGAGGAAGAAAGTGTTGTCCTTCCTTGGAGCCATGGATCAAGAGAATAGTAATGTCATTGCTTTCAAACTAGATGATTTCAATTCTAAGGTTTCCCATCAATTAGCATTCCAATTATCCGTGAAAGTTATTGGGAATATAATCCATCGTACTGTAATGGATGAGGGTGCCTCGACTTTGTTTATCTATTTATCCTATTGGAGAGATATTGGCTCTTTTGATATTGATCACTCACCTATGACATGAAAGGCCTTCGATGGTGATGGTTTTCAACCTTATGGACTACTTCCCTCCCTCCAAGTCGAACTTGGGGGAAGATCAGTGTCCATTAACATCGAATATGTCAATGCTCCTCTAGATTATGATATTGTTCTAGGTCAAAAGTAGTTCTACACAATGTAAGCTATTTCTTCATCTGCATTTTGAGTAGTCCATCTCCCATTCCAAGGGAATATTGTCAGCATTGACTAGATATATTTTTGTTCACCAGACATAAATACCAACTCTATGAACAATGTTCCACTTTTGGCTTCTTCAACTCTACAGTATTAGAACATATGAGTGGGTATGTTGAAATAATATTCTATCATGGAAATTTTTCCATTAAATGCCCCACCACCTCCTTCATAAAAGACATCCATGAACATGATATTAGCTTCGAGCTATGACTCCTGGGATAAAGGGAAGTCAATCACTAATTCAACATCATTAAGACATTTTGAAGAAATGTACCAAGCTATCCAATCCACTAGTATGGCCACCAAATGATTAGTTGTTGGTGGATTCAAACATGTATCGCCTATCATATTAGATAGAAACCCCATCCCCATATTTGTATTACCTTTTGCACACACTTCCTTATGATGAATCCATTATGGAAGTTATGTCTTTAGACAAGATGCTTTGGAAACATCATCATCACTGATCCTCTTTCCTTCCCAATTTCCATATGGTAGAGGACCATTTGGGAACCATGGTTTCATCTGATATCATAACTAATCCTCTGTCGCTGGTGCTCATCCATGATGTTGGTTTCGAGGGTAATATGAGCAACATTACCAAGATCATATTGATTGATATATCCATGAAACTTGGAATCCTATAGAACATCAATGTCGGCCAAAATTCTCCCCCCTCAGAGATAAATTCTTATACAACCCTTTTCAAATAATTCAGAGATATTTCCTCTTGAACCTATGAAGAAATTCCAGGGATAAACCCTTCAATCATCATTCATGAAATTAATACTTACCCCAACGTCAAGCCGGTGTGTCAGAAACTTCGACAAGTTCATCCATTAAAAGCAACCACCATTAAGGAAGAGATTGAGAAACTTCTTAAACATGGGTTTATTTTCCCCATACCTCTAATTAAATGGGTGTCTAATATTACCCCAATAAAGAAGAAGGGGAGAGAGAGAGAGAGATAGGGTTGGGTTAGGGTAGAAGAAGAGAGAGGAGGGGGCAATTAATGGGATGTGCGAGAGAGAGAGAGACGAGGGGGGTTGATTATAGGTAAGGTGGATAAGGGGGGTTCAATAAGACAAAGAGTAAGATATCATAAGAGTTAGGGGTTTTCAGAGGATTAGGGATAGAGAGAAGGGGTAATACCTTAGGAGAGGTTGGTGTATTTTAGGGAGAGAGAGAGAGAGAGAGAGAGAGAGAGAAGTTTTACGGGGAGGGGGATTAGGTGAGAGAGGGAATAGGGGGTTAGGGGTAAAAGGAGTAGGATATGGTTTAGAGAGAGATGGGTTATGCGAAGAGAGGGAGAGAACTTAGAGGGGGAGATACATATAGATATAGAGAGAGAGGGAGAGAGAGATGATGTGGTGATTATGGGTAGGGGTAAGAGGGAATTTAGGGTAGATAAGTGTTATAGACCAAGGATTTGAGAGTTATGGAGAGGAGGAGGGAAGATAGATAGAAGATAATGTAAAGAGAGAGAGAGATAAAGGTAGAAGTTTGATTAGTGGTAGTGGAGGGGGGGTGGGGGAGAGAAAAATAAAGAGATAAACATGGTTAGTGAGAGATAAGGAGAGAGATAGAGAGAGGTAGGAAGGAAGGTGGGGATATACAGGGAGAGAGATGTTAGGGGATGGTAGGTGGTAGGGAGAGGTGGATTGTCATGAACATATAAAGAGGTGGGTGTATGGATAACAATAGAGTAGAGAGAGTGGATGGGGTTAGGGGTAGAGAGAGAGAGAGGGAGATAGACGAGGGGGGGTGATTAGGGGTAAGGTGGAGGAGGGTGGGTTTAGGAATATAAAGTGTAAGAGATCAAAAGTGTTATGGGTTTGGGGAGGAGTATGGATAGAGAGAAGGGGAAAATACCTAAGGAGTGGGTGGGTGTGGTGTAAAGAGAGATGGAGAGAGGTAAGGGGGGTGATTAGGGATAGGGGGAAGAGGGGCATGTGGCTATAGAAAGAGATAAAGATTAATATTTTTAGGGGTTTTGTGAGTAATTAGAGAGAGAGAGGAGGAGGAGGTACAAGTGAAGGGGAATAGGAGAGAGGGAGGGGGGTTAGGGGAAGTACAAGGAGCACTAACGAGAGAGAGAAAGGGGGTAAGCATAAGGGATGAGGAGAGTTGAGTTTAGAGAGAGAGAGGGAGGGATATTGTGAGGATTATGGGTTTAAGGAGGAGAAGGGATATTAAAGAGAAGGGGATGTGTATAGGGGGGAGAGGGGAGCTAGAATTAGAGAGAGAGAGAGAGGGAGAGGGTTATTAGGA
The DNA here is from genome assembly GCA_001517045.1 of Pseudotsuga menziesii. Classification (NCBI taxonomy): domain Eukaryota; kingdom Viridiplantae; phylum Streptophyta; class Pinopsida; order Pinales; family Pinaceae; genus Pseudotsuga; species Pseudotsuga menziesii. The sequence continues at coordinate 48,258 of LPNX010771965.1, read as the reverse complement.
GAAACATAAAGAGAGGGTGGTATTAGGTATATGGAGAGTGGGGAGGGGGATATGGGAAATAAGAGAGCGATATAGGGAGGGTGCTAGTGGGTTTTGTGAGATATATAGGGGTGGGTGTTAGGGGTAGGTGGAGTAAGGGAGAGAGATGGGGGTTTAGTAAGAGTTAGGTGGTGAAGGGAGAGACAAAAAATGGGAGGAGGGATGATAGTGGCTAGGGTGGAAGTAGGGATTAGGTATCAAAGAGAGGGGGTGTTAAAGATAAGGGTTAGGGGGAGAGAGGGGGGATTATGAGTATAAAGATATAGAGAGATAAAGGGTTGATTATGGGAAGGGGTGGGTTTTAAGGGTAGGGAAATAGATAAAAATCATGTAGTTTAAGGGTTTGGGGTGGAGGAGGGTAATTAGAGAGAAGAGGGAGTTGAGAAAGAGAGAGAGAGAGGTAGGGGGTGAATAGGGGTAGTGGAGAGGAGGGGGTTGAGGGAGAGAAAGAGATAGATATTGAGGGGTTTAGTAGTTTATGGAGGAGGAGGGAAATTAAGGATAAGGGGGGGTATAGGGGAAGAGAAATAAATTGATAAATGGGAGGGGGAAGGGGATTATAAAATAGAGAGAGAGAGAGAGAGGGAATTTAGTGGTAGGAAGAGAAAGTTGGGGTTAAGGATTAAGTAGGGGATTAGGGGTAGAGAGAGGGAGAGGGAGAGAGGATGGTTGTTAGGGTGTTGGGGGAGACAAAAACTAGTGGAGGTTAGGGGTAGGTAGAGGATAAAGAGAGAGATATAATGAGATAGGGTGTTAGTAAGGGTTAAGGGGAGGAAGGGAGAGATAGAGAGGGAGGAGGGGGGTTAGTTGTAGGGTGGGAGTAGGGGGTGAGTGTAAGAGAGAGAGAGAGAGAGAGAGAGAGAGAGAGAGAGATGATAAGGGGTAATTAGGGGCAGGGGTAGGAGGGGGTTTTGGGAGATAAAGAAATAGAGATCAAGACGATTAAAGGTTTTGGGAAGAGCAGGGAAGTTGGAGAGAATAGGGGTATAATTGAAGAAGTATGGAAGAGAGAGAATGAAATATGGTTTAGAGGTTAGATTAATAAGTAGGGGAGAGAAAATGAAATAGGTTAGGGATATGGAGATGATGAATGGGGGTTTATGGGTAGAGAGAGATATATTGGGAGGCTTATGGGTGTTGAGAGGATTAGAGAGAGAGAGAGAGAGAGAGAGAGAGAGTTAAGGGTTTATAGGGATATAGATGGTGGGAGGATGGT
>LPNX010771965.1:0-45504 GCA_001517045.1 Pseudotsuga menziesii | reverse complement strand
AGAGAGAGAGGGTCAAGGGTGTTAGGGAGTAGGGGAAGAGAGATAAGGTGGGGGTTAGTGGTAGGTGGAAGAGTATGGGGTTAAGTGAGATCCAAGGGGGTAGTGCTTAGGAGTAGGAGGGAGGAGGGTGGTTATGGGAGAGAAAGGATTAGATATCATGAGGGTTACGGGTTTAGGGAAGAGTAGGGAAGGTCTAGAAAAGGGGGGTATACTTGAGGAGTGGGTGGGTATGGGAGAGAAATAGAGAGATGAGGGGGTGATTATGGGTAGGGGTAGAGAAATATATAGATATTTGGGATTTTTGGGGTTTCAGGAGGAGGATGGTAGAGAGAGAGAGAGAGAGGCAAGTGGTGATCAGGTTGTTATACCAAAAACCTGTCATCATCATGTGATAAGACCTTTGACATACCTAATTGCCTTGAATCCTAGAACTTGGAGTGGAAACCCATGTTGTTTTTCAATCTTTCATGAAAATTCCTAGCACCGCACTTTCCTTGTTAGCTAGGAGTGGTTCCTTGCTCACACAGCCTTTCTGTTGTTTTCCATAAGCGGTGCCACTGCCTATTGCCCTTGGTCCATGAGTGGTTCTTACCTGAATTTCTCTATCATAAGAGGAGAAATGTGGTACCCTGGGTATGATGGGAAAAAGAGAAGATTCTCAAGGCTTCTAGATCATGAGCCTCATGTCCTCCCTTATCCCTATCATTGTGGGTCAGTTGAGCTTGAGATCCCTCATCCTAGGATCTTAGAGGCCACCTCATCCACAAATATCTCAACCTTTCCTATCCATTGAGCCTTATAAATACATGATCATGTCCATGGTTGAGGGGGAGAACCATTGAAGTATTATTATGTTGTTGGATTGACCACTTGGCCCAAGCCATTGGAGAGAATAGAGAGCAAAGTTGGAGCTTATGGGGATGAAATTTTTGGTTTCATGGATATTCATGTCAACACTAAGGCTTAATTGGTTGTAAAATTCTCCATTTTAATTTTAATGCAAAGCTTATTTTTGTCCCACTTTACTATTGTTGTTTGATTTCACATGTAAATGTTGTTGGATTCCTTAGTCACTGACATGGATTAATAGATTATGTTCTGGTAGCTTTGATGTGTTTGTGTTTTTAATTTGATTGCAGTTACATAGGTTTACTATCGAAGCAGGCATTCTAGGTATCTACGATATCCAGGGAGGGTCATCATCCTTTGTCGTTCATTTGTTTTGGATATGAACCATTCAAACCAGAGGAACATATTTTGTCCATAGAAGGTGAAATATTCCTGCTAACAAATCTGGTGACTCCACTATGGAATGAATGTATGTATTAGCTGATCTAATCTTCCTCAGTTCTTCAACTCTTATCTGAATCTAGGCTCCTTCTCCAACTCTCTTTAGTTAGATATGCTATCTGACTTAGTGAATTTTGGTTTGAAACTTCCATATCTATTTAGATCTGAATCATTTCAACCTTTTATGCTCTTTCTCACTTTCAATATATCATTTTTTACCTTGATCTAGTCTTTTTCTGACTTGATCTGTCATTCTCTATGTGTTTTGGAATTTTATAGGAAACCACACTTATGCAGTGAGAGAGAAGCAATGCCATTTCCTGAACCTAGTGAGTAGCCCATGGCACCACCACCTGAGTCTTGTTGGAGAGAAGCGATGATGGGATAGAACTACTCTATCAATACTCGAGAAGTGCGGTGCCAGGTAGGCATCATTCCAAGACCTCATTTTTCTCATTTTTTGTAAAACTTTGGGTTGATTTTGCTTTCAGCCCTGCACTGTCAGGCTTGTGTGTCAGAATTTGATGCTTGTAGTTTGGAATTTTGTGTTTAATGATTGATTTAATTGGGAAATTCAAAAGCTGGGTTAAACTTTTGATGATTCATTCACTTTGGTGCTTGTTGGTTGTAATTGCGAAAGAATTTCTTTTTTTTTGAAAAGATTAGGGTGTTAGTAAGATCTCTTTTCATTTATGTTATATAGACTAAAAGAAGAACAATTGATTGGCATCTTAGTTTCATTTATTTTTTTCATAGAAAACTTCTTTTTATTCCCTTAAAAAAGAAATTTTTTGACTGAGATTAGGTTATCATCATTGAGCATTGGACATTGGATCTCTGAATGGATTTAAAAGCTTTCATGCTCTTTATGTTCTTTCATCTCTTGTGCATTTAGTACTATCTTGTCAAAATAAAAAATATGGTACTTTTAAGTTAGATTTCCCTATGTTTTAAGAAAATTGAAAATAGAGTGCATTTGCATGTAGTGTGCTTCTTGGTTTTCTTTTAGGAAAAGAGATTCTTCCCTTTCTCATTGCTTTCAGAAAAGAAAAATCAATTTGGAAAGTGCTGTTTGTCTTTGATTTTGTGTTCAAGAATATTTTTTGGAAATATTTTTGGTTTTGAAACAAAATAAAATAATCTCTTTCTCTCCTATAAGTAGGCATACTGAACGGTAAAGTGAAATATTTTGCATAAGCATATTGCATGGTTTTACTTTTCTATCAAAACACCATGCATTCACCTAACCGCCCACTTTAAAATTAACGGTAGTTATATGTTAAAATTTACATAGCAATTGGAGTGATAGGTTAGAGATGTGTTTGGGCATCATTAAGCATAGGAGTTGTCGTTATTTGTCTCCATTACATCCTGGGACTCGCGCGGTTCTTCCATGTACCATTGATATATCGAACGACCTTTCACGTACCCTTGAGGTATATAGAAAGGTACTTCATGTACTCAATTGTATATCGGAAGGCCCCTTGTGTATGGTTATGAATTAGATAGCACTACTACTAATTTGAGCTCCCACGTACCTTGAGTATATCGGGAGACCCCACTAGGATACCTTATCCATCTGAGAAATTACCTTTACCCATATTGCTTGGATCCATACACCAAAAATAGCATTCAGGGAGATTACTACGCATGTACCCATGAGGTATATCATGAGTGGCACCTTCTTGACAATCCTGGTGAGAGACCTGACTATTTGAACTCCTCCTATCATTTTAAGTGTGCTTGTGTAGGGAAATTTTTTGGTGTGTTTTCTAGTTTTTGCAGACCCTAGGTTAGATAGGAACTATACAAAATGGCTGAGTTAAGATAGTCCAGAAGAGTACGGGGCTTGCCACCTGATTTTATTCCTGGTTCAGGAGAAAATCCAATGGAAGCTATCGACCAAGGAGCTGCTACCACCTCCCAAGTGGGAGATAGTGTGGTTGCAGAAAGTGGAGGACCATATTCTTCACACTCGCCTCCCTTGGTCCAACAGCCTTCTCAGGGAAACACCTAGTTCCATTCTCCCATAGAAGGTCATGTTTATGATACTACCCATTTGGATTATGGTCCCAATGCTCCATTCTGGGATACCTCTATAGGATAGGCCATTGCCTCATTTGGCACCTGTTTAAACTCTTCTGAAGATGAAGAAGAACATAGGAAATACTGTGCTTCCATTCTCCATGCACAGGAGATTGACAAGCAGATAGATGAACTATTAGGCTTGACACCATCACGTTCCACATCTGTTCATGTGGGATATCATTCACTTGTCGATTCTATGAGACCCATTGAACCAATTATAGATCGTGTAGTAACACCACTCAACCTAAGTCAAAATACCACCCCCACCAACTCCCATATTATGTCTGTTCCAAATCCTCCTAGGTCTTCTGCACCTGGGGCCCAACCTTCAATTCTCGTCTCGTCAGTACCTTCTAGTGCCGAGGGGCAACCCCCATCATGACCTACATTATCTAGCACTGGAATTGTACCTAGTTAAGGGCAGAACTCTAATATAGAACCATCTATAGTTTATGTCCCTCCCACCCATACTAATGCGGTTAATCCCCCATCCAGTTTAGGTCAGCCCTTGGGAGCACAACCTATAACCATACAATCTTCTAGAGGTTATGGTTATCAAATACCTATAGGTAACATTAATCATCCACCTAATCCTATAGGAATTCCCTATGCTAGAATTCCATACCCTAGTAATACTTTTACACCATGGGGCAACCCAACTGGTCTTACATGTCAGCTACGGGGGGGATACCTATAGATACTACGGGAGGTGGTGGAGGACCACCTTATGGAGGTCCTCCCCCTGGGGGCCTAATGGTCTCGAAGGATCTGGAAACTTTCCTCCTTATGATCCTAATGGTACTAGTGGTCCTGGGGGGCCTGGTGGCTTTCCCCCTGACGGCCCTGGAGGGTCTAGTGGCCCTCCTCCTAGTGGTTCTGGAGGCTCTGAAGGTTTACCTCCTAGTGGCACTGGAGGGTCTGGTGGTCCACCTTCTGGTGGTCCTTTTGGTATTGGTGGTCCCAGAGGCCCTAGTGGTCCTCCTCCCAGAGGCCCTGGTGGTCCTCCTCTCTGAGGCCCTAGTGATCCTGATCCCAGAAATCAACCCTCTATGAGTAGATTTTCCATTAGTTCTTCGTCAAAGAAACCTGTCTTTTAGTCCACTTATGGTCCTACTGGAAATTATATGCCATATCAATATTACCAGTATGTACAACCCAACTGTTAGTTACCTTTCCTAGCAACTTTGAACTTACCTGACTTATCTAAGTTGATTAATGACCCCATTCGACATAATCCCTCATGGCCTCCTATTCCAGTCAAATTACCATCGGACATCCCGAAATTCAATGGGAAGTAGGGAGATGGTCTGAAAAACCATGTTATGACTTTCCATTTGTGGTGTTCTTCAAAATCCCTCATGGATGATTTAGTTCGGTTATGATTTTTTCAGTGAACTTTGACCAGTACAGCCGCAAAGTGGTACATTAAACTCCCACAAAATTTGTTTGTGGATTTTGGCTCACTGGCAACTGTGTTTCTTACACACTTTCAGCTTCTTATTCATTATGAAATAGGTACTGATCTCTTAACTTCTCTGTGATATAACACCTCCACCCACATATCCGATCATATCCATGAGTGGAGAAGGCAGAGAAGGCTTATCAAGGCCCCTATTTCGGATCAGTTATTAGCTGATTGGTTTACCAAATAGTTATTGCCTCCAATCACCCAAGACGTGGCTATGGGTAGTGTTGCTACTAAAGAGCAGGCCATTAGTTGAGCCCAGTATCTAGACTTGGTCTATTCCTAGTCTAGAACACTTTACGACTTGATTCCTCAAGCTCCTCACCCAAGCACCGATCCCGCCAAACCACCAGCAGAAATACCTATTGATGGGATTGTTGGTTCAATCCAGTGCCCACCAGTAGTGAAACCTACCAAGCAACCCCAAACTTCCACCCCTACTCCTTCAACTCCTACAGTTTCTACCAAGGTTAATTCTATTCAAAGTACTCAATCCTTGGGCAATAAAAAAAAGGGTAAAACTGGGAATAAAAAACCCAGAAACCAATAGGAGAATCCAATACCAGCCAACAGTGATAACGATAAAGGGAAAAGAAAGGAAAAATATCCATGTCTGCTATGCAGAGGTGATCATTTCTCAAAGGAGTGTCCTCGATGGGACAAAATCTCCTAATTTCTGAAGTCAAATCCCACACCCGTAGTACTCATGGACCCTTTTCCCTCTTAGCAACAATTGATAAACCACATGTCTAATCAGGGTAAATCTAGTTCATCAGAGGAAATTCATATGATGTCCTTAGATACCATCAATCTGCAAACTCGAAGTGAGAATTATAACAAACCCATAGATAAGAAATAATATCATTCTTCTTCAAGGAAAGCTCTCTCCACTAGTTCTCCCAAATCCTCGTCTACTATCCCCCTATCTATCAAGAAGCCTACTCTCGACATGATTTTGCATCCACCTAAGAGTACTCTTTGAAAGGATGTATTTAACCCTAATGCCCAAGCTACTCAATTTTATAATGTATTTGAATATCTCACTCAAGAACCTTGTGCAATGTCTACCTTAGAGGTACTCCAAAGTTGCCCTACACAGCGCAAAAAATTGTTGACAACATTAGGAGCTTTAGACCCAGATAATACTAACTTGATTCACTTTAATGTTGAGAACTATAAGTCTAGGTTACCTCACAAAATTTCTTTTTATATCATTACAAAAGTAGTTGGAAAGAAAGTTTTTTGAACGGTACTAGATGAAGGAGCTTTGACCTCAGTTTTGTCTCTATCTTGTTGGAAGGCTCTTGGCTCTCCCAATATTGTAACATCACCTATGACCCTCAAGGCCTTTGACAGATGGGGTATCCAACCCCATGGTCTCATATCAGCTCTAGCAGTCAAGCTTAGGGCAAAAATCATTTCCATTCAAGTAGAAGTGGTAGATTCCCCCTTAGAATACAACCTCCTTCTAGAAAGAAATTGGTTCTGTGCCATGACTATTGTCTCCTCAACAGTATTCCGAATAGTCCAATTTTTGCATCTAGGGAGAATTTTCACCATTGGCCAACTTGATTCTTTACACCGTATGTTACTACCTCCATAGATAATAACATCCCCATGTTAGGCTAGTCCCCTCCTCCTTACCAATCGATTGGGGTAGGCATGTTGAAGGATTCATCCCTTATGGGGATTTTTCCATCCACTCCTCCTAGCACAGATACTGTGACAGTCCATATGATTGCCTCATTTGATTACGAGCCTAAGGTAAAATAATTTGTTGAGTCCACCTCATTGAGTCCATGCAAAATAATGTATGATTCCATTCAAACCTTTTTCGATGATCACACTGATGATATTCATCTAGTGGCTTCAGATCCTTACCATTTACCATACTGGTTAGAACCTTCTCTTCTTGTTCTATATTATCTCACTAAGAATTTCCCTTTTGATGAGTCCATTATGGATATCATGAATACAGATGAGTCCATTTGGGAGGATCACCATCATAGATCTATGTTCCTCCCCAACACCAGTTCGGTTAGCCATGATTATGCATCTTTGTTTCCTACTGATATTGTTAATGTACCCCAAAGTCCTATATTGTTGCAAGATATAGATTCTGAAGGAAACCTTTGCAACATTACTTAGATGAGTCTGATTGACATATCAGCTAAGCCTGATACTATCGAGCATGCTCATGTTCGGCAGAACTGCTCGGCATATGAATTTGAACCATACAAGGCACTTTTCAAAGAATTCCATGATACTTTTGCCTAGTCCTATGAAGAGATGCTGGGGATTGACCCATCCATTGTGTTCCATGAGATTAAAACCTATCCCACGGCTAAACCTATTAGACAAAAACTAAGGCAAGTCCATCCTTGAAGGACCACAGCTATTAAAGATGAAATTGAGAAACTTCTCAAAGTTGGGTTTATTTATCCTGTACCCATGATGAAATGGGTATCGAACATTGTCCCTGTCAATAAAAATAAGGGCACCATTAGAGTCTGTATCTACTTTAGGGATTTGAATAAATCTTGTCTTAAGGACAACTTTCCTACTCCACATATCAATCATATTATCGACAAGTGTGCTGGAAGTGTCATCTTTTCATTTATGGATGGCTTCTCTGGCTATAATCAGATTGAGATATTACCCTCCGATTAACATAAAATGGCATTCATTTTCCCATGAGGAACCTTTACATATAAGAATTTACCTTTTGGCTTGAAAAATGATGGAGCCACATTCCAGTGTGCGATGTCCTATGTGTTTCACGATATTAAACATATTGTTGAACCGTACCTTGATGACTTCCCTACTCATTCACAGTGATAGGAGGACCACCTTGGTCATCTTAGAGAGATATTCTTGAGATGTTGTCATTATAATATACAGCTCAATCCACATAAATGTGTTTTTTACGTTGAGATAGGACATTTACTAGGTTTTGTGGTATCCAAAGATGGCATCCGGATTGATCCTTTGAAAATTGCCACCATTTTAGCTCTACGAGCCCCAACTAATCTCCTGGAACTCCAAAGTTTGCAAGGGAAGGCAACATTTCTTTACTGTTTCATTTTCAATTTCACAGATAAAATGCATGGTTATATGTGTCTCCTCAAGAAGAACACATCATTATTTTGGGATGACCAGGCCCAACATGCCTTTGATAATATTGAGCACGCTCTAACTCATTCACCTGTGATACACCCCCCAGATTATTCAAAGGAATTTCTTCTATATATTGTTGCCTCTGCTACTACCATCGCTATATTTTTAGTGCAGGAAAATATCCACGGTCAGGAGCACGTGATTTATTATGCCAATAAGAATCTCATGGATTTCAAAACTCACTATTCACGTGTGGAAAAGTTAGCATTGGCCATGGTCATTGCTGTACAAAAGTTTCATCACTACATTCTGCTCCACACTACCATCGTATTGGAAGACTAGAACCCTATGTATTACATCCTGACTCATCAGGTGCTCGGGGGCAAGTAATCCCACTGGATAGTTATACTTCAGGAGTTTGATCTGGAATTTTCCAAATCCACATCAAAGAAATCCTTGGTATTTGCCGAGCTCATGTGTGATCTTCCTTGTGCTTCAAGAGAATTTGATCCCAGTGATTCATTTTCAGGTGAATTCCTATTCCTGATTAGCACTACTGACCTTTGGTATGGAGATTTACTTTTTTATCTCCAAACACAATGATTTCAGCCCCATTTATCCCATGATGATCACCACCATATCCGTCACCACGCGAAATACTACCTCATTTTGAATGATACCTTATATAGATGTGGGATTAACTCTATTCTCCAGCAATGCCTCATCCATGAGGAGGCAGAACATGTGTTTAATGATTTCCATTTTGGAGGATGTGGCGATAATTTATCTAGGATGGTTACATCCTAGAAAATCCTTCACGCTGACTATTTCTGGCCTTCTGTCTTCAAAGACTGTCATGAGGTTGTTAAGAAATTCCCACCTTGTCAACACTTTTATCCTAAAAGTGCACCCATTCTCCTATGTTACACCCCATCATTGTCATTGGCCCATTTGCCAAATGGGGGATTGAATTCATGCATTGTAAGCCTACCTCAGCTAAGGGGCATGGTTACATCATCGTAGCCATTCACTATTTCACAAAATGGGGTGAGGCCATGCCTACATATGCAGAAGATGGTAAGCTTGTCACTCTCTTCCTATTCAATCATATCATAGCTAGATTTGGAGTCCCACAATCCATCGTTAGTAATCACGGATCCCACTTCCATACTCAAATGATGGAGGAACTAAGTGCCAAGCTAGGTTTTCACCATGAAAAGTCTACACCATATTATCCACAAGCTAATGGTCAAGTAGAGGCCATTAACAAAGTTTTAAAAACTATGCTTCATCAGATGGTTGGAGATCATAAATCCAACTAGCACCATGTTCTTTTCTCCGCTCTTTGGGCTTATTGGACTTCAGTGAAAAGAGCCACTAGATTCATGCCATTCCAGCTTGTCTATGGACTCAAAGTTGTCTTACCGATTCAATGTCAGATTCCATCCTTACAACATTTCGTTGAAATTCTCCGAGACACTTCTGCAGAGGAAGAAAGATTTTTGTACTTGAATAACCTTGATGAGACTCAAAGAGATGTTTCCTTGGCTAATGAGGCACATAAGAAATGCGTCAAGGCACAGTATGATAAATATGTCCAACCTCGTACCTTTAATGAGGGTGACCTAGTCTTGACTTATGATCAGAGATATGACAAACTAGGGAAGAGTCAGTTTGAGTCCATGTCATGTAGACCTTTCGTCATTTCTAAGGTTTTAGAGAAAAGAGCCTACAAGCTCATTGATTATGATGGAATCCCTTTAGGGAAATATTGCAATGGGTTGTACCTGAAAAGGTACTATGCCTAGGTCTTTCTTGGGTAGTATATTGTATATATGTATATTGCTTGGCTTTCAACATTCTTTTAGTATTTTCAAGATGGTTTTGAGTTTAGTGTTCACATCTGTTTATACCATGTTTTGGTGATGCAGATGGATTTCTATGGTTTTGGTGATGGTGCTTACCACCACACCTTGAATCTCGCCTTAGCTGCTTGGGTCCTATATTCCCTAGCTGAAGATTTGGTTAGTTCAGAGTGATTTGTATAGGTCTCACTACTAATAACATCATCAAGTATGAAGCAGTCACTGGTCTCCTGACTGAAGCTGCCTCCCAAGATGTTCGCAATCTAGTAGTATTGATGGACTTGCAACTCATGGTTTGCCATTTAAACCATATTTACACCATTAGAAACCCTGTGCTTCTCTGCCTCTTTCAAAGAGTACATTTGCTGGAAAGATCATTTGAAACCATCACTTATAGTCATATACCTAGGGAACATAATGTAGTTGCTAACTTATTATCTAATTACATCCTAGATTGGCATATTTCCCATTCATGACATTAAAATCAAACATGGTCCATTGTAAATAAACATTTAAAGACACATAAAATTCATATAAAAACCATTTACCATTTGAGACATATAAACACCAGGTAAAGTATGTTTATATATATATACAAAAAGTTTACAAAAAATAAGTCCTGAGACCTCATCTAAAGCACATAGGATTTCAGGAAAAATCACTATACAAAATCTTGAAGCTGTCAGCTTTCAGTACATATCCCATACACTAGTGATGCTCGTGGTAGCACATCACTACCCAAGATACTCGACACAGCAGCTTACTGAATCGACTCGGTACTCCCACTGTAGGTATCTGATACCTCATCGGGAGGTCATCAATGGAAGCATCTGGGATATCCAAGGTCAACCTCTCCAAGTTTTCCTCTAACTCCCTAGTGATATCATTGCCCTATGGTACAAATCAGGCTCTAGCTCACCTATCTAGTGGAGAAGCTCCTCCTGGTCACACTGCTCCAACATCTGCATGAGAATATATGGGTCTCATCACTTAACATAAAAAATATAAAACATTAAAAACATTTCATCCATTTTAGGGTTTCTTGCTTCTTACCGATGTCACCCCACTTTCCACTAGGTGGGAGTGGTAGGTCAGCATATTTGATGAAGTTCGTACCTACATAAGCATAATCCTCAACCATGAGGATCTGATCTTAGAGCTATCTGAAGAATGAGTCACCGAACTTCAATTTCCCTCTACCTTCTCCTATATGAGCCATGATTTAGACCCACCTCAGCATACAGGCATCCCGCGCTCTCAAAATTTTGAATACCACCTGAGGTCTCATATGTGGAACCCGCTCAAAGAAGAAGCAGGCTAAAATGGAACCAAAGCCAAACTACTTTAGCTCTCCCTGCCGACACTTAATCAGCTGATCTTTGAATATCGGAAGCATGGCTTCTGCTGAGTTGAACACTGTGGGTGCCATGGCCTCTATGGAATATAACATGTGTTCCCTAGAAGCCTAGTGTTACGAAGAGAAATTTCTATGGCTTGGGGTACCACAACAGATAGCTTGACTCCAGAAATCAATCCTTTCTAATATGCAAGAGAAATCAAATATCTAACACTAAAGGATCAAAACTCGTACCTTATTCTGAACGGTTGAAGAGGTAAGGGTGGGTAAACCATAGGAATATTGAGCTTAATAGGAAGAATACTTAAGTCAAAATTGAACATAACATAGCAATTTGAAAGTATATATCACCTATCTTGCTTAGAAGTAGGTAAGTACACCATATGGCTTTTCTCAGTTTTCAATGTAATAATATTCCTTTCTATCATAAAATCGACCAATCCAACACCAATAGCATAATCACCCTTAAGCAATTGGCCTCTCTTTTGAGGCACTTTGTCCTTACCCACTGCTTTCTTAACACCCATATTAATGGCTTGCACTTTGATAGCTGACTGAATTTGTTGTATCAACGTAGCTACCTTTATGATTGATAAATCCTATAAAGGGTTGAAAACAGACCCTAGGACATTAATAAGGAGTGCCTCTAGCATATATTTACCCATCACATAAATATATGTTATATCAGTCTCGATTAGCTCACACTGTTTTGTTAAATATAACTTAGCATAAATATTCTCCTTATTGATTAATAGGCCCACCATTCTAGGAATGCTTTTAAATACACTTTCCTCGTAAAAAATCATCGTAAGCTCCTCAATTCGATGTTGTAATACCCACAACTCATGGTCACTCAATGGTTCACCATTATAATGTTTAGAGCTATTCAACAACTTGATCACTGCATTGTGATAGAGAGTAGAATTACTCTTCTTCTCATTAACAATTGACATTGAAATATTGATTTCATTGTAAAATGACTACCAAAACGACTCAATAATACATCCCTATCAACATCCTTTGATCCTGAGCTAGCAAACATCCTGTATCTTATGTTTAATAACGTACCATCCTATCTCAGGCTATTAGTAACACTACCACTACCATAAATACCTCTCATGTTATTAGTAAATGAATGAAGCATGTTATTAGTAACTGAATGAAGCATGTTATTAGTAAATGAATGAAGCATGTTATTAGAAGAATGAAATGAATGAAGGCCCATACTACCACTACCAACATAATAAGAGGAACCTATTGAACAAACAAAATAAGAATGAGTTTGAGAGGCCACCATAGAACTCAAGAGTGGCATTGGAGACACTCAGAGGCCTCCATAGAACCCAAAATAGGCATCAGGTCGAGAGGAAAAAGTATAAAAATATCGAACGTACATTGAACGAACAAAATAACCATTGGAACCCATTGAATGAACAACTGAATGAATAAATAAAAAATATGAACCAACTGAACGAACAATATATAAACTACTAAAACTACTACTTATTTGTTTGTGAAAATCGTTTTTCATGTTGCTTTCGGATTGCATAAAATAACAAGGCCAGTTCGACTCCTTCAAGGTGCTTTCCAAGGGAAAGGACAAGGAAGCCAAGGAGGCAGTGAAAAGGAACCTTAAAGAAACCCAGGTGCACTCCCCCTGGGGGAATACAAAAATCCAGGGGAGCACTCACTACTAGCCATCACAACAGGCTAGGCAAGGGTCAGGGCTATGGCAAGGGGTGGCTATGCGATTGGCTTCTGACTGGTCAACTCTAGTTTCCTTTTTAAGGTCAGTTAAGGTAGTGTTTCCTTTTTAAGGCCATTTAACGTAGCTGAGTGTGTGACTAGCATGGCTTCATAGCTGGCTTTTGGCATTTGGCTTATGGGGGAATAGCTATGCAACTGGCATGGCTATTGAGGTAGGCATCTGGCAGGAGTCTGGTAATGGCTATGTGGCTAGCTTATGGGACATGTCTTAGTAGAGTCTGTGGAGTCTAAACTGGTCATCTAGCTTCTGGAATCATAGATAGTAAATGGCTACGCGACTAGCATTGAAAAATGAGTGGCATAATGGCTATGCAACTTCTGAGCTGGCTTCTGGCTTCATAGCTAGTAATGGCTATGTGCATGGCTGTAGCAGAAGGTATCCATCATCTAAAGGGGGATGTTGGGGGGGGGTGGTGGTGGTTTTTTGATCCTCGTTGAGCTTTCCAACTTCATCTTGAATTGATGAATCACTTCCTCAACAATAAGTAAACAAGACAAGCATACTATCTATATTNCAATGTATAAGCATTTGAAATCATCCATGGATAAAATATTCATTCAAACATACATTATTGGACAGGAAAAGATATTTCTATTAATATAAAATCAGATATAACAATGAATACAACCTCTGTCGGCACATCCATGAATTAGAAAAACTGAATCCGCCACTTGGGCCTCCACCACCTTAATCCTCCATCTCTCGATAGCAAGCTCACAAGCAAAAAGAAAGCTTGAGAAGAACACTAAAGTGCTCCAAGGGACAAAGGGATGCACACTCAAGCACAAGTTCTAACAACAATGGACTATAGTTTCTTTGCTCTCAATTCTCTTATGCCTTCAATGTATCCAAAGGGTTTCTTATATAGCTTTTCAATGGGGTAATGAAAGGCCGAATCCGAGTGATCTCAAGGCATATGGAAGGCTAGGAGACAAGTGAGTCAGATCCATGTCAAGAAAAACTCCAAAAGGATTTGGATTTTTGTACACATCCCAATGTACACGGTTTTAGAGGTCAAACCCGCATATATACACGATAAAAGGTTTAAAAGTCATGTATAGCAATTTTCACATGTTTTTAGGAATGGTCTAGGAAACATCAAAGGACAAAAAATGGTCTAAGGGGTTTAAGGAGTCTACAGAGGGACAAGTGAAGGCCATACAAGTGTGATTCACCTAGTTTGGTAAAATCTGCTATAACATATTCCCCCTAATGTGTGAGGTTAGAGGGGTCATACGATGGCCGAAATACATTATAAGTCCATCCCAAAACTGGAGTGATGAAGAATCCCAAATGGAATACTAGCCACCCAATCAGCATAGTACAATGATACAACTCTGCATATAACTGTAAATACATATAGCAGTCCCGAATACATAAGAGTACAATGGCCATGAATAGGCATGATACAAAATATGACATAAGTGGTCATCGCCATGTACAATATACATAGATCGGAATCTCCATGATGAAGATATACAAAGGATTATGATCTCCATGAAAGCTGAAGATATATAACAGATCAAGATCTCCATAATGGTTGGAAATGTCTGACATGTACCGGAATCATGTCACGAGAGATGAAATCTCATGAACACTGGCACGATCAAAGAGGTAGCATATAAGAGATGCCACCAATCTGGAAGGTCTTCTACACAAACCGCTACGAGTGCAAGTCCTACTATGTGAATAGAGGTGTCGAGGTCAAACATAGTAGTCCATCATCTGATTATTGTTCGTTGATGTATACCGTTAACAGACGTGAGATCACCCATCGATAATGATAATGGGAATCAAGGTACTAGAGTGCAAACTAACAAGTGTGAATAGGTGTGTTGAAGTCAAACACTTGAGAGGATCCATATATTAGGGGACATTGATGTATTCCCAAAAACTGTTGATGGCGAGAGAACCTACCACTGATGACTGCAAGTCTCAAGGCACTAAAAAATGACTCTAGATTCCAATCCCAGAATAAATGATCTGAAGTTGATGGGATGAAATCCATTGGAAGGAGGGAATTAAGGCATCCCCCATCATCCAACACGAGGTACTCAGCAAATCTGTATAATGTGGAAGGACTTGATCATAAGCTGTACGAACTAGTAACTGTATCGAGAATGGCCAACATGCAAATTCAAGATAACCGAGGAATGGCTGACTCAATTTTCAACTTCCTTCGAACAAGAGCAGAACTGTGAATGGTGACTGAATAAAGGTAGCATAGACTCAATATACAAAACCGGGACATCTTTGTGACACAGGAGGCATTGACATAGGCTCCATGGGGACTGGAAGTGTAGTGAGAATTTCTCCTCACTATAGGAGCAGGAATGGCTCCCTTGTTCCTACAGGGCATAAGGGTAGGTTCCTACTCTTAGAAAACAGTAAAAAATGGAATGAAATATGACATAAATAGAGTAGTGAATTTAAACTAAGCTAATCTAAACAAATATAAGAAAATGGTAGATACTGTAAACTAGATCTAAGAGCTAATAATAGAAAATAAATGGAGAGATGAAGCCCTTGTGAAACCCTCTATAGAAAACGGGTTAGGGTTCTACCTCCTTGAAACTTGCAAACAACCTAAGCTACTAAACCTGCAAACAATGTCAATGAAAAACCTGCAAATAGAAAAGAGGGTTAGAAAACAAAATAAATTATACCTCACTTAGGTGGAAATGAGACACCATGCCCTAGCTCATGGGAGCACCTCTCTCTTGGTTGGGAAGCAATGGCTTGATGAGATGGAGATGGAGGAGAGGGAGAGTGGGTGGTTTGAGAGCAAGAGGTCTCAAAACATCCATGGGCAGCATAACATTAGGCAAGTGAGGAGTGTTTTGAGAGTGACCCCCCACCCTCCTTTTATTGTTTTTCCAAGGGATTTTAGTGTTTTAAGCCCTTGGTCAGGGATTTAGCCCCTTTTTTGGGCCTTTAGTCCCTTCCACCCTAACGTTATCCCCTTTTAGGGTTTTAGCCCCTTTTTGAGGGCTTTAGCTCTTAGGGGGCTATTTTGGGCTCCTTTTGGGGTTTTAAGCCCTTTTCTTCATCCTTGGGCTCTTTTGGAGGTGTGGGGGTCAAATGGAAGGTCTTATGGAGTGAAATGAGTGTTTTGAGATGGTGTCCTTGGGTGGTGTAGGCCTTTGAGAGCTATGTGGTGAATTTTTGTGTTAACAGATTTCCCCCTGATGTGTGAGGGTAGGAGCTCAACGTATGGCCAACAGACATCATAGGATTTGCTGTAGAGAGGTGGTGCTTCCGGGGCTGGGGCATGGTGGCTTTTGGTTTTGTATTAATTTGGTTCCCATCAATGGGTGAGATACAATAAATGTGTGACATGTATATGGATGAGGTGGGAATTCCCATGCTCGTGATAATGTCAAAAGAATCATTTGATCTATGCTCTAAAATACAAGAGCTGATCATATACAACTAATGTTACAAAGATGGTTGCTTCTCATGTGAGGCTGAATACAATACTGATTTGGTACATTAGACCCATGGCATTCTCATGGAATGCTATATCTTCATGACTGACGGTCTGCTGGATCTGGTACATAGCTGTGTGGACTCGCTGAGTGAGAATCAAAGTCTCTATGGTATAAGTATGCTGCATCAATTGTAAAGGTATATCGAAGCACTGCTGGGGCTTCAGATCACTGTCTCCAACGCAACCTAGAAATCACAAGGGAGATAACCTATTTAGGTCCCTCGAGTGGACTCACCAATGTAATAGAGTCGGGTGACATCCGGGGTCTTCAACTAAGTACAGTGTGGAACAAATCCTATACAAATATTAATGGTGTGATGATGGAGTTGAAGTCAAGAACATGAGAAACAACCATCCCAAGAGGCACTAAGGAATCCTCTCAAGTGGTCCAAGGAACTCATCCATGATGTAAATGAAACCAAGGTATAGGGGCCTTTGGGTCTATCCTATGGAATATGTGTGTTGGCATCGACAGAGGGAGACCCGCCCCAGCTAAGGAAATAATGTTTCCTTGACCAAGGGCATGAGGGATAACCGAAAGGTGTGAAGCAATATGCAGACTAAATCACTAAATTGGGAGGGAAGGGAGGGAAGGGAAAAAATGAACAAGGGAAGGGGGGGAGTGGGAGACTCAAACTTCCTTTGTTCAGAGTATGATGGCAAGACAGACCAGTCAGCAAATGAAACTGACTCATGGGAATGGGATCATAGTTGTAATACCAGGAATGTCACTGCAAATGGGAAATACTTGGAGGAGGTGGACACTTTTGATATTGATGGGATCTAAGGAAGACACATTGCAGAGTACTCTGAACAAAAGTGACCCAATGTGGGGATGCTGCCAAACTGTTTTCTATGGGGTGGTGTCTACAGACACCATTGTGGTACGATCTCATGGATTTTTGGTGAGCCCGAGAAGGTAAGTGCTCGATGGTGCTTTCAATTTTAGAGAGTCTGAAAGCACAAAGAAGACTCCAGTGGGGGGCATTTTTCATTGGTAGTCTCATGTGCCTAAAAAAGGATAAAAGTATACATAGGAGAGCTCGCCCATCCTGGCGGGGATGAGAGACTTCTTTACCATTGGTACTCCAATTAGGCCAGAAAAGGTTGACTAAATGGTCATTCAAATACTTTTAGAAGCATGAATGAAACCAAGTTTTCTTGGTGATATTTTCTCATTGAGATGGCTGGAAAAGAGCTTAACGACAACTGGTGGTGAGATTTTTCATGAGGTGCATCCCCTCTGCCCGAGAAAGCATAAAAGTATGCAGAGGGGAATGGTCTTGGCTTCAGTGTGCCAAGGAGGTCCTTTTCATGAAATGGTCTACATGGTCCACAAAAGGAGGTAAACGAGACGATGTAGATTCCCTTTCCTATACTTTAGCGAGCGAAAAAGGAAGCAGCTGTGCTTGGCGATCTTTTCATTGTTTTGAGTCAGAAAAGAGCTTAAACGAAACTCCAATGTGGTCAACCGACTGCGGTGGCACGAGAGGTGCCCCATGTCGGGACAGTGGATAGAGGTCCAAAGGTCAAATGTGCAGTATGGACAGAGCAGAAGGCTCTCAAAAATACCAATACATGCATGGGATAGATCACGGCAGAGGCCTGCGAGACGGTGCGGTAG
The DNA here is from genome assembly GCA_001517045.1 of Pseudotsuga menziesii. Lineage (NCBI taxonomy): Eukaryota > Viridiplantae > Streptophyta > Pinopsida > Pinales > Pinaceae > Pseudotsuga > Pseudotsuga menziesii. Next base: position 27,440 of record LPNX010771965.1, on the reverse strand, counting down.
AGGCATGCAAACCGAGGTGGCTCTCAGATAGAGGTTAGGAGAGCATGTGTGTGTGTTGTGGTGGATAGACTTGACTACATGTGATGTAAGTACAAGTATGGAGGCATTTATATGCGAAATACGTGCAAGAAAAGAAATAGTTTTGTGGACAGTGGTTCAGAGGTCCATGTAAGGTGTAGTGAATGGAAAAGACAACTATGTGTTAACAATACAAAATAAAAGATACAATTATAGTCCTTGACGGGTGATGGCTAGAGGAAACTTCTCTGTCAAATACATGGAAGAAAAACAAAGGGTTTTTTGGACGATGGTCCAGATGTCTGCATGAGGTGCAGTGAGAAAGAAAATTATAAATGCAAAAACAAAAGTATAGAACAATCCTTAACGAGCGGTGGCCCGATAGCTTGCATGATTAGCGGTCGGGAAGTGTGATAAGAGTATCGGTCCATAGACACTCGCATCATCATGTCATGGCTCGTGAGTCGAGGTGACTTGCGGGAAATGGTCCCAAATTTGACTAATTAAACATGAGACAATGGTCTCATAAGGAGGTGTAAATTTGAGCCCGAAGGTGTGAGAGGTGTCTCGAACCGGTTCTGGGTGACTTTGGAGTAGCAGTTGATGGTGTTGCCGTTGACTTGTGCTAAAAAACATTGAAAAACAAGAAAGGGAAAAAACTACACTATAAGGGACTCATCAAGCATAAACTCTCTTGAGGTGGAGAGCATAGATCTATATGAGCTTACCCTTCATCGTATTCGAGAATACCCCAGAGGGTGATGACTGGGTAGAGGAGGAAGGGGGTAGCAATATGGTTACTTTTAAGTTACTTTTAGTTAGACTAGTTGATTTTATTAAGCCTTAATGATTGATTTAGCATATACACATTGTTCATGGATTGATTTGCAGAAAAATAAAAACTGGAATTGAAAGAGACCTGTAATGGTGGACATAGGTAGCTGGGCCGCACTAAAAGTCCTTTGAAACTAAAAAATTACTATTAATTAAACTTAAATACAACTTCTGTGTGATAGGTCGCACATTTCTGACTAAATCCCGTAAGGGGGCCGTGAGATTTTTCCAGAAATAAGCAAGGGGGTCACACAAAATGTGAAAACAGCTAAAACCTAAGCTTTTGGGCTGAAGTCGCACCTATCTAAAGATTAAGTGTGCCTTGGGTGCACCTGTTGGCCAATTAAGAGCACCCCAGTCTCACCTTTTCCCTCGATAAGAGCACCCTGCTCTGAAAATGGGTTTTTTGGTGATGTAGGGTCAGATCTGGCCAACAGTAACTGGTACTAGGGTTAGTCTAACTCGGCTTGGCCTAATAGAGGCTTTGGCACTAAATAAAACAAAAAATAAAGCATATTTAAATAGATGTAACCTAAGATTTCTGAAAACTAGGGTAAAATAGAAAAAAATTGAAAACTTGAAATTTTTGGCCCAGGGATCCTATGGGATTGACCTATTGGAGTTGCCAAAGCTGTAGTGAGAATTTCTCCTCACTACAGGAGTAGGAATGACTCCCTTGTGCCTACAGGGCACAAGGGTAGGTTCCTACTCTTAGAAAACAGTAAAAAATGGAATGAAATATGACATAAACAGAGCAGCGAATTTAAACTAAGCTAATCTAAACAAAGATAAGAAAATGGCAGCTATTCTAAACTAGATCTAAGAGCTAATAACAGAAAATAAATGGAGAGATTAATCCCTTATGAACCCCTTTGCATAAAATGGGTTAGGGTTCCACATCCTTGAAACCTGCAAACAATCTCAATGAAAAACCTGCAAATAGAAAAGACGGTTAGAAAACAAAACAAATAAACAACCATGAAAATAAATTTTACCTCACTTAGGTGGAAATGGGCCACCATGCCCTAGCTCATGGGAGCACCTCTCTCTTGTTTGGGAAGCAATGGATTGATGAGATGGAGATGGAGGAGAGGGAGAGTGGGTGGTTTGAGAGCAAGAGGTCTCAAAGCATCCATGAGCAGCATAACAATAGGCAAGTGAGGAGTGTTTTGAGAGTGACCCCCCACCCTCCTTTTATAGTTTTTCCAAGGGATTTTAGTGTTTTAAGCCCTTGGTCAGGGATTTCGCTCCTTTATTGGGCCTTTATCCCCTTCTGCCCTAAGTTTAGCCCCTTTTTGAGGGCTTTAGCTCCTAGGGGTCTATTTTGGGCTCCTTTTTGGGTTTTTTAGCCCTTTTCTTCATCCTTGGGATCTTTTGGAGGTGTGGTGGTCAAATGGAAGGTCTTATGGAGTGAAATGAGTGTTGTGAGATGGTGTGCTTGGGTGGTGTAGGAATTTGAGAGATATGTGGGGAATTTTTGGGTTAACATGAAGCTTAACCAGTTGGTGGAGATAAACTCAGATAAACGACTACAGCTCCTAAAGTCAAAATATAAACCCAACCAGTGTATGTGATATATAGTGCTTTGTTCGAAGGTGACACGACTCGAAAGCTGCCAAAGATAACATCTTTCCTTGTTCGGATTTTTGGTTTTAAAAACTTTTTTTTTTAACTTTTTTGAATAGTTAAAAAGCTTGAAAAAGAATAAAACTGCTTTATAGTTACAGACTAGGAGGAGACGAGTGTCATAATGGGAAAACAAAGTAATTCCAAGTAGTGGAACATACCTATGCTCAATGCAGGGATACATGTGCAGGATAGTGACACTAAGGGGAAATTCCCCTCCCAGTAAAAAATAGGGAATCAAGCTGCAAAGGATATATAAAATGGCTCTGCATGGCTAGACATGAGACAAGTTTGGGCAATATGGCTGAAACTCAATGTCAGGGAAGCCGGTGTAAGGCTCAATAAGGTAGGAAAAGCTCATGATAATGAAATTACAACTTGACATAAGGGAGTCCTGAGGGAAATAAGCCAGCAAAAGATCAAGAGAAGTATGAGGCTCTTGCGAAATGTCATGGCAATACTATACAACGGACTCCCAGGCCCTAAGGGCCAAAATGTCATCATGGGAACCAAATGCAAATAAGGTGCTAACTAGGGTACCCATGTAAGGTCAAGCTCTACCATTCACATAATGCCACTTCTAAAACAACAAGAAGGTTTCGTGACATAATATAATGGGTTTGTACCCAAGGCTATAATGAAACGGTCATAAGGTCATGCAAAATGCAATCAGAGGTGATCGTAACCTATATGCTAGTTTAAACATCATACCTATAATGGGCACAAAGGGGTCAAAGTAACAGTTGAAACAAAGCTAAAAATGGTCTTCTACATCATAAATTAGTCCAAAAATGGTCCAAAAGGATTAGAAACGGTCCAAACTATAGAAAAGGAGGTAAAAATTTTCAAAAGTTTGAAAATTTTCTATAAATAGTAAAAAATTCAAAACATTATATAACATTTGAAATTTTTACCCAATTGAACTCAGAACTTCAACAGTGAATTCTAGGAGATCCAGCTGGTGGAATCCACTACCATTTTTTCCAGGTACTTATCCATGCTCTACTCTTTCATTTTGATGCAAATCTTATCAATTTCCATGGTGTATTTAGGATTCTAGGCCCATCTTAAATGTGCGCCTCGGCCCACACAGAAATTGAGGGTTTTTCCACATATAGGGTTGGATATATGCAGAAAATTCCCTCAAAGTTGCGTACATATGCGGTTGTTTAGCAAACAATCACATATGCAGCCGCAGTCAATGATTTTTAAGTATTTTAATGGATCAAACTCAAATTTTATGTGCAGGATGGTTCTAGAATGGAGAGAACATGAGAATAGTGATGTAGAAGGGGAAGTAAGGGCAGATCTAATGGGTTAACAAGATTTGCGGTCATGCAGGCTCTACAATTTTTGGTGTCTTGGTGGTATACGAGCCAAACCAAGACTGCTTCAGATGCTAGTAGACTACTGGGATCCAGACTCAGAGTCGTTCCAGATAGATGGGATATCCATCACCATAGAAGTGGAGGACATATACTTTATTACTGGACTTTCCTGATGGGGGGAAGTGGTGAACCTATGCTCTCGCGGGCCCAGAGGTGGCCTGACTATAGATGAGTACATTGCAGTGTACTGTTATTGGGACACAAAGAAGGTGGGGAGTTAGATCCCAACTAAATCCATACAGGTACTAGGCCTAAATTCCATTCTAATAACACTGGGTAGGATAGCGGGGCTAGCCTCACTCCACCAGGCCTCATTGCCATTGATCTTATATGCCATGGAGTTCATGAGGCCCATAGTTTATGACTGGAGCACGACATTGTTGAGCAACATGAAACAACAGCTCAGCGACTGCAAGATGGGAAGGGTGCAAAACTTCAGTTTCAGTAGCATACTAAGCACATTTTTCTTTGAGCATGTTCCAGGATTGAGCCCTAGATTTGATGTTCCTCTACATGGGGTTCGATATTCAGCCCAACAACGTTGGGTGGATGCGATGTGCAGACTGGGTGGAGGTAGGGTTTCCAACCCCTATCCAGCTAATTTATTTCTATGGTGGCGATGATAGATAGTTGCCATCGATGACTACCCCTATGCGGGGATATATTTTTGGGGAGACCTAGACATGCCGCTACCACCAGGATCGGCATACAGTGACATTAGTAACGAATCTTGACCCTATTTTTAAAAATTTTTGAGTTATTTAATTTTTTTGTGTTTTTTGATTATGTGGAATCAAAATACATGTTTTTGGGTGATAATACACAATGACATATATTGTATGCATGCAGATGTGGGACCACAGTGGCCTGAAGGCTTCCCTTGTCATAGATGGAGGGGAAGAGGAGATGACATCACGGGTGTGGATGTGGAGTGGACACTCCAAATAATTCATATCGACTTCATGAGATTGATACACAGAGTACCCATGGTGCAAGTTGAGGACTTTCCTGAGGCCATGCAACGCTAGGTGGTGGGTGTGCCACGAGCATGGGTGCAGCTATTTTGATGGATAGCTAGATGGCTAGCTAGATCCGTGGTGACATTCCATGATCATAACCCCCCTCCTCCTCCATAGGCTTGGATACCTAGGAGTGATACATTTTGTACTACCGTGTATTACATTTTAGTGGCTCGACAGCCCCGGTTTTGTATTACGACACTATGTATTACCACATTTTGGATGTTTATAAATTTTTTTATGATGATCGATTTATTTATTTACATGTGTAAAAATTTATGTTTGTGATGAGATTATTGTGTATGAAACAAATGCCAATCTAACACATAGTTAGCATATGAGCCATCAACTTGATTATTAATTCTTGGAACATGTATGTATGTTATATTGTCAAATTGTCGTTCTAATCTTCTTAATAATGTTGGATCTCTAATATGGTACAAACCATTAAGTAGTGACACTACTAACTCCAAATCAAGTCGTACCTCAAGAGAGAGAACACCATGTGAAATGGCATCCCGTAGAAGCTCAATAATGGCACTATACTCAGAAACATTGTTTGAAGAGGGCCGTAAACATATGCCTCCTGAAGACAATACCTGACCCATAGGAGTATAAATCACCCAAGAAGTAGAAGCTAAGTGTTGAGTGTGACGGCTCGCACCATCCATGAATCCTATGAAGGTGGAATATTCCATTGACATCTACTAAAAGAAACGAAAACTAATCATAAACCCGATCACCATAAGAAAAAGACCTACCTATGCAAAACTGTATAATAATATACAATAACTAGCCTTGGCTGAAAATCATGCATATTACTTTTTGAGATAGAACCCATTTCTAGGCTCCACCAAGGTCGTTCCCTCATAATCCACTAACTCATAAGCGCCCTTCTCTAACACACTTTTAATGACATAAGGACAAAGCCACATGGGGTTAAACTTTCCTACCCCCAAGGGTTCTTTCGGTTGATCCCACAAAAGGACCAAATCTCCCTCACTAAACCTCCTTGGATGGACATACTTATCATACTGGACCTTAACGCGATGCTTATTTACTTCTAGAGAGACCAAGGCATCTCGGTGCTACTCATCAAGTTGCTTGAGGTGGACTAAACTCTCCTCCAATAGGGAAGTATCTGGTAAGAGCTCTATGGCTAGCTTCAACAAAGGAATCTTGCATTCAACTGGCAATACCGACTCCATTTTATGTACAAGCTGATATGGAGAAAAAACCGTGGAAATCTTAACAATGGTTCTATAAGCCCACAAAGCAGGATATAACATAATGTGCCAATTAGTCTTGCTTTGTGAGATGGTTCGTTGGAGAATGGATTTGAATGATTTGTTCACTGCTTCTACCTATACATTCGCTTAAGGGTAATAAGAGGAGGAATTCTCCTGCTTATATCCTAAATTCAATGCCAACTCTTCCATCATACGATTCTGAAAGTGCGAGCCATGGCTAGTGACAAGATCCTTTGAAATATTAAAACTAGTAATAATCTGGTTGAATACGAAGTGCATGACTGTCTCACCGTCAGATTTAACTGTAGGCATGGCCTCAGCCCATTTTGTGAAGTAGTCAATAGCCACTATGATATGATGATTCCCTCCAGCTGAAGCTAGGTTGCAATCCATAAAATCAAGCCCCCACTTAGTGAAGGGACCGGTGGTGATGTTGGTATGTAATAGGGTAGGTCATGAGCACATATTCCATGCAAACACCTAGCAAGGGTGGCACTTCTTGACCACATCTACACAATCTTTAAAGATCGACAGCTAGAAATAACCCGCTCTCAAGATTTTTTGGGATGTAGAAAGCCTGGATAAATGAACACCACATGCCCCTTTGTGGCAATCATTCAACACCAGCTCAGCCTCCTCATGAGTTAGACAATGATGTAAAATGGAATATACCCCACGACGGTACAAGGTGTTATCCACTATGAGGTCATTCCTGGATATGTGACGCAATCGTCGTCGTTCATCCCGTGAGAGGTGAGTGGGGACCTTCAATGTTTGTAAATATATAATAATATCCCCATACCATGGTTCCAAAGTTGAGATTAAGAATATGTGCTCATCAATAAACATATCTTCACGAGCCATCTTCTTGGCTTCACTTGGGAAATCCTATATAAGCTCCGCAAAAATTAAAGATTTCTTCGATTTTGCCAAAACAAACTCGAGATCGAATTCTTGCAAGATGACAATCCATTTATTATACTTTCCCCCAATTATCCTTCAAGTGAGGATGAATTGAAATAGATTGACATGGGCTAAAACCAAGGTCTGGCGAAGGAGAATATAATGTCTCAACCGTTGAACTGCATGTACGGTAGCTAAGACAAGCTTCTAAACATGGGAATAATGGATCTCTGTGTCAATAAGATTTTGGCTTAGATAGTATATGACATGCTCTTGGAGCTCCTCATCCTCTTGAACCAAAACCATACCAATCATCTCCATGGACGCGGCCACATAAAGTAGAAAATCACGTATATATATATATAGTTTTAAAAAATTATAGGAATACAATATTGACATAGAGATGTAACCCTTCTGAATATTTAGAAAACAGAACTGCATCAAATGTTGAAAGATATATTGTCACGGCTATAGTCTGGGTGACTAATCACCGGGGCCGATTCTTGGGCTCGCTTAAGCGCATCAAAGGACTCCTGGGCTCACTCATCCCAAAAAAAGGTGGTGTCCTTTTTCAATATACACATAAAGCCTCTATTCATATTGGCAAAGTTGACAACGAATCTCCATAAGAAGTTTTCCATGCCTTACAAACATTGAATATGTCTAATGTTCCTCAGGGGAGACAACTGAAGTATTGCCTCAACCTTCAAAGGGTCAACTCTTATACCCTCCTTGAAAATAATAAACCCTAATAAGTGACCAAACTTCATGCAAAAGATGCAATTGTGAGGATTTAACCTGACCAAATAATGACGGCATCTTTCGAATACTAATCTCAAATTATAGGAATGATGCATTCTCATACGAGAATGAGTAGCAAGGTCATCCAAAAATACTTCAATAATCTATTTGAGAACATGGAAGATGAAGGTCATAGCCCACTGAAAAGTGGATTCGACGTTCTTAAGGCCAAAAGGCATTTTTTGATATGCAAAGGTTCCCTAAGGACAAATAAATGCAGTCTTATGTTGGTCCTCAGGTTTAATTTGTATCCGATTGTATCCAAAAAATCCGTTCATAAAATAAAATACCTTGCTACCCACGCACTCATCCAAGATTTGATGTATAAATGGTGTGGGGAAATTATCTTTACGACACTCACAATTCAAGTCATGGAAATCAGTGCATATACTGATCGCTCCTTCCTTCTTATCTATCGAAACAAGATTTGAAACCCCCTCCGTCAAGGGAACAGGATAGATAAAACTGGCTTTCAACAATTTCTCTATCTCTGCCTTAATCATGGGTGTTTTCCTAGGCTTCACTGCATGCAAGAGTTGTCAAACAGGATTAGCATTGGGATAAGTTTTAATCTAATGTTCAACAATGCAAGGGTCGATACCTAGCATTTCATCATAATACCAAGAAAAGATATCATGGGATTCTTTAAACAACTCGGTGTCTTCTTGAGTCTCAGCATGGGAACATTCTCAATCCTTCCAAGATCATGAGAGATATTGATAGGAATGGTAGGAGATATATTCGCCATGTTCCCATCAGCCATCAGACCAGGAGAGCTTAATGGAACCATGGGACTACCAATTCTCTCACTAAAAACCTCCCTAAAGTCCTCACACTCCAAGCGGTCAAGCTCAGGAAGAAAATAAGATCTATGATGCAACTCTTCTCATGGTGGCTCAACCCCTAACATGGCCTCAATAATCACTTTGTCTAAAGGAAAAACACTATCAAGGTAGTGATGCGCATGAGTATACTGAACTGCCCATGTAGGCAGCACATATGGGTCCTCCTCCTCCGTTTGTGAAGAGGAAGGACTAGGCTTTGCAATACATCCATAATTAGCTTAATAAGCTACCATAGTTTTAGGAAATGACACGTCTGTCATGATGGGCTCACTCGAAGTATTCAGTGTGGGAAGAATCCACAGATATTCCATATGACTTGTGCGAAAAGACACCAATCTCACAAATGTCGAAGCCTCACTGGAACTAGACCCTATCATAAGGACAGGTGTAGGACAACTAAAGCTTCCCATAAGGGATGGATACATTTCCACACCCACACTCCCCGTTGTCAGCTAAGAGTGCTCTATAATTTGGATCGAAGCTCTCGAAGATGCAGTAATGGATGAATTCTTGAATGGAATTTGCTCAATCGTAACTATCTTCCCATTAAATGGAAAGCATATAATGTGAAATAGAGAAGAAGCTATGGCTTGCATACTATACATCCAATTCCTAACCAACAAGAGATTATAGTCAAGGGGCGCATCAACCACCTCAACCTCTATCGCAACGGTCTTTCCTCCCAAACGGACCTTAAGGGAAGGAAGGATCCTATGCAGCCTAAATGATCTCCCATCAAATGCAGTCAACATAGTACTGGATTTAGACAACTCAGGGGAACCTAAACCATTACAACGTGATAAAGACATCACAGAAGCAGTAGCACCTTCATCAATAATAGTGTGCTTGATGGTCATGTTAAGACATTCTACATGAATCAAAAGAGACACATAGTAAGGCAAGCAAGGCTGAAGTCCTGTGGTTTCAAATTTAATCACAGAGGAAGAATTATCATCATTCACACCAAGGGTAGAAATAAAATCCTTCCTTTGTGAAGGACAACTCTAAAGTACTTCTAGTGCATACATCGCACAAGGAGCGTGGCCCAAATCCTCGACAACATAATAGTTTTTGGTGGCTCAGGCATTAGGATTGTGCCTCGAATGCTTAAGGAATCCCTTAGGAATGCGAGGTGCAACTTTAGGTTTATCCACAGGTTTTTCAATATGCAAAGGAGTCCCTAGTGGATCAGGTTCCTTTCTTGGGTCGGGTTGTGACGAACCATAGTACTTCACACGGGTCACAAACTTCGTAGCATGCACCATGTTGATGTAACCATGAACACTAGCCTTCGGTGGATATTGATCACCACCAGACTGATCATGGGTCCTCAATTTCATGTTTTTATTGTGAGGTAAAGGGTTGGTCAGCACAGCTAGGCCCTGTGCTAAGAATCTCAAGGCTTCATCGATATGAGGGCACAAGTAAGTGAGGTGATCCTCCTTACATAACTTGCAAGGAAATTTAACCTTATGTTTAGATTGCTTGTCCCCCCAGCATTACGGGGTTTCTTGTCATTAGTATTAGCATTTTCATTCCTATTCCCACCCTTACTATTGTTCTTATCCTTATTTTTATTCCTTTTGGGTTGCTGGCTACCCTTTTGGTCTGATGATTACACCGAAAGCACACTCATCATTTGGGTGGGTTGGGACAAAGTTGTGGCTTGTCCTGAAGTGGATTGGTTGATTGACAATTGAATGACTTGTTTCACAACTAAATCCATAGGTTTAGCACTCGCACAACCAACAATGCCATCAGCATGTGGTCCAGGTTTAAATTTTGGGTCGAAACTAGAACATGGAGCATTGGGGATGATCTCATATAACAAACTGGATTGAGCATAAATCAAATCTAGTTCCTACACCCTAAAAATGGCTTGTTCCTCATTTTGCACTTCGGATGTAGAAACATCCTTCACTATATAAGGAAATAATGACTTAAGGAACCATTCGAGGAGGAATTTCGGTGGTATAAAGGCTTTAATCAACCTCTTTTGTCTATGCCACTCTTGGATATGGTCCGAGATATGTTTGGATTTATCCTGCCAAAATGTCGACAAGAGTTCCGTACCAATGTCATAACACTCTAGTAGTTGGAAGTGGTTAAGAAAAAGTCATCGCTAAGTCATCACACAACGCGAATGCCTCCCTAGGTAACTCTATATACCATTTCATGGCAGGCCCTATAAGGGTGCATTGAAATAGCCTTAAATGGATCGAATCTTCATGTAAGGAATTTGAAGAGCACCATAGGTGAAACGTTGTAACATGTTCTCTTGGATCCTCTCTAGGTTTGCCCTTGAATTTGGGTATGTCCGAGGGAAGCTTAGTAGGGACAGCCGACCAAGCTGGGTCATGAGATACATGATCATTCATCAATCTTGACAAGTCAGGAAGATTTAGCGTTGCAAGGAAAGGGAGACTAGGATGAGCAGGTTGGTGCACCGCTCCCTAATAGTTTTGATTCACATAGGTCTGATTACCATAACCACCATGGCCTTGACCATAGTTCCCTCCTCTCGGTTTACCCATTTAGGGTGGCATGGAAGCACCATAATGTAGTGTACCTTGACTATGCTGGGCTACAAAGCCATAATTATGAGAGTAAGCAGGTTATTAATACCCATACCCATAAGGTGAATAACCTTTTCCATACTGCGTCCCATAATAAGGTTCATAATTCATCTCATGAGATGTCCCATGAGACACTCCATAAGTAGGAATATACGCTTTGGAAGTAGGAATATACACTCTGGAAGTAGGAATATATGCTCCAAAAGTAGTAACATGACCTCTAGAAGTATGAACATGACCTCCCAAAACAATAGGCGGTACTTGAACGTGAGACACAACTGGTCGATAACAGCAGTACGGACATGACTCGTAGCAACATTTTGTCCTGAAGGACCGCATGAATGAGGTGGAGGAATAACATTTGAAGAACAAGGAACCCGGGATGAAGGGATCTATGAAATTATATATGTGGTGTTCCCTATAGTCACTCATCTTGGATCTAGTATCCTAATAGGATCACTAACCCTAGGCCTAGAAAGAATATGTGATGTAGCTTCCACCGTCGGGATGGAAGGTGCAGTATGACTTGTGCTCCCAAACCTCTCTGCATGGTAAGGAATAGGAGTGCCCCAGATGTAGTGTTAGGCTCAAACTCCAACTAGACATGAGATGCCAAATCATGTGTGCGTATACCAAACATACCATAACTACCATAAGTAGTGCTCATGGGCTCATAATAAGTCTCATCTCCTAGTATGCCATACCAGTGATGCGTCAATGGGAGATCAACACTAGAGTAAGTAGGTCTATCATGAAAAGTACCTATCTCAGAAATTACAGGACCCAACTCAGTCAAATCAGGTGAAGGATCATAGTTAGGAGTAAACTCCCCATCTTCCACTTGAATGGGAGAGGGTGGCTCAGGAATACCTTCTTCATGGTCTCCCATCATGTGTGAATCAATGTGCGAAGTAGTCTTCCTCAATCGTCTATTTCTCTCTCCCAAAGGAGGAGGAGATGTAGAAGGTGGAAGTCCTACTAACTGATGAGAATGGCAAGGAGTTGCACCCAAATCCATAATGACTCAAAAAATGTAAAAGAATCTATAATTACGCAAACCCTAGGAAAGCTAACGTGCACAGAGCATACACCAATAAAATCTAAATCCAAACACAAGCAATCAAGGGTAGGATAAATGAGCTCCCAAATGAAAAAGGTATGTCTCACCTAGGAGAGTCTTGAGACTCCCATACACAACAAGCCAAGGTACGTAACCAATTATTGTGGCCCTTAGCTTCAACGCGTAAAGCGACTGTGCTGTCCGACCTCAACCTGGTCGGAACACCCGCAGAATAACCCCTGCAAAGTAACCCCTCAATATCCTAGGTAAGGCAACTAAGGTCACCTCAATATAACCAATGCTCAGGCAAACAGACGTAGGAGGGATTGATCATATGGGCAGGGTAGCAAAGCCTGAAACTCCCTAAAGAGCCCCCAGATATGAATACAATCCTGGAAATATCTCTGGTGCTACTCAGTTATGACTAGGGGTCATCCCAATCAATAACCACTCACACTGCCTCATGCTTAACTCCCTTTTGAGAGGAGGATCCTGAGAAACACCAATTATACCAAGGAATTTCGTACTCTCACCTAGACAGACACATACATGTTGTTGTTTAGTGGTCTTGGAGAATTTACTCACAATGAACTATTCCAAGACCCTAAAACCTAATCTTGTTGGTGAACCCTATCAAATAAAATAGTGTAGTTCATTTTAATTAAGCGTTGATTTTAATTGGCTTTATTACTCAAAAAAGTTAGATGACCATGCAACCAATGGTGTTATGATGCAACATGAAGCAAAATGCACACCTAACAATCAATGCAAATGCATTGTGTCCATAAAAAATAGGTTATGCTACTATGTGAAATGCAAAATTTTCTTCAAATGATAAATGCAAGATTTCCTATATGAAATCCTGACTAATACTTCAAAGCAAATCTAGTGCAAGTACTATGCAAAATGCAAGATGCAATGCATAATGATAATCAAATATTTTTGGATTTTTTGAAATAAAAATGAGATACAAAAGCAAAAGAATGATTCTACAACCCCCAGAATCTACAAGCACAATCATGTAGCACTCAAGCAAATTACTAAGGTAAAAGAACTCTAATGCACTAATCCCAAAACAAAAAATAAAAAATGCAATGACAAGAACATTCTTCAAAAAAAAAAATTTACCCTTAAAAAAAATGTCTCTAGTTAGAAACAGAGGTGTATACAGACTCTAGAAATATTAAAGGAGACTTAACAATCATCAAAATTCACCCAGCAACAATCAATCTTCCTCAAGAAGGAAAACTAAGGGCATACATGATTGTTCATAGTAAACCCACATGTGTAAGCAGATATAGTAGTCAAAACCACGTATATACGCGACTGTGAGTTCAAAATTCACATACATGAAGAAAAGTGCATAAAAAATAAAGGCAAATAGACAAGCTGAGAAAAACTTCACACCAATCAAACACTACCAGGATAACATGCCCCTAGACCTGACATAGAAACAGAGAAAAAAGAGCAATTCAAAGTCATTGAATGCCGATAGAAAACCCCCAAAGGACAACTACTAGGAACTCCCGAGCAGAGTCGCCAATTCTTTTATGGAGAGAAATTCCTATGGCTTGGGGTACCACAACAAACAGCTTGACTCCATAAATCAATCCTTTCCAATATGCAAGAGAAATCAAATATCTAACACTAAAGGATAAAAACTCGTACCTTATTCTAGACGGTTGAAGTAGATCTCCATTGAGCTTTCCAACTTCAGCTTGAATTGATGAATCACTTCCTCAATAATAAGTAAACAAGACAAGCATACTATCTATATTGGTGTTAGGTCTGCTCTAGCATATATAATAAAAAACGTATAAGAATTTGAAATCATCCATGGATAAAATATTCATTCAAACATACATTATTGGACAGGAAAAGATATTTCTATTAATAGAAAATCAAAGATTACAATGAATACAACCTCTGTCTACATGTCTGTGAATCAGAGAAACTGAATCCCCCACTTGGGCCTCCACCACCTCAATCCTCCGTCTCTCGATAGCAAGCTCACAAGCAAAAGGCAAGCTTGGGAAGAACACTAAAGTGCTCTGAGGGACAAAGGGATGCAGACTCAAGCACAAGTTTTGGCAACAATTGACTATAGTTTCTTTATTCTCAATTCTCTTATGCCTTCAATGTATCTAAAGGGTTCCTTATATAGATTTTCAATGGGGTAATGAAAGGTTGAATCTGAGCGATCTCAAGGCATATGGAAGGCCAGGAGACAAGTGAGTCAGATCCATGTCAAAAAAAACTCCAAAAGGATTCAAATTTTTGTACACATCCTGATGTACACGGTTTTAGAGGTCAAACCCACATATATACGCGATAAAAGGTTTAAAATTCACGTATAGCAATTTTCACATGTTATTAGGAATGGTCTAGGAAACATCAAAGGACAAAAAATGGTCCAAGGGGTTTAAGAAGTCTACAGAGGGATAGGGGAAGGCCATACAAGTGTGATTCACCTGGTGTGGTAAAATCTGTTATAACACCTAGTGCACACCCTAACTCCCTGCCACCCTCTGCATAGCAAATAGGACAGTCCATAGGGGCCCATCTGTCACTGCTTTGATGGGGATTTTCTTCACCAATTTCCTCATCTCTGGAGCACAGTGACGATATATAAGCTCTCGAGTGGTAATATCCCCTCAACGGGAACTTGTCAGTGAGATGGGGGCACCCCATCTTGAGAGACCAGTCAAGAAGTAGATATCCTCTACCTACACTATCAGAATATGGGGCCCCACCTCGAAGTACTTCTACTCTGGATTCTAGATCCGTAGTATGTGCTCTAATAACCGCTTGTGTAACACCATGCCTGGGGTCTGGAATAATTCCAGGAGCCCACAATCTCGTAATACAGCTATACAACCCGCATTTCTCTCAGCAAAAGCATCATCATTGTCATGTTGTCTTTCTTTCCATATCACCATGTTTTGAGCGACAAAAACCTGTCAAAAACAATCATAGCATACATTAGAATCATTCCCAATCATTTAAAATCCAAATAATGGATTATATTCCTTGTGCTATTAGTTTAAAATCTCCATGGCCGGCACCGCCTATGCACTGTTGGAGACAGGAAGTAGCACCGCATGTTAGCTATGTTTTAGGTGTGGTTCTTGGGAGGTAACTCGTATCTCGCAAGGGGTATGCACGGTGCCCGTGTTTATGGTTTTAGGGTTCACCATACAGGCCCAAAACCCCATCAAAACTCAAAATAAATGATATGAAAAGGAAGAGTTAGGTTTTAGCTATTACCTGAAAACTAACGGTGCTCAAATCGGACGGTGGGAACTCCCAAATTCAGTTGTTGAAGATTTGGATAAGAAAGTGCTCCAAATGCTCTCCACTATGGGTAAATATTAAAATGATTTGATTTTTTACTAGTTACATGAATTATATAGGCATTTTTGTGTCTGATATACTATAGTTTTGATGTAAAATCATATTTTAGTCAAAATTTATATATCATAATCCCTTAATGCTAGTTATGAATGCTTTTAAAACTTGTTTCTGAGTCGATTGTAGGATAGGAGAACCATATCAAAGAGATTTGGAAGTTTGTTTATGACTTTTTTGTACTTCCATAAAAAGGAAAAGGTCGATGAGCATTTATTATGACACTTTGGTCACCATCCTTAAACCCAGTATGAAAGGTCCGAGTCCATTTTAGATTCTTTCCAGGATCGTAAAAAATTGACATTGTGTAAAGAAATGTCATGGATTCTTCTTTTCACCTCTTTTTTAGGCTCCTTAAACACGAAAATATCGTTGAGTTAGTTTTCGATTCTTTCTAGGCTCGTAAAAAGTGACACTGTGTAAAGGAACCTCATGGAGTCCTCTTTAAACTCTTTTTAGGATCCCTAAATATGAAAAGATTGTCAAGCGATCTTTTCTTCTTCATGCTCATTAAAGAATTTGAAGAGTCATCCGTTCGACGGTAGGTTATCTCTTTTCTGGTTTGAATAGGACTATTTACGAAAAAGGAACACTTTATCCAATCATGACTAAAAGAGTTCTCTAAGGTATGATTTTACACTTTTTTGGGCCTTAGAGACTAAATCATATGAAAAAGGACCCCTTTGGAGTCTTCTTCCGTAATCATTTAGACTTTGTAAATGTGAACGATACCAAGTTTTCTTTCATTGGACTCGTTAAATTAAACATTGAGAGACCCGTTTTGGGAACAAACCCCTCCTCTCTCAGGTTTGTAAAACATATGAGTATGGGCTTGTATTATGATAAGCTATATCGATTGTTTTTTACCCTCTCTGAACTTGTAAAACCGAAAAGAGGCACTCATCTATCATGATGGGGGAAATGTAAAGGGAATCATTTTTGCAAATAAATGGTAGTATTTTGTCGTTACCTTTGAACATGACACTTGTCTGTGCACCATGTAAGTCAATTGGGTATTCATCTTATCTCCATGATGATCCACTTTCATGAGTCATGCCACTCCTTTGAGTCTTTCATAAGAATGCCTTCTCCACTATCGCATTATGCATTTGTCCCATTCAGTCATACTGCCAAGTCTTTTTGTCATGTCGCCCGATGTTCAAAGGGGATTTGAAGAAGTTTTACCTCTGTAATCAACACAGTCTTTGTGTCAGTACTTTTGAGTCATTCCTATGGTTACTACATTCACATCATTCCAGAACTATGTTTCAAGTTTCATGTCATTGATGTGGGATTCATCATGGCGCTCCTTCAATGAGACCATTCCCATCGACATCAGCTCATCATCCAGGAAATAGTCTTAGAAATAATATTTAGTACCTTGAGATATGTATTCCTTAATGACATATTCTCTTGCTCTCGACATAGGTTCACATCATTGACCTTTGATCGATAGAATCGACAGGGTGTTCAACTTCAGGACATCTATTCACACTCAAAAGATTGTACTAGGATACCTTGGGAATCCTTGACATTAATGGTGATCTCCCTCGCACTTATTAATGGTTCACATCATTGACCAATAATCAATTGGTTTCTACCATGTTCGAATTCATATCATTATAATCACATGGATAGAATTGTTCCTTATGGAAGACAAGATGAAGACCCTAGGTATTTGTTTAAAGCACTCATTGCTTTTCCCCAGGTTGCAATGGAGTTTTGTATGTCTAGCATGGATCCACATTTTTATGGTCATGGCTATGCTCAAATTTGCGTCTGTATGACATAGATCTACATTGTATGTCTGGAAGAGAAGTCCAAGTTTGAGTCCTCTATCACATGGATCTACACTGTATTCTAGTAGCCATGCTTGTTTATTCATCCCATGGATCTTCCTTGTATTGGTCTGTAGCCATGAGTTGGTTACTTGTGTCTATGAGTCAAAATATTGATGTGCTATAGATGCCTACTTGATGACATGCTCCATTCGAGCCGACATTTTCACCTCGTAGCAACGAATTTTTATCTCAAAGCTCTTGTTTATCGTATCCCTCTAAGACTCATGCTTTGGGGGCCATCCTGTTATACCAAAATCCTATCATGATCATGTGATAAGACCTTTGACATACCTATTTGCCCTGAATCCTAGAACTTGGAGTGGAAACCCATGTTGTTTGTCAATATTTCATGAAAATTCCTAGCATCATGCTTTCCTTGTTAGCCAGGAGTAGTTCCTTACTCGTACCACCTTTCTGTTGTTTGCCATAAGCAGTGCCACCACCTATTTCCCTTGGTCCATAAGCGGTTCTTACCTGAACCGCTCTGTCATAAGAGGAGAAATGTGGTACCTTGGGTAATATGGGAAAAAGAGAAGATTCTTGAGGCTTCTAGATTATGAGCCTCATGTCCTACCTTATCCCTATCATTGTGGGTCAGTTGAGCTTGAGATCCCTCATTCTAGTATCTTAGAGGCCACCTCATCTACAAATATCTCAACCATTCCTATCCATTGAGCCTTATAAATACAAGCTCATGTCCATTGTTGAGGGGGAGAACCATTGAAGTATTGTTATGCTGTTGGATTGACCACTTGGCCTAAGCCATTGGAGAGCATAGAGAGAAAATTTGGAGCTTATGGGGATGAAAGTATTGGTTTCATGGAGATGCATGTCAACACTAAGGCTTAATTGGTTGTAAACTTCTCCATTTTAATCTTAATGCAAAGATGATTTCCATCCCACTTTACTGTTGTTGTTTGATTTCACATGTAAATGTTGTTGGATTCCTTAGTCACAATAATGGATTAATAGTTTATGTTCTAGTATCTTTGATGTGTTTGCATGTTTAATCTGATTGCAGGTACATAGGTTTACTATCGAAGCAGGCATTCCAAGTATCTACGATATCTAGGGAGGGTCTTCATTCTTTGTCGTTCATTTGTTCTGGATCTGAACCATTCAAACCAGAGGAACAACTTCTATGCACAGAAGGTGAAATTTTGCTACTAACATAGGTGTAGTGGGGAGCAGGGGGGTTAGGGGAGAGAAAGAGATAAATATTGAGGGGTTTATGGGTTTATGGAGGAGGAGGAAATTACAGAGAAGGGGGATATAGTTGAAGAGAGATCAACTGAGATATGGGATGGTGGTTAGTGGTAGGGGGGAGGGGTATTATTAGAGACAATGACAAAGTGGTGTTAAGTATTAGCATACAGAGAGAGAAAGAGAGAGAGAGAGAGAGAAAGAGAGAGAGAGAGAGAGAGAGAGAGAGAGTTATGGGGGAGTGGGATTAGGGATAGGGCGAGGAGGGGGTTGGGGGAGAGAAATATATAGAGATAAAGAAGTTTATGGTTTTAGGGAGGAGTAGGTGTTTCCACCTAAGTTGTACTTAGTGGTTTTTTATCAAGTGAGCTTGGTGAACCGAACAAATATGATTTGTTCATACTTCAGAAGACCTTTGGAAGTGCTTATGGGAAGTGCATGTTGTACTGTATCACATGTTCATACCCCATAGGGGAGTTGTAATAAAATGTTATAGAATGATAGTGTCTGTAAAATACTTAGTCTCTTATACTTTATTTGTCAATTCGATCAGCCAAGGTTGTTTTTTCCCTTGGTTATTATTGGTTGTTGAATAAACGAATGATAATTTTTGACTTTTTCACTCAATACCTCCAAAGTTGGGGTGGTCGGCTTGGCATTTAGGCCTATTGAGGTTATTAGAGTCTATGTTTCAATGTATAAACATGATAGGAATTATGGTTGAGTCATATGAACATGTCTAAGTCCCCCTGGGTTTTTAATTTTTTTTTATTTTTTAAGTTTTTTTTTAATTTTAATTTTTGCACAAAACTTAGGCTATTTTTTAATAGTCTAATTGGAGAAATTGGTTTTGTAATAAAAGTGGGCTCGAACATCAATTTTAGTCATAGGGGTGCTCATTTTCAAGCTCATAGCACCATGTAAACCCATAAACCCACTTTTTCTAAGTTTTGAGTGATTTTTCTATCACTCAGGTCAAAAATCCCTAAAAATCAAATATTGATTATTTTAATTAATAAAGTAATTAAATAATGGAGAAAATTCAAAATCCTAAATCATTGGGATTTTCTCTGATTTGAATGAAATCTGTCTCATCGAACAGTAGCTTCTCCTTCTTCTTCTCCGTACCCCAAAAGTTTGATGGTAAACCCAACGAGGACCCCAAAAAACATGTAATGACATATCATTTGTGGTGCTCATCTAATTATCTGATGGATGGTTCAATATGTTTTCATTTTTTTTAGAGAAACCTCACTAGGGTGGATACAAAATGGTATATTTAGATACCCCAACATTTCTTTTGGGATTTCAATACCCTAGAAATGCCATTTTGACACATTTTTAGTTACCAATCTGATATGAAACAACTAGGGATGTTTTGAACTCACTCTGTCATTCCTCTTCCACCCATATCTCTGATCATACACATGAGTGGAGATGATGATGTAGGTTGATAAAATCTCCCATTCTCGATCAGTTACTCACTGATTGGTTTACCAAATTATTGCTTCGCCCCATTGCTAGGGATGTTTCCATGGGAGTTGTTGTTATCGAGGAGAAATATATCATTCATGATCAATACCTTGACTTGGTTTTTTCGCACTCATGAACTTTGTATTACTTAACCCCTCATGCTCCCCATCCCACTTCAAATCCTTCAAGAACTTCAACAGAGCCACTCGATGATGGCATTCTTGGATCTGTCCAATCACAATAAAAGGCTAAATCCTCTAAGAAGCAAAACCAACTAGCCACATATTCTAATAAAAATGTTTGAAATGTCAATACTGCTTCCCCTCCTATTGTTTCGACTGAAGTGAATGTGCTGCAATCCTCATAATCTTCTATAGGAGAGAAGAAAGGAAATAACAAAGCTAAGAAATATGACAACCAAAAGGAAGGTAATAAAACATAGAACCATGATGTTGAACCCAAAAAAGGATAAAGGATAAAGGATAAATTCCCACACCTTACTATGGAGGTGACAACTTCACCAAGGAGTGTCCTCATCATGAGGAAGTCAATAAATTTGTTAAAAACACCTCTGCTATGGTAGTTTTGACAGATCCTTACCCTACCCAATAACAATTGATTGAAAACCAATCCTTGCATGGGTCTTCTTCATCCTCCATAGATGCATTTTAAATGATGTCTACTAACATGGTAAATCTTAACACCATATTTCATAGCTATGACCCACCTCCAGCCATGAAACATGATAATACTTCAACTGATAAACCTCCAGTTTCCAACCCTCACCTACCAACAAAATTCATATCAATAAACATGTTCTCGACACAGTCCTTCGACCACCAAAGAGTACAATTCAAAAATTTGTATTCAATCCCAACACATGGGAAACCCAATATTACCACACAGTTGAGGATTTGGATCAAACTCTGTGTTCCATGTCTACCCTTGAGGTATTCCAGACCTTCCCCACACAGAGGAAGAAAGTGTTGTCCATCCTTGGAGCCATGGATCCAGAGAATAGTAATGTCATTGATTTCAAACTAGATGATTTCAAGTCTAGGGTTTGCCATCAATTAGCATTCCAAATATCCACAAATGTTATTGGGAATATAATCCATCGTACCATAATGGATGAGGGTGCCTCGACTTTGTTCATCTATTATCTTGTTGGAGAGATATTAGCTCTTCTGAGATTGATCGCTCACTTATGGCATTAAAAGCCTTCGATGGTCATGGCTTCCAACCTTATGGACTAGTTCCCTCCCTCCAAGTCGAAGTTGGGGGAAGATCAGTGTCCATTAACATCGAATTTGTCGATGCTCCTCTAGATTACAATATTGTTCTAGGTCAAAAATAGTCTACATGATGTAAGCTATTGCTTCATCTGTATTTTGAGTAGTCTAGCTCCCATTCCAAGGGAATATTGTCACCATTGACTAGCTATATTTTTGTTCACCAGACACAAATTCCAACTCTCTGAACAATGTTCCACTTTTGGCTTCTTCAACTCCATAGTATCAGAACATATGAGTGGGTCTATTGAAAGAATCTTCTCTTTTGGAAATTTTCGATTAAATACCCCACTACCTCCTTTGTAGAAGACATCCATGAACATGATCTCAGCTTTGAGCTACGAATCCCGGGATAAAGGGAATTTAATCACTAATTCGATATCATTAAGACATTTTGAAGAAATGTACCAAGTTATCCAATCCACTAGTATCCCCACTACCAATGATTAGTTTTTGGTGGATTCAAACACGTATCGCCTACCATATTGGTGAGAAACATCGTCCCCATATCTGGATTATCTTTTGCACACACTTCTTTATTATGAATACATTATGGAAGTTATGTGTTTAGATGATATGCCTTGGAAAGATAATCAGCACTAATCCTCTTTCCTTCCAAATTTCCATATGTTAGAGGACCATTTTGGAACCACGGTTTCATATGATATCATAACTAATCCTCTATCACTGGTGCTCATCCACAATGTTGGTTCTGAGGGTATTCTAAGAAACATTACTAAGACCATCCCGATTGATATATCAGTGAAACTTGGAATCCTAGAGAACATCAATGTCAGCCAAAATTCTCCCCCCAAAAAGCTAAATTCTTATACAACCCTTTTCAAATAATTTAGAGATATTTTCTCTTGAACCTATGAAGAAATGCCATGGATAAATCCTTCAATCATCATTTACAAAATTAATACTTACCCCGACATCAAGCCAGTGTGTTAGAAACTTCGACAAGTTCATCCATAGAAAGAAATGACCATTAAGGGAGAGATTGAGAAACTTCTTAAAGATGGGTTTATTTACCCCATACCTTTGACTAAATGGGTTTCTAATATTGCCCTAATAAACAAGAGGGGGAGAGAGAGAGAGATAGGGGTTGGGTTAGGGTAGAAGAAGAGAGAGGAGGGGGTGATTAATTGGATGGGTGAGAGAACAAAAGAGAGAGAGAGAGAGAGAGAGAGAGAGAGAGAGAGATGAGAGGGGTTGATTATAGGTAAGGTGGATAAGGGGGGTTCAATAAGACAAAGACTAAGATATCATTAGAGTTATGTGTTTTGGGAGGATTAGGGATAGAGAGAAGGGGTAATACCTTAGGAGAGGTTGGTGTATTTTAGAGAGAGAGTGAGAGAGAGAGAGAGAGGTGTTATGGGGAGGGGGATTAGGTGAGAGAGGAAATAGGGGGTAAGGGGTAAAGGGAGTAGGATATGGTTTAGAGAGAGATGGGTTATGAGAAGAGAGGAAGAGAGGTTAGAGGAGGAGATACAGATAGATATAGAGAGAGGGAGAGAGAGATGATGTGGTTATTATGGGTAGGGGTAAGAGGGAAGTCAGGGTAGATAAGTGATATAGACGAAGTACTTTATATTTATGGAGAGGAGGAGGGAAGATAAATAGAAGATGGTGTAAAGAGAGAGAGAGATAAAGGCAGAAGTATGATTAGTGGTAGTGGAGGGGGGCAGTGGGGGGGAGAAAAATAAAGAGATAAACATGGTTAGTGAGAGATAAGGAGAGAGATAGAGAGAGGTGGGAAGGCAGGTGGGGATATAAAGGCATTAGAGGAAATTTCAACTCAAAATGGGCCTTTTAAATTTTATTCAAATTCCATGTCATCATGTGTTAGCCAATGAAATTGCTTTAAATTTGAAATACCGTATAGGTTTTAAACACTTTTTTAATATAAATTTGGGGATAGGTATCATAAAAAAAACTACTTTTTTTGTTTGTATTTTTGACATATCTCCTCGTGTTTTTACTCAAATTTCGATTGGGAGAGCTCGTTGGATGCGGAATTAAATTCCGCATCCAATGGGTACCCACTCGGCATACTTTTGATGGACCCCTCTACCCCAAAAACAAGAAATACCGAAAAAATGAAATGATGACATCATCATTTTATTTTTTAGGTATTTCTTATTTTTGGGGTAGAGGGGTCCATCAAAAGTATGCCGAGTGGGTACCCATTGGATGCGGAATTAAATTCCGCATCCAACGAGCTCTCCCAATCGAAATTTGAGAAAAAACACGGGGAGATATGTCAAAAATACAAACAAAAAAGTAGATTTTTTCTTTTCTTCCTCCAAAATTAATAAATATTATTTTATTATTTTAACTATTATTTTATTAGCTCATTTTAGGAGGCCTATTTTGAGTTGAAATTTCCTCTAATGGAGAGAGATGTTGGGGGATAGTAGGTGGTAGGGAGAAGTGGATTCTCATGAACATATAGAGAGGTGGGTGTATGGATAGCAATAGAGTAGAGAGAGAGAGGATGGGGTTACGGGTAGACAGAAAGAGGGAGATAGATGAGGGGGGATGATTAGGGGTAAGGTGGAGGAGGGGGGGTTTAGGAAGATAAACTGTAAGAGATCAAAAGGGTTAGGGGTTTGGGGAGGAGTATGGATAGAGAGAAGGGGGAAATACCTAAGGAGTGGGTGGGTGTGGTGTAAAGGGAGATGGAGAGAGGTAAGGGGGGTGATTAGGGATAGGGGGAAGAGGGGCATGTGGATAGAGAAAGAGATAAAGATTAAGTGTTTGAGGGGTTTTGTGAGTAATTAGAGAGAGAGAGGGGGGGGTTAGGGGTAGGGGAAGTAAGAGGATCACTGACAAGAGAGAGAAATTGGGTAGGCATAAGGGATGAGGAGTGGGGAGTTGGGTTTAGAGAGAGAGAGAGAGGGATATTGTGAGGATTATGGGTTTAAGGAGGAGAAGGGATATTAAAGAGAAGGGGATGTGTATAAGGGGGAGAGGGGAGCTGTATAGGGGGGAGAGAGAGAAGGTTATTAGGAGAAATGTAAAGGGAGGGTGGTATTAGTTATACAGAGAGAGAGAGAAGGGGGGATATGGGTAAGGAGAAAGGGATAGAGGGAGGGTGCTAGTGGGTTTTGGGAGATAGATAGGGGTGGGTGTTAGGGGTAGGTGGAGTAAGGGAGAGAGATGGGGGTTTATTAATATTTAGGTGGTGAAGGGAGAGACAAAAAATGGGAGGAGGGATGCTAGTGGATAGGGTAAAAGTAGGGATTAGGTATAAAAGATAAGGGGGTGTTAAGGATAAGGGTTAGGGAGAGAGATGGGGGATTATGAGTAGAAAGAGATAGAGAGATAAGGGGTTGATTATGGGAAGAGATGGGGTTTAATGGTAGGGAAATAGATAAACATCACGCAGTTTAAGGGTTTGGGGTGGAGGAGGGTAATTAGAGAGAAGAGGGAGTTGAGAGAGAGAGAGAGAGAGAGAGAGAGAGAGAGAATTTTTAGGAGAGGAATTTAAGTGAGAAAGAGAATGGGGGTTATAGATAAAGGTAGTATGATAGGGGTTACAAATAGATATGGGGGGTTATTAGAGAAGAGAGAGAGAGAGAGAGAGAGAGGTTACAAGAGACAGAGAAAGAGATGAGGTGGTGATTATGGGTAGGAGTAGGAGGCTATTTAAGGTAGATAAGTGATATATATTGAGGATTTTAGGATTTTTTAGAGGAGGAGGGTTTCTAGAGATAAGAGGGGCTAAAGAGAGACATAGAGAGAGACAATGATATGGAGGAGTGTTATTAGTAGTGGTGAGTAGGAGGTGTGTTAGGGGAGAGAAAAATATAGAGATTGAGATGGTTAGCTAAGTATTTGGTTAGTAGTAAGGAAATTAGATAGAAGGGGGTATATTTAAGTAGCTTCATGGTTGGGAGTGGAGAGGGAAAGATAGAGAGATGATGGGGTTATGTAGAGAGAGAGAGAGAGAGAGAGAGAGAGAGAGAGGTTTGGGTTAGGTTTAGAGGAAGAGAGAGGAGGGGGTGATTAGCAGTATGGTGGAGGAGACAGGTTAGGGGTGATAAAGTTATAAATATTAGGAGGGTAAGGGGTTTTGGGGGGAATAGTGGAGTTAGAGGGAATGGAGTTATATTTGAGGAGTGTCGACATGTGGAGTAGTGAAAGAGAGAATGGGAGAGGGGGAAGGATAGAGAGAAAAGATGTACATAGAGGGGTTTAGGGAAGAGACAGGGGAGGTTAGGGGCACAAGAAAAGGGATGGGACTTAGGTAAAGGGAGAGGTTAGATTGTGACGAGAGAGAGAGAGAGAGAGAGAGAGAGAGGTACATGGAGGGGGTTAGGATAGAGAGAAAATATGTACATAGAGGGGCTTAGGGAAGAGACGGGGGAGGTAAGGGGCACAAGAAAATGGATGGGACTTAGGTAAAGAGAGAGGGTGGATTATGACTATAGGGAGAGAGAGGAGTGGGGGGGCTAGTAATAGAGACTAATGGAGAGAGATATTGGTGGGATTATTTCCTTGAGGAGAAGGAGGGAAGTTAAAGATAGGGGGTATAACGTGAGAGAAAAAAGAGAGGTTTGTAGGAGGTGGGTGTGTAAAGGGAGAGAGAAAGTGGGGGGTAGGTTGTAGGGGAAATAGGAGTAGCATAAACATAGAGAAAGGAGGTCTTATGGATAGTGGTAGAGACAGAGGTGGGGTCAGGAGTAGAGAGAGTGCGAGGGTGGGGTTAGGGGTAGAGAGAGAGAGAGAGAGAGATGAGGGGGGTTCAATAACACAAAGAGTAAGGTATTAGTAAAGGTATGGGTTTTGGTATGAGTAGGGATGGAGAGAAGGGTGTAATACCTTACTCTTTGTGTAATACCTTACTCTTGGAGAGAAGGGGGTAGATACATAGATAGATTGAGAGAGAGAGAGAGAGAGATATGGAATAGGGATAAAGAGACATAACATGATAGGGAGGGAGAGTGTTATGGAGTTTAGGGAGAGAGAGACATATAGAGAGAGTTTTGATGTTAGTTAGAGATGAGATGGTCTATGGAGAGACAGAGAAGTTGTAGGGGTAGGGGATTTAGGAGAAAGAGAGGGGGGTTAGGTTTTGGGATAGTTGGATGGAGGATATGGATAAGGGGATGATGGATTATGTATTCGGGTGTAGAGGGAGAGAGAGATTGAGTATTTTATGGGTTTTGAGAGGTTGTGGGAATTTAAAATGAATGGGGAATTATATGGGGGGGATAGGTGCATAGCAAGGTGGGGGTTTATAGTTATGGGGAGGGGGATTAGGAGAAACATAGAGAGTTAGGGGGATTAATGTTAGAAATAGGGAGAGAGAGTTAGTGGGTGGTTAGTTGTAGGAGAGAGATAGAGGGAGATAAGATAGGATTAAAGAGAGAGAGGGTATATAAGGTGAGTGCTAGGGGATTTTTGTAGAGAGAAAGGGGTGGGGGTTAATGGTAAGTGGATAAGTTGAGGAGAGAGATAGAGAGAGCATATGGATTTAAGGGTTAGTGGAAGGTCAGTTGTTGGTGTGTGTGTGATTGGGAGAGAGAGCCCATATCTTAGGTATTAGTGTAAGAGAGAGAGAGAGAGGTTGGAGTTAGGAGTAGGGGGTTTGAAGACAGAGAGAGAGAGAGAGAGAGAGAGAGAGAGAGAGAGAGAGAGAGAGAGAGAGAGATAGAGAGATGAGGGGTTATTGGGGGTAGATTTTAAGAGGGTTTTCTAGGACAAAAAGAGTTCCATATCAATAGTGTTAGCAAATTGGGGAGGAGTAAGGATATAGAGAAAGGGGGATATACCTAAGGAGTCACTGAATGTAGAGTAGGAAGCAATATATATATATATATATATAGAGAGAGAGAGAGAGAGAGAGAGAGAGAGAAAGAGAGGTAGAATATTTAATGGAAAGGGGAATTAGG